>CM040243.1:285616942-285825306 GCA_022545495.1 Chrysanthemum lavandulifolium | reverse complement strand
CTCCGTAACCTAATCGAGGTTTTCTGGTCGGAATCCCTCCTTTTTTGATGACAGGTAAGTCTTCTTTGACTTTTTCGACGGGTGCCGGTGGTGGTAAAATCGCCTAGGTTTGGCCACCCTGAGTATCCGGTGAATTCTGATTAGCCCCTTGTCGAACTTCGGTGACGGTGGCTAATCCCCTTGAATTCCGGTGACACTGTCTTCTTTCTCCGTTTGGTTTTAACCGGCAAGTGATGAAAAAACTTCGGTGTAATCAAGGCTCTGATGCCAATTGAAAGTTATACACAGGTATAATCAAGATCGTTGAAATCAAACAAAAGTAATAATTTTATTATTGAGAAACTTATGTGACTATTGTGTTATTACAATTGGTTATATTGTTTCCTATTTATACTAGACGAACCGATTTCTTGAACTATTGTGATGGTTCGGTTTTGTCAACCGATGCAACCATTGGCGGTGGAAGTTGGTAATCGGTGGTGGTGGTGGTGGTTACATCAAACCAAAAAACAAAACTCTTCAAGTTTATGCCAATTACATACTAGTTCCTAGACTATAGTTTCTATGTATTATGTAAATGGTCCTTTGACCTTATTTAACTTAGAATCTTTGAGGTTATGATCGAGATTACCCCATCATATCCTCCATGTGTTGACAAAATGTTGGTTCGAACAAATTCTCCGGTTGTTGAAAGACTTTGAAGGATCAACAAGCAGATTTGAAGTTTATAATACACATTTTAGTGACCAACAACCTTGCTTTTTGTTTATGCTTCTGCTAAAAATTAAAGTAAGCACTTTTAGTGAAGGTAAAAGTGTTTGGGGTCTCGTTAAAACCCATGAATGCTGACCAACCGACTATTATGGAATCTTTTCCTAGTTTCGGATATGTTTGGCACCCCTACTTCATCAACTAAAGATAATACTATTGGTACCAACGATACAACATCAATTAAAGGGCATGAAGGTTATGTTAATGGTGATAAATCGAATAATGGGCTTGCTTCCTATGCTGATCATCAAAATGGAGAAAAAAGAAAGAAAGTTGCTAACTTTTGGACCTTAATTGTCCTAGATGGTGACGGGGCTGATGTTTGCGTTTCAATTGAATCTGTCCTACAGGTAAGGAGTGTCTTGAGAACACTGTTTATGGGTTCTTTCTGGGTAAAAGGGTTGTTTTTCCTGTAGTTGAGCACTATGTTAAGAATGCGTGGAGCAGATTTGGTCTTACTCATGCTATGATGAATTCAAAAGGTATTTTCTTCTTCAAGTTCAATTCAAATACTTCTATCGAATCAATACTGAAGAATGGACCATGGATGATACATAATGTGTCATTGATTCTTTACAAGTGGTCTCCTGTGGCAAACGTGTCTAAGGAAGACTTGAAGAGTGTACATGTTTGGGCTAAGCTGCTTGTTGTCCCTATTACGGCATTCAAAGAGTATGGAATCATGTTGTAGGTCTAGTTTCGCGAGAGGAATGATTGATCTTCATGTTGATGTTGTGTAACACTTCAATTTTTATGGTTTTAGTCAGAAATATATTTTAGTGCTATTAGAATATTAGAAAAGTCTTTCTTTTAGTTTTATTATAAATAAGGACCTTCAGTGCAAATAGTTAACGGAAAATGGACTAATGGTGCAAAAGATTTAACGACAGGGACTAACGATGTAAAGTTAACTTTAAGAACATAAATTACATATATGCCCTTGGGTCTCATTAACTTAAAAATTCCAAAAATCCTAATATGATCACACGTGTATGTATGTGTTTACTAGAACTTTATTGAGAGAACTTCATAATGAAGAAATCATCACCAATGATGATTTAGGATGATTTTTATGATGATCATGATTGTTACAAGATGTTTTGATCTTCCTTAACATGTCGTCAATTAAGGTAAGTGTTAAATTCAAGTTTATGATTTCATGATTATAGTAACAATTGAGGCTTTTAGTTAATAAGTCTGTTAAGAATAAAATTTAACCATGTTTATGAAGTTAGACACATGTTGGTGATCATAGACCATGTTAGCATAATTTGTGGTTTATGAATGATTATTTTTAAGAAATTATAAAGTTCATGTTTAGAGAAAAATGAGCTAGTTCATGATTATGATGATAATGATGCTTAGATAGAACATTAAACGGGTGTTGGTTCAAGGCCGAGTTAGCAAGTTTATATGTGATTTATGTGTTAGTAATGCTTGAATCATGGTAGAAATGATCATATACATGTTTAGTAAGCTGATATTTTATTGTGCAGGTGATTAGAGTCGGTTTATGCTGAGTTTTGGTCATTTTGGTAAAGTTAGAAAACAGGACAACAAGGTTTGCAGAAAATTGCATTTTGGAAAATTGTAAAGAATCATCAGCACAACGGATTAAGATGAGGTCTAAACCAAGCATGTAGTTCCTTGAGTCTAATTTCCAATAAATTGGCCCCATGTCTGAATTAAAAGTTTAAGTGTGTCAAAACAACAAATTTCAGCAAACTATCCAGAAAACAGCATGTTATGCAGAATTTTGTGTCAACTTGAAAGATTGTAGAGAATTAACCATTCATCAGATTAAGTTAAGGTCAAAACCAAAATTGTAGTCCTCTAAGTATACTTTATGATGAAATTAGTCTCAGGTCCTAACTCTAATTTTAAGTGAGTCAAATCTTCAATATACAACAGACTGTCTGAAAATCAACAAATAACCCCATTGCAAAAAGTTAGCGATATTGATATAGGTTATGTGTAAGGATGTTATAGCAAGTTTTAATGACTATAGAATGATATATTTATATGTTTAGGTGATCTTGAAAGTCTAGGAATGTTCGAAGAGTGCCTAAGCCAACCAAGGTAAGTAACGGAAACTAGCTTCATGTTTACTAGAATTGACATGATTTAAAATGCGTGAATAGCTTCAAATATAGCCGAAGGTTTCCATGCTCATAGACTCGAAAATAATCGAGTATTACTTATTATGTCATGATTCATATATAACCAAATACAAGCCATGTTAAGGGTGCTCACAAGAAGCGTCATTAGCCATGTCATGGATGCCTAAGAAATGCACCATTAGTCATGTAGCGTGCCTAAGAAGTGCACGATGTGCCTAAAAAGTGCACGATGTAGATCTCCCACAGAAGCATCCTATATGGATGACCCGTCCTGAACATAATATTTACGTCTATTGTGGATAACTCATGTTTAGAAAGAATATATCAATTTTACATGTTTAAGCGTCCTTTGTGGATGGCCCGAGTCTAGAAAAGCACGATGATAGGTTAGATAACCAAGAAGAGTACTTGTTGGTTAGGTAATTTCTCACTTATAGTAAGATGATTAGGATTCTTCTTGTAAGACGACTAAATCATATAAAAGTAGCAAGACGACTAAAATTCATACCATTGATAGTATATTATAGATTAATATGCTCATGCTTACAATTGAAAGTGTCATTTGAGATATTACCTTAGATCCTTAACTATGCTTATGCACCCATGCTTAAACTCAAATATACTATAGCCCACATTTCAAATATAGACTCAGACTCGTTTACTCACTAAGTCATCAAGACTTACCTTTCTCATTTTCCATGTTTTGCAGGTGAGGTCATAAGGATGTTGGGGCTTTAAGATTAAGAAGATGACTTAAGGGATCAGTAATGCTCGGGTATATAGGTGACAAGCATCTCAACCATTATTTATTGTTCAGCTTGTTAACGCCCAAATACTTTATGATTAAGTGTCAAATTTGTATCAGTCAAGTTTTGATATCAATGTATATAATTAGAACAAGTATTTTAAAAATGGGTCAAAATAACGGTGTTTGTGTTAACACCTGCACTCATAGTGTTAACGATTTCGCTTATGAAACTTATGTAAAGTATTTATGTATTATATTAATAAAATGTGTTTTCAGAGTTTAAAGGTTTTCCAAAATTGTTTTTATTCAGATTTCAGTTTATCCGGTTTTTCGTATTACAGGTCCATACGACGTATAAAGCAGATCCTATATGGCGTATGACTGTATACGACGTATAAGGTTCAGACATATACGACATATTCAATATTTAAAAAAATATAGTCGTTTGAGTTAAAAGACACTCTTGTTGTAGCAGTGCATGATATTAATGGTAATGGATATATCATGCATTCTATTCGTGTTGAGTACGAGTGGGAGCTGCCTAGATGTTCAACCTGTAAGGTTTTTGGTCATTCTTCGGATCAATCTTGTTGGATCGATATACTTTAATCAAACTAACTTTAACTAGCTTGTTAAGGTTTAATAACCTCGGATAAATCCTAAGTTATTAACAAAGAAACACTGAGCAATCTTTATCAAGTACGGAATTTACTTAACAAAGCTAAGAAGAATAACTTTATTATAAACTCTAAATCGCTTATTATGCGATACTCTTAACAACTCTAAGATTATCGAACTTCTCTAAAACACTAAATAACTTGTGAATTCAGTAAACTCTAAAACTCATAGATTCGTACCTCTAATGCCAATCTAGAGTCCTTTTATAGGCTTAAGGATATCCTAGTCGGTTTACAATTTGTATTCTTGTACGACAAGTAATCTAAACATAGAATACAATACTTTCCATAAACGAATATAACAGCTTCTTTGTTCTTGCAAGACTTTGACTTCATAGTGCAAGATTTTGACTTTGTCTTTAGCAAGATTTTGACTCTTTGACGTTTTCCGATTTCTTTGCGACTTACAAGACTTTCATATCTTCAAGACTTTCATATTTTCAAGACTTTCATATCCCAACAATCCTCCCTAACTTGAATTCTACTTGCTTGACTTCAAGTTCCCTTTTATGAATATATCTTTAACAACTTCATCTTTAACGATGATTGTTTCTTAGTCTTTGGATTGTATCTTTGTAATGTCTATGCTTGTCAAAGTATCTCTTAGAATTATTCTTTTACATCAAGATCCATCAAGCTCCATCTTTTCAAAGAACACAAAGAACATATGACAATTTTGTACATTAATTCGGTTTAAGTTGTATACTATTCTCATCACTTCCGGTGTGTTAACTCCCGTGAGAGGTGAATCATTGAAAACTTAATGGATTTAGATCTCTTTACCAAAGCCATTAACTCGGAGTAGCCGAATGTTTTGGTGTGTAAGACCATAGTACATTGATAACCATATGATTTTAGCAAACCATCACTATCAACATATTTGATTTGTCTTTACCAAAAGTCGTACCCTTCCGGACTAGTTAGTTCTTTTATCTAATGGTGAACTAATTACCAATAATGGTTTTTCCAGCCTTTACCACAAGCCATTTTCTTGTGGGCTAGCCAACTCTTTACATTATCGATATGGTGAGTTGATTACCATCCAACTTATTAGCAAGTTGTCAACTAAAACGGATTTGATATATCTTTACCGAGCCGTTTGCTCATGGATTAGCCAATCCTTTTGTAACCATGGTGGATTGATAACCTATTGATGTTATCATCACAAAACCATTAATTCAACCTTTAAAATATTTATTACTTAGCAAAGGTTTCTTTTAAAATTCTTTTAATCGGTTTATTTCGCAAACAATTACTTTGATGAAAGTATTGTCGATCAATCAAGACTTTGAATAAAAGTACCGATATATCAAAAGTATTTATTCAAATAAAATTCATACCGATTAATGATCATCCTTAGCAATAGTAGTCCAGTTGATAAACAAGTTGATAACCATGCAAGCGGTTTCATTATCCTCTTATACTTCCATTCCATGCTCTAGCATTCTTCTCATGAGCTCAACTGTGAGAGGTATCTTCTTTCGCAAACATGTGTATCATTGTTCCATTTTCCACTCTAAAACATGAACCCGGACTCTTCAAAGAATCTCCAAGAAACAATTTCCCAGCTTTCTTGATTCTTCCAAATATCATCAAGTTTCTCTCTTGCTTCCCATGCGGTTATGAGATCACCATGTAAACTAAACCAATCCCTTCTAATGGATTATGTTCAAAGTAAGCTTTCACCACATGATATAAATAGAATAGATCTACTCTATCTATAATGTGCAGTAAATCCCATAGCCTATTGAAAACTTTGAAGCTTTCATCTTCCTTATGAAAATCATATAATCTCCATCTTTGGATTTCACAACTTCAAAAGCACTAATCTTTGATCTGTTCATCTTCATGTCATCATCTTCTTTTGAATAATCAAAATCTACCACTCTGAGATAATTTCTTAATGCATCATTAGTTTCAGATCTCAATTCAACTTTTTATTTCTTTGAGAACCGAACATCCAGTAACTTCGCTTTTCCTTTTTCTTTTCAAACTCTTCTTTCTTTCACTTCATCCAAGTAGCTTCTTCTCTAAAATCTTTGATGCCCGCAACATCCTTCTTATAATCCTCTCTCGCAACATCATATAATCTTTTCATCTCAAAATAATTAAACTTCGCAATCCTTTATACCCTTGACTTTTCGGATAAGCCATCATAGCATTTCATCTTTAGCTTTATTAAGTCTTCTTGGCATAAATCTAACAGAACAGTGGATCTGTAATGGTTCAAAGACTTGAGATCTAATTCATCTTGTACTTTTGAGTCGCTTTCTATTCGAGCTTTTGAGCTTCCCGAGCTTCTCTATCTTTAGCATTTAACTCTTCTTGAATCTTTCTAGCTGCTTGTTCATTCAAAGTATCTTGAGTAGCTCTTAACTGTGCTAAAGTTGGTTTCTTCTTCTTAACTTCTACCAAAACACCCTTCCCTTTATCCTTAGGATCAATTTCAGGTTGAGAAGTTCTTTGTTGTTCTTCTTCTTGTACATCTCGAATAGTAACTCCTCCTCTTGGTTGTGATAAATCTCCAAGAATTGTAGCAATGAACTCATCATCACTTGTAGAATGAATAGGTTTGAGAATAGCTTCTCTTCTTGTATAAGCTGCTGTAGAAGGTCCACTTCCTCTTCAAAATTTAACACTCTTGGAGTAATTACTTCTTGTCGAAAGTATCTTGAAAACCAAGATTTTGTTGTTCAAGACCTTGATCATTAGCAAGACTTTGAACTTGAACATGCTCATCAAGATCTTGATTGATCTTTTCTTCGACTTTTAGAACTTTCGTGTTCATTCTCTTTAACCGTATCTTCTTTCAAATTCGATCTTCTAAATTCCTCCCAAGTTGATGAAGATGGTTTATGAACCTTTGGTGTTTACTTGTCTTGGACTACCTTTGTGATTTCTTCTTTGATTTGAGCCGATACGAAATTCTTTAATCAAAGGCCGGATAAAAGTTTTAGCCTTCTAAATTTTATCTTCAATTTCTTTATCTCGCTTAGCTTGAACCTTAGTAGTCTTTTGCAACTTGATTATCTCCTTGTCAAAGCATAATTATCCAAAGTTAAACCTTCACGAGGTATAGTATGTGGATCATCACCTTGAATTTGTGAATGTTCCTCCCTCAAACAATACAGGACTAAACAAATACTAAATTAGTCCTCCCTCAAATGTAGCTTACTAACTAATATATATTTAAAACACCGATGAAACTCCTTGTTTCTGTCATGCTCCTGAACAACCACTATCAAAAATTATCTTGAAGCTCCTCTCCGGGTTGCCTGTCTAATAAGATGAAAACATTAGTTTTTTGAGGAACCCAAGCCATTCTTGACTTGTGTTCCCTTGGAGTGACATACTCACATTCTTTGAGTATATAATCTCCACTATTTTTAAAGCAAGATCCAGATTATCTTCTGATTTTTAGCATGTGGATTTTCAACAAAACTTCCTTTTTCAACTAAATTCTCTTTTTCTTTTACCACAAAAACATCTAATTCACTTTTTGTTGAAAGTACAGTTTGTCCCTCGCCAGATTTTTCCTTTTAACCCATTCGCTTTTAACAGTGGTTCTCGTGATCTAAATCCCCTATGTGAATTATAGTACCTTCTAGGTTGATAATAGTGAGATCTCCTAGAATTCCTATTCCAAATAGTGTGATCATTACCTTGCCGAAAGCAAGACTTTGAAAATACCGTGAGATACCGAAGGTTTTGAAAAGGTCTTCTCGATGCGGGTATCTATGATCCGGTGTGAAGTTTCGTGATTAACCATATTTGAATTATTCCAAACCGGTTTGTGCTCTCTAGGTTTCGGTTAATGGTCCTATTCTTTGAAAATTTCCTAAGGTATTCGAATGATGTTCACAATCCTTGATTAAATGATTAGGACTAAAACACAAAACACGCTTTTCACCCATACTCCCAATATGACTTCTTCTATGTCTATGACCAAAACTATTGTGCCTTCTAGGTGAATGATTAAACTGTTTTGACCAAAATTATCCCAAAAGGTTTAGCAATCTGTTTTGAAAAGGTTTTGCGTATAGTATCGCCAGGAGCAAGATGCTTTGATTTGAAGGTACCGCTTGATTTTGAACATTATTTTCAATGACTTCTTTGGGTTTTCGGACCTAGTTTGAGCAACAAGTTTCTTCCTAAACTCTAGACTGCCTACTCCAAATCGAGAAACATCGGGCCTTATGGGTTGATGACTAATGGGATGTGGGACAACATTATATCCCTTGTCTTTCTTATACTCGGGAGGTGGTTCACTTATTGAGCCCTCATTACTAGATGTATCTACATAGTTAATGAGTTCGTCATCACTAGTGGTTATGTCCTCAAAATCACCTACATCCTGATCACTAGGTTGTTTTTCTTCTATGTTATCAAAGTTCATACCAAAACCTAATCCAGTTCTAATGTATGCTCTTCTTTGTTTTTCAACATAAGTAACATGGGACAGACCAGATTCTTTCCAGGCATCAAACTTAGCTAACAAATCATCTTTTTCTTTAGTTAATTTCTCAATTTCAGCAATTTTATAGTTTAGCTTCCATTCACTAAGTTTTAACTGGTAATCCTGTTGTTCATACTTTTCAGCCCAAGCCATTTCATTATTTTCATGTGTTATAATTTTAGCTTCCATAGACTCTAAAGTAATTTGATAACCTGCTACCTCAGACCTAGCCTTAATACAGTTATCTCTTTCGTAAACATAAGCATTAAGTAATTTTTGATAAAAATCATGACACTTAGAACATACCTCGTGATAGGAGTTGATGCGACTTCATCGACATCTTGAGTTTGTTGAAATCGGTTTTCTTCTTAGTCGAGTTTCCACACAAGCTCGATACCACTTGTTGGATCGATATACTTTAATCAAACTAACTTTAACTAGCTTGTTAAGGTTTAATAACCTCGGATAAATCCTAAGTTATTAACAAAGAAACACCGAGCAATCTTTATCAAGCACGCGGAATTTACTTAACAAAGCTAAGAAGAATAACTTTTATTATAAACTCTAAATCGCTTATTATGCGGATACTCTAAACAACTCTAAGATTATCGAACTTTCTCTAAAACACTAAATAACTTGTGAATTGTAAACTCTAAAACTCATAGATTCGCACTCTAATGCCAATCTAGGAGTCCTTTATAGGCTTAAGGATATCCTAGTCGGTTTACAATTTGTATTCTTGTACGACAAGTAATCTAAACATAGAATACAATACTTTCCATAAACGAATATATAGTTCTTTATTCTTGTAGTACTTTGACTTCATAGTGCAGTACTTTGACTTTGTCTTTAGCGATTACTTTGACTCTTTGACGTTTCCAATGCTTTGTAGCTTCAAGACTTTCATATCTTCATGATTTCATATTTTCAGCACTTTCATATCCCAACAAATCTCTTAAGAAAATTGTATCCGATGTGACTGTGAAGACGCAAATACAATCTGTTAGAGGTCTTGTTGTTGGTCCTAAGTCTCGGTTGGTCTACAGACCTAAGAAGTCGGGTAATAAGTAGACTAAATCGAAAGGTTCAAATTCTAATATGGTTGTGGATAGTATTAAATCTGTTTTGAAACCTATGGGTGATGTGGCTAGTTCTAGTGGTATAAAAATTGTGACTTCAAATCCTTTTGATGTTCTTAATATGGTGGAACACGATGAAGAGATTACACCTAGTGATTCAGGGAACGCAAAAGGTGAGGATGGGACTGTTGGTAATAGTAAAGTTGTTAACTTGGATAATTAGGATAATGATAGCGAGAATAAAGTAGAAGATGATGCTAATGAGACCGCAAGATTTATGGCATCGACACCTAAGGTTACCAAATCTTCAAAAAGCAGAGGTGGAATAGGGATGAAGAGCTTATATGAGCATTGGAAAGATGACTTATGATGATAACCCATATGATGATTGAAGAGTGTGAAGATTTAACAAAAGCGCAATTTGTGACGCCTATGATATAAGGATTCATAGTTATACTAGACGTAAGTAGTTTATCTAGTAGGGTTTTTTTTCATTAGATTGGTTTGTTTTTCTTGTGATTGGTTTGGTTTGAAGCACAAATGATGCGTTTGTATTTCGCCTTTATAAGGGCTGAGACGTAAGACTCACTCACATCCTATGTACTTAAATGTTTTTTGGAATAATAAATTTTTTGGACGTAACAACCTTTTACCTAAAAAAAATATCTTGTAAAGGATAAAGAGGGTTTTGATTATGGTTATAGGTGAGTTAGGACACCCTTAATTATTATATAAATTAGAGGTTTTAATATGTGTTGGTGATTATTTGACTAGAAAAGCAGGCAAAACAGAGGATGGTAACTTGTTGGTAATATTAGCTTGGATTCAAGGTAAGTAACCATGGCTACGATATGTTATGATATTGAATGATCACTTGTGTTATGTATATTTGATGTGTTAAGTGTTTAGATGTATGAATTAAAAGCTTAGATAAGAAGTTGGAACTAGACAAGTTACGTTGACCAACTAAGGTGAGTTATTGGTTTAGTTTTGGAACTAATCATGATATAATATGGATTATGTTGATTGATGATGTGGACATGTTTAAGGTGATCAAGTGTGCCTTGTATGCAAGTAAGTATGTGAATTGACGTAGGACCTTACAAATATCAACCTTATCACTTTAACAAGCGAACCCAACACACCTTATGACAAGATGAGAACACGAACAAACCAAACACAAACTTATGCGTAAAAGAAAGAAAAGATAAAGATGAATGGTGACTTGATGTTTATATATAAAACCGTGTATATGTTGTGAATAAGATATGCAAACAATAAGTTGTATATTCCTTGAGAGAGAAAAACACACACACACACACACTTTTCAACACCCTCAAATGACATACTTGAGGGTATTTATAGTAGGAGAGGATGATGCCCTAAAAGGCTTGGCCATGGGCCTCGAGTGGGCTTGGACATGGATTGGGTTACTTGGACTTATACAAGGCTAGCTTATCTAAACTAATAACCAATTAGCTTAGCCCAATCCACGAGCCCGTTGACTATTCTAGTACGATATCTAACACACGTTACAAAGTTCCTAAATGTGAATGACCATCACTTCCAATAAAAACTATTAAGGCTAACAATCTCCCCCTAAGGGGTGGTCATTCAAATGATGCTCCACTTGATTAGGTCTTTAAACTTTTCTCGAGCTTGAACTTTGTGCGTAGATATAGAATAGTCTTGATTCTTAGTTCCTTCATGCTTTGTGATCAGATAATGTGGTTGTCTGCCGTTGTCAACTTCGTTGGTTATGTATCTCCACGTCTTTCTCCACCATGCTCACACTTCTATTTGACTTTGAGTTTCCAATGATGAAGTTCTCGAGTCTTTACACTTTGTAGATTCTTTGACATAGACGAAGAATCATCTTTAACTTTGAGTTGCCTTTGATTTTGATGAGAACTTTCATGTGTTGTTGGTATGAGCATGTGGAGAGTCTGCACGATCCATCCGCCCGGAGCTTCCATAAGAAGAAAACATAAAACAAAGTTAGTAATAAGCGGATTCCGCACTTACAAGTTTGAATTTCGAGGGTGTTAACAAAGATAGTGTGAAAACACGCCTCTAATTCTCACAAAGGCCGCCTCGAACCGGAGTCCCACAAGTGAGATAACGCGATATACCAAGTACATCTACGATTCGGATGAGTCGCCGAGGTACACCAAGCATCACCCCACGATCAGAGACCGTTTGAGACACACTAAGCGTAATCCACGGGAGTTACCGGTGACTGCCGTGGTCGCTTGATGTTGACCCGGTAGGAGTTTCCATTCAATCATTGAAGATCACGGATGTGAAACTTCTCATAAATGTTCGGCAGATTGCTAAGATCCGCGTAGGACTCTATAATATATCACTTGTGTCCTTATTGATGAACAACAAGCGATGTCATGTCAAGTGTTCCTATGAGATCTTTTGATGAATCTCGTGGCTCTAGACTCAATAGTGCATTTTGGTTTTCCGAGCGGAGACTAGGGAGAGGGTCTCCTTCTTCAATACCAACGATCTCTAAGAGAAAGTCGATAGATTATGTAGGGTTCCAGTGAGAATGAAACAAATCCTTTTAAGAGGAATTGAGTGGCTAGAAGGTTTAGTGCAATGCGTCCTTTGGGTCCATGACGCCTTTGTCTTCAATACCGGTGTCATCTAGTGACAACCAAGAGCATATGTATTGAACCCGGTTTACGCCCTAAGGTTGAGTATGGAGGGCTATTTCTTTTCACCCTTTCTTTTACTTTTCTTTTAATTCTTCAACCCTTCTTTCTCCTTTCTCACATTACTCCTTTTTTCAATCATTCCTAAGGACTTCTAATACTAACTATTTGTGATGTCCTTGGGTAGATCCCTCCGACTCTGGCGGATCATAGACTGATTTCCTATCCTTAGTCACCTTATACCTCCATGATCGTCCTATTGTTGCCATAAAACCATTTTTCTTGAAACTCTCTCGAGTGTTTATGATAGAAAACATGTTTGAGACACTCCGAGAGTTTTATATTTTCATAAACACCCCCTTCACATGTGCTTATAAGTTTTGATGTAAATCGCACGCAGAGGGTAGAGTTCGCACTTTTGAATTGATCGACTTTAAATGAACTAGACCGATTCGAGACACGTTTACATCACTAGAGAACTAGCTTGAAATTATTACCCGTCCGGTCAAGTCATAGAAAGTTTCTCAAGATGGTACATGACTTTGCTCGTCAATTCATTGGTTGCATCTGAGTCGAGCTCATTTTGAGATTCAAACAACGATCATTAAAACTTTTGATCACATTTTAATCACGTCTCCTCCCCTCAAAAATAGCATATATCGTGATATTTTGATATTAATGATTAAAAACATTTTGGGAGACAAACGGATTTGATTTAAGCATGAATTTGGAACATTTTGTTTTATACTCCCCTTTAATAAAGCATAATCAATTAAAGGGTTTTAGAGGAGTTATCTTGAGCACAAAATATTTTGAAAGATTTTGAAAATCTTTTGAACAATCTTGAAAAGGTGCTCAAGATGATGATGATTTCTCACCATTTTTAAATGTAGTGCATCAAGCGTACACTTGATTTTTTCTTTAAAAGCACGAGTTTTGATTTG
Source organism: Chrysanthemum lavandulifolium (assembly GCA_022545495.1). Taxonomy (NCBI): domain Eukaryota; kingdom Viridiplantae; phylum Streptophyta; class Magnoliopsida; order Asterales; family Asteraceae; genus Chrysanthemum; species Chrysanthemum lavandulifolium. The sequence continues at coordinate 285,811,848 of CM040243.1, read as the reverse complement.
AAAAATAATCAAAAGTCATCATTTCGGTCCGGGTTTCAGATTGATGAATCGAAAGCCATTATTGAAGAAATTTTGAGAAACGACATGTTTTAGAAAACAAATTAAAGAACTCTCGCTCAAGCATCTCTACATGCCCGTATCATTGTTGAATGACATTTCTAGAAACGCATGAATATCGATTATACAAGAGACATGTCGTGAGAAGAATATTTTGGATTTTGATTTTATATTGTTTTGTATTTTATGAAAGTTTTATATTTTTATATTTTGCTTTTGTTGGTTTTCAAATTTTGTATTTTGTTTTTCAAAAATATTTACAATAAGCTTTGGAAAATCATTTTCAAGAAGATTCGAGAAGACGTTCTAACTCCTCGGGGTTAGGCTTCGCATTCCAATTCGTCGAACTAAATAGTCAAACCTTTCTTTTGGAAGGGCTTTAGTTAATAGATCGGCGAGTTGGTAATCGTCTTCACGAAGAATAATTCAACAGATACCATTTTCGACGTACTCTTTGATGAAGTGATAGCGGACTACGATATGCTTAGTCTTTGAGTGATGAGCAGGATTGCATGATATGGCTATGGCACTTTTCGAGTCACAATACATAGGTATTTTATCAAAAGTAAAGCCATAATCTGTGAGTTGTGTTCTCATCCATAGAACTTGAGCACAACACGCAGATAGAGACACATACTCGCCAAACGGTTGAAAGTGCAAAGGCAATCTTGTTTCTTTGAAGACCGGTGACTAACTTTTCACCCAAAATTGTGCTCCTCCGGATGTACTTTTTGTCGTAGCTTGATCACTGCGTGGTCCGCATCCGAAAAGGCAATTAGATCAAAACCGATTCCTTCGGATACCAAAGTCCCATGTGAATGGATGTCTTCGTGCACCGAAGATCCGTTTAACCTCTTTGAGGTGCGATTCGGTGAGGCTTTGCACGAAACCGTGCTAATAAGCAAACAACAAAATGAATATCCGGTCGACTAGCGGTGAGGTACATGAGAGAACCAATCATGCTCCGATATTTCTTCGGATCAATAGGTTTCCCAAACAAATCGGCTCCAATTTTGGTGAAGTTACCATTGGTGTTCGACCGAGTCACAATTATCCATACCATGATTTTTCAAAATCTCGGTTGTGTATTTAGCTTGATTTATAAAAATTCCACGAGGGATTGATGTATTTGTAAACCAAGAAAGAATTTTAGTTCCCCATCATGGACATTTCAAATTTGCTTTTCATGAGATTTTCAAAATGTTTTGAAAGATTCGGATTAGTGGACCCAAAATGATGTCGCCCACGTAAATCGAACAATCAAAATGTCGTTTTGCATTTTGTGTAAACAAGGTAGGATCAACTGTTCCTTTGGTGAAATTGTTTTGGATAAGGAAAGAGGACATTCGTCATACCACGCCTCTGAGCTTGTTTCAAACCATAGATAGCCTTTTGAGTTTGTAGACGTAGTCCGGATGTTCCATGTCGATGAAGCCTTCTCGGTCGACTCACGACACTTCTTCTTTCGTAGTTCCATTCAAAACGCGGTCTTAATGTCCATCGATAAACCGTGATATTTTTGTGAGTGCATAGGCTAAGAATATCTGATCGCTTCAAGTCTAGCTACCGCGCGAATGACTCTTCAAAGTCTATCCTTCCTCTTGTATGTATCCTTTGGCCACAAGACGAGCTTTGTTGCGAATTACGATCATCTCTTCATCTCTTTTGTTCTTCCATAACCACTTGAGATCAATGACACGAACGTCAATTGGTCTTGGAACCATATCCCAAGAGTCATGTAGACGGTATTGGAGAAGTTCCTCCTGCATTGCTTCTATCCATGCGGGATCTGCCATTGCCTCACGAATGTTCTTTGGTTCGATATTGCTAATTGAGCAAAGGTAAATGTGTTAATACAAATAAACCGTAAAAACGTTTATTAATATTTTGCGATCTCTTTGTGTTTTGTTGATAACATATATAATGTTGTCTTAAGTATAATTATAAGGATACATGTTATTTTTGTAAAGCATTTACATATAATCTTTTAAATACAAAAATGTAGTAACAAAAGCATTTGTTGTAATAGTTAATTAGGATGGGTAAAAATCACAACCCATGGATCTTAACCCATACCCAAAGAGACTTGATACAATGTATACTTAGATACATTGAATCTAGATATAACCCATGGACCAACCCATGACCCATAACCAAAAACCCATGGGCAAAGAGGAGCGTTCCACGGATCCCTAGCTTTGTGCTAGCCGGATCCCAAGTGGAAGGATCCGTGGGATCCGTGTGAACAGTGAGGAAATTTGCCTATAAATGAGAGCCATTTCTTCATTCTAACTCACCCTCTTCTTACTAAATCTCTCATACACTCTCATTCTCTTCTAACATATAGATCACTTGATCTAGAGAGTTGTTCTTCTTTTCTTTCTATTTGTGATCCTCATATAGGTCCTTCTCTAAGGCGAGATCACGAGCATTCTACAAGTCATCCAAGCAAGGGTCCTTGATTGATTTGTCACTCCGCAAGATTTCATAGCGAAGATCTTGTATTTGATATTTCACATATTTGTTGTGTAATAGTTGTGTTGGTTTGGTCCACCGTACTACGGACTCGGTATCTAGCTTTGTACCGGAAAAGTGTAAGCAACGTTGTGAAGGCTTCTCCGCCAAGTGAAGGAGTTTGTTGACATAGTGCTTGAACTCTCGAGTAGGTGACTCGGGAGTGGAGTAGGGCAAGGAAGGTGTCCTTGTAGCCGAACCACTATAAATCGGTTGTGTCATTTCTATCCCTTATCTTTATTTATTTGCTTGCATTATCATTAGATCTATCGTTCTCAACATCCATACGATTTCACATAATATCGAATCTAAAGTTTTGAAATCAACTTAAAATCGGCAAAACTATTCAACCCCCTTCTAGTTTTCCACAATTGGCATCAAGAGCTAAGTTTATAAAAGTTTTAAAATAAAATTGTATTTTAAAACTTTTCGATCACTATGGGTTCGAAAATTATAAGGAAGGGCAATCTATGCAACGACCACCACTACTTGAAACTAATGGTTTTATATATTGGAAAAATAGATTCAAACATATGTGAAGTCTAAAGATATTGATCTTTGGTACATTATTGTTGAAGGTGATTTTGAGGCTACCTCAAATGATGATAAAGGAAATTTAGTTCACATACCTCATGATAAACTAAATGATGAAATGAAGAAAAGCTTTCTAAAAATAGTGAAGCAAAATGGTTTTATATAATGCTTTACCGAAAAGGAATTCGAAGAATTTCTATGCTTAAAACCTCTAAAGAAATTTGGAATTCTTTAGTTGTAACTCATCAAGGCAACCAACAAGTTAAAAATAATAAAATTGATTTATTTGTTCAACAATATGAACAATTTTCAATATCGGATGAAGAAACTATAGATCATTCATTTGCTAACTTTAATACTATTATTACATCTTTACAAGCACTTGATGAATCCTTTTCTAGCCGTAACCATGTTAGGAGATATCTAAGGGCACTTCCATCAAGTGGAGATCCAAGGTGACGGCAATCGAAGAGTCAAAAGATTTGACAATCCTCACCCTCGATGAACTCATAGGCAACCTAAAAGTCTACGAGCTTGTCCTTGCTAAAGATTCCAAGCCTCAAAGGTGAAAGAGAAACACAAATCTCTTGCCCTTAAAGCCAAAAAGGCTTTGAGCGATGAGGAGAACTCATCTTCGAGTAGTGACGACGAAGAGTACGCTATGGCGGTAAGGACTTTAAAAGTTCTTTAGAAGAAAGGGTAGATACGTCAAACAACCGTATGACGATAAGAAAGGCTTCGGAAAAGCAAAGAGGACGAAAAGCCAAAGGATGATCGTACTTGCTTTAAATGTGGGGACCCAAACCACTTTATTAGTAAGTGTCCCAAACGGGATGATCAAAAGGCATTCGTGAGCGGCACGTGGGGAATGAGCGACGAGGAGGACGAAGAAATTTGTCTCATGGCAAATGACGAGGTATGTCACGAATACTATAGTAGTTCATCACTTGATGACGACTCATTGCATAATGAATATGATAAACTATGCAATATTAGCTTAAAACTAATTAACAAAAACAAGCTTTTAAAGAGTCAAAACCAACGTTTAGATAAAGAAGTCATAGAATTAAAAGCAAAACTAAAACGTTTGGAAAAGGGTAAAATAGCAAGTGGTGAATGTGAACTTTGTGTTCAACTTCAAACACTAGTTGATCATTTAGATTCTAAAATTGCTAGAATGAGTACAAACACCTTAGATACAATACTCGATGGTGTTAAAACTGGCAACAACCAAAAGGGTCTAGGTATACAACAACTTGATCCATCAACTAGTGAAAATAAAGAAACAAAATTTGTTAAAGAATTAGAAAACCACCCTTGTTGTGGCGGATCCCACGGATCCCTAAAAAGGGAACCGCTAGTGTACAAACCGGGATCCGTGGATCTGTTGTGACAACTAGTGGTAATAACATAGCTTCATCATCTAGAAACGAGTTCGTTATCGTAAATAGGAAGAAACCAACTCATGTCACCACTAGACATCCACCTCCAAAATTAATCCTACTTTTGCAAGAAACAAAGCACCATCTTTTCAAAACATAATGCATCTAGGAGACCTAATAACGTTTATCCAAGAAGTAACCATCAAATGGGATGGAACCCTAATATGCAAAACGGTTTCTCTTTTCAAAACTTTGCTCCATGGAATGCATACTCATCTTATCCATACATGTCTAACATGAATGGAATGTTTAACACTAATGGACCCATGAATAAATGGGGACCAAACTTTGAGTTTATTATTGTTTTAGGTGTGCTTAAAGGTCGACCTAGACCCCGATGAATGGGTCAAGGATAGCGGGTGCACGAGGCACATGACCGCAATAGGATCTATTCTCCACATATGAATCCGTAAATGGAGGTAATGTGGTGTTTGGAAATAGCAAAAGTAGAATCATCGGTAAAGGTACGGTTTCTAACAAATCTCTAACCATTAACGATGTGTGTCACGTAGAAAACCTAAACTTTAATCTCTTAAGTATAGGACAAATATGTGATAAAAGTGCAATGTACTTTTACCAAAACCGTAGTAAGATACTTAAAATGGCATAACCATAGGAAGAGGAATTAGGAAACATGGAGTCTATGTCATTAAAATCGGTAATGAACCTAAAGACAAACTATGTCTTACCTCTATGGATGATACTTGACCTTATGGCATCGAAGATTGGGTCACGCCAACATGCGACTTCTTCAATCGCTATCATCCAAAGATCTAGTAAGAGATCTACCTAAGTTAAAATATGAACATCATTTTGTGATGCTTGTAATATAGGAAAACAAGCTCATTCGAGTCATAAAGCTAAAAACATGGTGTCCACAACTAGGTGTCTAGAATTACTACATATGGATTTATTTGGTCCATCCGCTATCCAAAGTTATGGAGGCAACTACTATACTTTGGTAATAGTGGATGACTACTCTAGGTATACTTGGACAAAATTTTAAAGAACAAAACGGAAACCTTTAACTATTTTGAAATATTAAGCAAAAGATCCAAAGACAACTAGGAAAACCCATAGTGTCTATTAGGACGGATCATGGTAGGAATTCGATAATGAAGTGCAATTCGGAGCTTTTGTGACGCTAATGGTATTACTCACAACTTCTCGGCCCACGCACTCCACAATCGAATGGGGTAGTAGAAAGAAAGAATAGAACCCTTCAAGAAATGAGTAGAACCATGCTTAACGAACAATCCATACCTCAAAAATTTTGGTGTAATGTTGTTGATACTTCAACATACATACTCAATCGAGTCTTAATTAGACCAATCTTAGGTAAAACTCCATATGAGTTACTCCGAGGCAAAAGCCTACTTTAAATCATTTTAGAGTCTTTGGAAGCAAATGCTTCATTCTTAACACTAAAGATTACCTTACAAAATTTGATCCTAAATCAACCGAAGGTATCTTTCTAGGTTACTCGCCTAATAGCAAAGCTTACGTCATATTAAACAAAGAAACAATGAAGGTAGAAGAGTCATTAAACATAAAATTTGATGAAAGTCCACCCAAACCCTCTCCACCTCTTGTCGATGACGAGATCATAGAAAGTGAAGCTATTGTAATTAAGAAAAAGATAAATGAAGAAGAAGAACCTTCAATTAGTGAAATCACAAACATTAAAGAGTCCAAAGATCACCCCGTAGATAAGGTCATAGGAAAGCTAAACGAACGAACATTAAGGTCTCAAGTTCAAAACCAAAGTAGCTTATTTTGTTTTGTTTCAACTATAGAACCTAAGAACACACAAGAAGCCATAAAAGATGAAAGTTGGGTAATGGCTATGCAAGAAGAATTAAATCAATTTGTTTCTAATGATGTTTGGACACTTGTCCCTCCACCTAGTAATCAAACCATAATAGGAACAAAATGGGTGTATAAAAACAAATTAGATGCAAACGGAGTAGTATCTAGGAACAAGGCTAGACTCGTTGCTCAAGGGTATAACCAACAAGAAGGAATAGACTTTGATGAGACCTATGCCCCGTGGCTAGATTAGAGTCTATAAGAATACTTCTTGCGTATGCTTGTGCTAATGATCTAAAGCTTTATCAAATGGATGTCAAAAGCGCCTTTCTAAATGGTCTTATTAATGAAGAAGTATATGTAGCTCAACCTCCGGCTTCATCGATTTTGAAAACCCAAACACGTTTATAAATTAAAGAAAGCCCTTTATGGTCTTAAACAAGCTCCAAAAGCTTGGTATGATAGACTCAAGTCCTTTTAATTAAACATAACTATACCATGGGGTTAGTTGACAACACACTTTTACTAAGAAAAGGAGTCACACATAATCATAGTACAATATATCGTAGATGATATTATATTCGGATCCACTTGTCAAGACATGTGTGATGATTTCTAAAATCATGCATGACGAGTTCGAGATGAGTATGATGGGAGAACTTAGTTTCTTTCTTGGTCTACAAATTAAACAAGTAGAAGATGGTATCTTCTTCAATCAATCTAAATACATCAAGGAGATGTTAAAGAAATTTGGTCTAGAAGAGTCGAAACCAATTAGGACACCCATGTCATCCGACACCAAACTCACAAAAGATGAAGATGGCGAATCCGTAGATAATACTAAATATCGTGGCATGATAGGTAGTCTTCTCTACCTCACGGCAAGTAGGCCGGATATCATGTTTAGTGTATGCTTATGTGCTAGGTTTCAAGAAAACCCCAAAACTTCACACCTAGAAGCCGTAAAAGAATTTTAGATACATTAAGGGTACAACACAATTAGGATTATGGTATCCTAAGGCACGGGTGTAGAAACAATTGTATATGCGATTCGACCATGCGGGGATTACGTTGATAGAAAAAGTACAAGTGGGGTGTGTACTTTCATGGGATGTTGTTTAACATCATGGTTTTCTAAGAAACAAACGGCTCTAGCAATATCAACAACCGAAGCCGAGTGCGTCTCCGCCGTGCAAAGCATGCCAACAAGCACTATGGATGAAACAAGCGTTAGTAGACTACGACATTCATCTAAGCGACATAGCCATTCTATGTGACAACAAAGGTGCCATCGACTTAAGCAAGAATCCGGTATTGCATTCTCGCACCAAGCATATAGAGATTCGTCATCACTTCTTAAGAGACAATGTTCAAAAGGGAACATTTCTATTGAGAAGGTAGCATCCGAAGATAACATAGCCGACGTCCTCACCAAACCGTTGAAGCGGGAACAATTCAACCTACTTGCCTTGGTCTTGGTTTAATGGAACACACGTCGTAATTTATTTTGACTCTACAAGGTATGTAAACACTAGCCTTCTTTCTTCTCGAGTCTAGGATCTCTATTTCACGCACAACTCACAAACAATACGGAATTTTCAAAACCCAAAGATAAGTTTTTTTCACTTATAGCTCTCCTACTTTTATATACACATTTTCAAAGAAAACCTACTTTCACAATGTTTTCTAAAAGGATGATACCTTCCAGTATCAATTTCACAAAAGCAATTTCTCACGTCTAGGACAAATCGCTTTTCATTATTAATACAAAGTAAAACCCGTTTTCATTGCATCTCATGTCTTTTGAATGCTAAAGGGACACATAACTAATATGTGTTTTCGGGTACATTCATTTAAGCTACAATGAATTAGGAGCATTGACAACACAAGATTACGTACTTATGTACTAAATATGTGTTTTCGGGTTATCTCAATAGGATACTTTTTATACTTCTAGTTTAGTTTTTATTTCTTTTTAGAGGTCGAGATAACCGCAACTCCAAATAGTTTGCATATAGGCACACAATAGGCAAAAATATTTCCAAAAGGAAAATTTTGTCTTGCTCGAAACACTGACCCACGGATCCCGGCCTTCATGCCGGACGGATCCTCATGGGAAGGATCCGTGGGATCCGTGTATCGTGTTGTTTTCAACTTCTATTTTTGTCATTTTGGATGAAAAATCCACATTTGTTTTATTTTGGGAGTATGCTCTTTAATGCTTGTGTTCTCATGATCACATGCCTTGAATTCATATCTAATCATTAGATTTTAATCCACATTTTGGGTCAAGCATTCATTACAATGTGTTGGTTTTCTATATATATAACTCCCAAAATGCTTGCATACTCCATCTCCTTCTCACAAACACACTTCATCATGTCATCCAAAAACCCTTTAGGAGAATCATCTAGTACAAACAATCATGATATCCAAACCTTTGTACTTCCACCATCCAAAATACCACAATCAAATGCTAGGATATCCGCACGGATTAGTATCCGATCTTGTTGTTTAGCAAAACCAACCTCAAATGATTCATCCTCAAATAACTCACCACAAGATGCTTCCATTATAGCACCACCCTCATCACCAACAAGTACACCAACTTCATCACCACCTAAAATAACTCTTTTGGAACTCCTTAGGACTCCAACAAGATCTACCCAACCTAAAGAAAAAGAAATAGTCTTTTCCACACCCCCCACATCACCAAATACTATTTTTCAAGATCTTGAAACATCACCACCTCTAGCTCCCATCACATTACAAGAACATCTAGGTTCTTTTCCACCACCTCATACAAACATTCCGGATTTTGATCCATATTTTCCTATTTTTCCACCACAATTTCCGCATAACTCAAATCAAAACAACCCGGAAAACTTCCGCACTCATTACCCACATCATTTACATTGTGAACATTGCCAATCCACTAGGGAAATTGCAATAGAAGTTAGGGAAGAAATGCGTTTCATACTCAACCTCATCCTTGATCGCATCAATACCATTACTCATCAAAACCTCCATCCATAACCTTATGCAAGCATGGAAGGAATCTCTACTACTATTATTTTTTTGTCATTTTCAAGAACAAGTCTTGTTCTTATTTTTACATGCTTGTAAGTGGCTTAACTACCACTACAATTTGTCGTTTTATTACAAGGCCTTGTTTACATACCTTGGCTCCCTATCTTGTTTCTCGACAACCATAAGATCATTTAAGCATGTTACTAACTTTCTTTTGTAGATTTTTTTTCTTCTCTTGACGCCCCAAACTAGGGGAGCTACCGTCAAGGGGGAGTAAGAAATACGTAGACTACTTTTTCCTCCAAGGGTTAACTTTTTGTTTCGACAAAAAGGGGGAGAAGAAGTAAAACTTAGGAGCTTTCAAAACTTACATCTATTCTTAAGTTTTACTCATCATAACATTATATTTTGTCATCAACAAAAAGGGGGAGATTGTTAATACAAATAAACCGTAAAAACGTTTATTAATATTTTGCGATCTCTTTGTGTTTTGTTGATAACATATATAATGTTGTCTTAAGTATAATTATAAGGATACATGTTATTTTTGTAAAGCATTTACATATAATCTTTTAAATACAAAATGTAGTAACAAAAGCATTTGTTGTAATAGTTAATTAGGATGGGTAAAAATCACAACCCATGGATCTTAACCCATACCCAAAGAGACTTGATACAATGTATACTTAGATACATTGAATCTAGATATAACCCATGGACCAACCCATGACCCATAACCAAAAACCCATGGGCAAAGAGGAGTTCCACGGATCCCTAGCTTTGTGCTAGCCGGATCCCAAGTGGAAGGGATCCGTGGGATCCGTGTGAACAGTGAGGAAATTTGCCTATAAATAGAGAGCCATTTCTTCATTCTAACTCACCCCTCTTCTTACTAAATCTCTCATACACTCTCATTCTCTTCTAACATATAGATCACTTGATCTAGAGAGTTGTTCTTCTTTTCTTTCTATTTGTGATCCTCATATAGGTCCTTCTCTAAGGCGAGATCACGAGCATTCTACAAGTCATCCAAGCAAGGGGTCCTTGATTGATTTGTCACTCCGCAAGATTTATGTAGCGAAGATCTTGTATTTGATATTTCACATATTTGTTGTGTAATAGTTGTGTTGGTTTGGTCCACCGTACTACGGACTCGGTATCTAGCTTTGTACCGGAAAAAGTGTAAGCAACGTTGTGAAGGCTTCTCCGCCAAGTGAAGGAGTTTGTTGACATAGTGCTTGAACTCTCGAGTAGGTGACTCGGGGAGTGGAGTAGGCAAGGAAGGTGTCCTTGTAGCCGAACCACTATAAATCGGTTGTGTCATTTCTATCCCTTATCTTTATTTATTTGCTTGCATTATCATTAGATCTATACGTTCTCAACATCCATACGATTTCACATAATATCGAATCTAAAGTTTTGAAATCAACTTAAAATCGGCAAAACTATTCAACCCCCTTCTAGTTTTCCACAAAATGCATAAGTTTCTCGCTTGAATTGGCCTTGAAGGTTCACCAATAACTTGTTCAATTGGGTGGTCTTTTGTCCACTTGAGTAGAAGAAGGATACCGTTGGTTATACATATGTGAGTTAGATGGTTCTCGTAAGCTTGAAGATGATTCACTGATTCCGTAGCAAACGGGTTTTCAAATAAGTCTTCATCTAACGTTGCATCGTTCGGTTTTGGTTTTGCTCATCAACTTTGGTAGAACGGGTGCAATAACTTGAGTAGATGTAGATGATGTTGATGGAGTTGGTGCATTGGTTTCGACCGTTGTAGATGCATCTTCATTGGTGGTGGAGGATGATTTTGAGCGGGTGCAGTGGAATGATGGTTTGATGCATTTGTCAAGTTCCACCATAGTATTCATCGAACATTAACTCAAGAAATTCTCCCATTCTTGTTCTTTAGGATTGTCAAACGAAGTTGATTGAGCTCTTTGAGGTACGAGTCTTGAATCGATGTGTCCAAGTCTGCGGGTTTAGTGCGGGTTCTAGAGCGAGTCTCTCGAAGCCATTTGTGAAAGTTCATCAAATTTCACATTCATCGTCTCCATGATCCTCCTAGTTCTTCCGTTATACACCCCGAATGCCCTCGAGTTATCTCGAATATCCAATGAAGATTCCAATATCACCTTTAGCTTTCAATTTACCAAGATCTTCTCGTCATTCGTCGGATAGCACAAAGCGCCAAACACGTGAAAGTAAGAGATATCGGGTTTTTGTTGTTCACAAGCTCATACGGGTTTTATTGAATCTTGGATGGATTAAGGATCGGTTACGAGTGAAACAAGCAAGGCAACAAGATCACCCATAGAAATAATGGTGCACTAGAATAAATTAGCATTGTGCGAGCGACTTCCACAAGAGTTCTATTTCTTCTTTCAACTACCCCATTCTCACGTGGAGTTCTAACAACCGATGTCGATGTGTAATTCCAACATCTTCAAAATAAGTTCTTAACTCCGATTAGTGAATTATGTGCCGTTGTGCGTTCTTACAACCCCATCGGAGTTTGAAGAAGTACTTGAATACGTTTCAAAAGGTGATGATGATGCTCGGTGCTTCGTCTTTTGATCTCGAAACTTAACCCATGTATATCTCGAATAATCATCGGCGATAACAAGAATATACTTTTCCCATTAATGCTTTCAACTCTCATTGGGCCACATAAGTCCATGTGCAACATATGCAACTTTGCTTCCGAACTAGGTACGGGTTTGGGTTTATATGATGCTCTTTTGCTTTTTCCTTGTTCGCATGATGGACATAAGTGATCCTTGGTGTATTTGAACTTTGAAGTCCATTGACGATGTTGTCTTTGGCAAGATTGTTGATGGTGTCAAATTGAGATGGGATAACCGTCTATGCCACAACCGTGATCGTGTTCCGATGCTCGTGTCATAAGACATATTGGTGATGAAGAGGCCATTTGATTGATGTCGATAGCATACAAGTTTGTATCACGATTCCCGTTAAGAGATCGGTGCCATTCAAGTTTCTAACGAAGCAAGCATTTTTCCTAAAAGCAACCTCTAAATATGCATCACGAGGCGCCTGATCGAAAACAAATTGTGTCCCAACCCTTCGACATAGTAAACCCGAGTGATCAAATAATTTCCAAAGGTAGATCTCCATAACCCATGATAGTTGCTACATGATCATTTCCAAACGTACGGTTCCCATGAATTTCAGACGAAATTGATCAACAGACTTGATTCCGGTCATGTGCTTGGAGCAACCCGAGTCGACGATCCAAAGACAAATTTCGATAACCCGCCAAGAATGAGAAAAAAGAATATTTTGGAAACCGTTTTGATTTTGGTTCCTTTGGGTTAGAGGTAAAATCCGATCACACTCAAAGAGGTTTTCTACAGGAATATTGGTTTATCACTCATTGTACCATTCTCGAGTGTGAAAGTTCTACCGTGGGTTTCAAATATCATCCCTAAAGTAAACACTATGGTTCTTGTCAAGAGTGTAAAGTCTAAGTTTTGCAACTAGTCTTCCTACTTGTTTAGCGTAAGATCTTTTGGGACGTTCTTCTTAACAGCTTATCATTCACATTCTTAGAAACACAATCATCTTGAACATTAATTAAAGATTTCTTGCAAGTTAAACAAAGAGATTCAACACATTCATTAGACTTAGCAAGTTTCATAGGTTCATTACATTCGGATGAAATGTCTTTCTTATTCAAAAGCGGTAAATTCCTAGGGTGTTCTTCTACTTTCTTCTCTTTATTCAAGCTACTACTCCTAGAGGCAATCGAGACTCTATTGTTCCTTGTATTGCTCTTAGGCTTTAGTCTGCTTGCTCCTAGAGGTGCTTTCTAGTCTGTAGAAGGTAAGGCACACGCATTAGGATTCACATTTTTATCAAGGGAGGTGGTTTCGCTTTCCTAGTCTCTTTAGAGTGCTTTTCTAAACTTATGTCGTTTGTTCCATATGTTTTAGATGTGGAGGCGACGCATTAGTGGTACTCATCTTAAAAGGCCAGTGCTAAAACTTTTGGTTTCTCGATAACCGCTTTTCCTTTATCAACAATTTGTTTAGGTAAGGCGTGTGGAGGTCGGTTTTGATGAAACATGTTTCTCATTGACTTTTGGAGGAGGCATAGAAAAGCAGACATTTTGGTTTGGAAACCGGTTTGGGAACATTTGCTTTCTCCTCATCAATGGTTTTGTAATCACAGTATCCATCGCCTTTCCTTTTGACTTTCCATTGAGCCCTCAAAAGATCATTTTTGCTTTCATGTCATTGTAGGCACGCTCATCGACAATTTGTCATACTTGCATTCCTCGGTTTTCGATCAAGTTGTTTAAAATATGAGACATTTTCTTTTCAAGTTTCTCAAGAGCTTTTCATATTTTGAAACAATTTTGGAGGTCTCAGACTGGAGTCTTTCATGATCTTCAAGAGAATATGTTTGCAAAATGATGGACATAATATCGTGAGTCGAACATCTTGAAGAGAGAATCATTTAGATTTTCCAAAACTTTGATGTGTTCAACACTTTCATTAGCTTGCTTTACCAAGGATTTATGGTCCTTGACAAAGTCACTGTTTCTTTCAAAAGGCTTGTTCAAAATGAATTACCCTTGAGTTGATGTTATTCGGTGAGGGCAATTTGAGTTTCAAAAACTTTTTGTTCAATATCAAAACTATTAAACCGGATGTTTGTTGTAATATGAGTTTTAGTTTTATGATCTCTTGAAGATCCCAATTCTAGTTTTCACATTTTCTAAAATACTTCTCGCATCACTTGTGTTAAAAGGATTGTTTGAAGACATTTGTTCAATGTTCGAAAGAGATTTGGAGACAACAAGCGGTTTTGGCGATTTGCAACCGGTGTTGACACTTTGTTTGAAACACTTGGTGTGGTGGAAAACGTTGATTGTTCTTTATGAGAAACAAACGAAATACCATTAATTTTGTTCCATTTGTTATAATCAATTGGTTTGATTTCGGATGTTTTGTTTCATTCTTGATCTACTCTCCTCGAGATAGTTCCAACGTTTCAAGAGAATCATGCACAATTATGGGTTCATGCAAAGGTTTTCCATTGTTCAACACATTCTGAGATTTTTGAGCTTTCTTGAGGAAACAAGGAGGTGAGTTACCAAGAGCCATTTTATGTGTCGTATGAAAAATCGGATTTACTTGATTAGAAAGCATCTTGTTTGTTTTAGCGGAATGACCCGTTGTAAGAAGCAAATTATCCAATTTTTGATAGTTTCATTTTATCCGAATTTCATCAAGAAGAGAATCTTCTCGTTTTGAAAAATCAACAATCAACTGTTTCTTCTCTTTTCAAGATCGAAAGCAATGCTTTTTGTTTAGAAAGTTGGTCATTTAGTTCGAAATTTCCTTGTTTAAAGATTTTATTTTCAAGTTGATTCACATCAAGTGTATCATACTTGAGTTGCAATTGTTTTCTCTTAAAATGTAATCTCGATAACCAATTTCTAATTTCGATATTTTGTTTGTATGAAATTCAAAGGCTCTGGCGTTCTCTTTGTAACTCTCAAGCTCGGTGGTCAATTTAACATTCGCGGCCTTAACTTCGCGATTGACCTTACTAACTTTCTCAATTTCAATGCCACGCTTATTGATTAATGATTCAAAATAAGCACGTGTTTCCTCATCGGTCTCGAGATTTTGTGCCACACGACCTCCACTAGGATCCACATCCGGAGTTTCGAGTTAGTATTGCTACAACTCGGATTGTCCA
This sequence comes from Chrysanthemum lavandulifolium, assembly GCA_022545495.1. Taxonomy (NCBI): domain Eukaryota; kingdom Viridiplantae; phylum Streptophyta; class Magnoliopsida; order Asterales; family Asteraceae; genus Chrysanthemum; species Chrysanthemum lavandulifolium. The sequence goes on along the minus strand of CM040243.1, from coordinate 285,796,729 downwards.
TGTATGTATCATAAGTAGGTGTTGGCGTCACATAATCGTTGTTCGTCATGAGTAAACACATCAAATATGACATTGTTATAGCATGGATCAATGATTGGTACCTCGACATCTTTGCGTTGGCGTCATAGACATGAGGTGCGTCGAGTCGATGTCGTATTTAGTCTCTCGAAGATTTGCCATGAAGATGCGGTTGCATTGATTTCCTCGAGGTCTTCCAAATCATCCACAATAGCGAAAAATCATTTTCCTCAAGACTCAACCGCATCCCCACTTCTTGCTTTTGTGCTAACATCATAGCTTTTCAAGAAACTCAAGATTCTTCTTGTGTGGCTTAGTAGGACAAGTTTCATGCCATGTGACCCACTCCTTGACAGTTATAACACTTAACCCGATTACCACGATTCACATTTCCATAATTCCAACGACTGAGCTGCAACATTCCCATTCGATTACCCATCGCTCTATTCCCAACATTCGTCCCATCGATTTCCAACATTTTGACCCAACTGATTACCACGATACGGAACCTTTGATTACCCATACGAAATCCAAGTATATATCCTGCGATTCCCAATAACTCCAACCATTTGACCTTGATTACCCATATTCACACCCGGTGTGCAATTTGCTGTTCATGAGTGTTTGATGAAATCCTTTGGTTGTTGTTAGTTGGTGTGGAATAGCGACTTCAATGCTTTACCCAATAAATAAAATACTTGTAACAAAGCTTCTTCGGGTTCCATTTCAAGATCGGTGATTCCTTGTTCTGTAATACTTGTTGTATAGGTGGATAGAATTGTTGTTGAGGGATAATGACTTGTGGTTGTGGAATGTATTGTCGCAAGTTGTTGTTGTTGGAAGATGATGAAACTTGTTGTTGTGTATTCACTTTGAAGGTTGAGTCTTTGCAATAAGAGCCAATGGATCATGATTCTTTGCCAATCTTTCTTTCCCGACTTCATTCGCTTGACTTGGTTTTGTTTCGTAAAATCATTTAGTTGATCAAAGTTCACCGATGTAAGTCTTTTGTTTGGTTGACAATAGTGACATATCGTCCCATTCTTACGGAAGATTGTTCAGAACTTGATGTTTTGAACGATAGTTACGGTGCTAACTTGTTTCGATAAGCTCATTCATCAAAGTGCAAAACCTTCCATAGTAGGATTCAATGGATTCTCCGGAGTTGAAGTGAACTTTTCCCATTCGGTTAGCGACTTGTTCTCCATGTCTTGTTGACCAATTTCGCTCCATGACAAAGCCGTCTAACACGTTCCCACATGTCGAAAGCGCTTCACAACCGCTGTCTACAGAGAAGAAAGATGTCTCTTGGTAAACCCAGTTGGACAATATGAATTGCCATGTCATCGCATCGACTTGCTTCGATCCTCTTCAAGATATTCGATTCGATTTGAGTATGAAAAGATGGTGGGACGCATCGACATTTCGAGGTCTAAGATTTATCGAGGCTTGAAGGGTCCATTCGAATGGAGTTAATCATGAGTTTTCCATTAGGTTTGGTCTTGATGTAGCGAAGCATACGACTTTTCCATTGAAGATAACCACCTTTTTCCAACATAGGAGGACGGTTTTCAAAGACCGGCTGCATGAATGTCTTGTTGAGTTGCCATTGATGAAGGTATGATATGATAAAGTTGATGTAGGATCGATTCAACGATAAAGGAGTTGTATTGGATGAAGATTAAGCTCGGTTGTTGTAGTGAAAATTTGCTCTAAAACTTGAAAAACCTCAATAAGGTCGTATGAAAATTCGGAGACAATTTTAGGAATTGAAGGTTGACCCTCTAGTTCATTTTGCGGTCTATTCTCCTCGTTCTACCGAATTTCGCTTTGATGGGTAGATCTCAAAATTTAAAACGGAGTTACGGTTCAAAAGTTATAGCCGAAAATTTTGAAGTTTTGATCACAATCTTACTTGTTAAACCAAAATTTTATGCGTAGGATTCTTAGTCGTCAAAATTTAAAGGATGCTTATGCGAGGATCTTATGCTTAGGAGTCCTTATGCGAAAAGAGCTTAGGCGAGAATCCTTATGCGGAGAAATCCAAGTTGTGCTTAAACTTAAGGTTAAGCGTAAGTCTTATGCGTAAAACGTTAAGCGACTAAGAAGTAGAGTACCTTACGCGCAAGAGTTAACTTATGCGAGAGTGCTTACCGTAAGCTTTCGTCGCTTATGCGTAAGAGTTGGTTTAAAACTAGGAAAACCTTTACACCTTTACACTATCATACAGTAAAAGATATCCGAAAGTCGAAGTGTTCCACACACTTATCCTAGTGAGGAAGCACCGAGTCACCTTTGTTGCACGAAGATTCGCTACCAAAAGTTATGCGTGAAAACTAGGGTTTTGACTTTCTTACGCGTAAGATTAGGGTTTTGACTTATGCGTAAAAAATTTCCAATGATTCACCCGATTTCTGTTGCACAGATAGCCTTAAAAACGCACAAATACCAAGATTGTTTTGACCAAAAACACCCAAAATGCTTTTTTGTGCTTACGCGTAGAAATGAACAACGAAATCAAAACGAGTTTAAAATTGATTTAAAACACGTAAAGCTTCGAACTTTTTGCCAAAACTAGAATCTTTAACACTATATAAACCTTAGACCATAAGAATCTTGAAGATTTAAGCGCAAAAATAAAAGTTTTTAGCGTAACCACTTTTGATACCGAGAGCTTACGCGTAACAACACAAACAACAAAAAACTTCAACCAACCACTCCTAAACCATTGTTAGGCGATTGATACCAATTGTAGGACCTTACTATTATCAACATTATCACAAACCCAACACACCTTATCACAAGATGAACACACGTTAAACCACAAAACACTATGCGTAGAAGTAAGAAACAAAGAAAGGAAAGATGGTGACTTGATGTTAAAACCGTGTATGTTGTGAGAGAAAGATGAAAACAATAAGTTGTATATTCCAAAGAAAACACACAAACACACACACACTCAAGCACACCCCTCAAATGACCATTTGAGGGGTATTTATAGTCCAAGTAACTTGATGCCCTAAAAGGCTTTCTATGGGCTTTCATGGGCTTGGACATGGGTTGGATTGGATATAAGGCAAGCTTAACTAAACTAATACCCATTTAGCTTAGTCCAATCCACGAGCCCGTTGACTATTCTAGCACGATATCTAACACACGTTACAAAGTTCCTAAACGTGAATGACCATCACTTCTAATAAAATTATTAAGGCTAACAATTGGTATAAATCTTGTGTTAAACGGTCCAGACAATTGGTATAACGAGCCAAGGTTGTTGTTTGTTGATTTATGTTTGTTTACACATGTTTTTTAACTGTTTTTTGTGCTTTTTATGTGGTCGGAAATTTATTTTTTCCGATTTGTGGGTTAACAGTTTTAAAACTATGTTTAGTATCCTTTTTTGGTAACAAAAAAAGTCCTGGTCTTTCATGTCTAAATCTGTCTTGTATCATCTTGGTCAAAACAGATATATTTTTTTGTTACCAATCTATATCCGTGAAGAAGTCAAACTTTGGTCAATGAATGATTCTTTATGGTCTTATATGGTCAAACGGGCATTCAAGAACACCTTTATGTTGTTTCGGGTTTTCATGAAGTCGATGATTTATTGGTCGGAAGAACTCGCGGAAAAAAAGTCAAGGGTCAAACCCTTTTCTACGCATAAGGGAATCTCAGAGGTGTTACGTGAGCTGTGAAGTTACGCTGATGAAAAGTTACGATATGCTCACGCATAAGCCTAAGCTTACGGGTAAGGATGTGCTACGCTTAAGACTCTTTTACGCGTAAGGCTACGCATAAGATGTTACGCGTATGCCTACGCATAAGCAAGAAGCTACGCGTAAGAAAGTAATGAGCAGAAAAGATAGGTTACGCGTAAAAATGACCATGACCACAAACGAATACCATTTACCAAATACATAAACACCAATCGACCTCAGTCCAACAGACATCATCAGTCCGAGGTTTTTTTTAAGTAAAGCACGACCTGAATTAAAGATATATCACAACTGAATCCAAACCCAAAACAATCACCTATATCTAAACCCATCTCATTCAACAACTTCACACTCATTAGTCCTATCCTCCATCTTCTACATCAAGACTCAAATCGTTACTTTCCGAAAATAAAGAAAGAGTTTAACAAGAATGTTATATCTTTACTTTAATTCGTTCTTTTCGTTCAAGAATAAAAACGATTACAACAATTAAACCTACCCGAGACCCACGATTAGGATCTTGAAGCCTTTATGATTTCTTGATTCTATTGGAGCATAAATCGAGTACATCAAGTAGGGTACGTTTGTGTTTGTGTGATGATGTGAGATGAGATTGAGATATGTAGTAATTGAATGATAAGATGGAAATGAGATGCTGTGATCTTTTTCAGATCCGGTTTGGAGAGATAAGGTGTTGGTAGGCGTTTTTTTATCAAATGTGATTTAGGTTTAGGTTAAAGTGAAATATCACTTTGTCTTATAACCGATGGTATTTATGTTGTGACTGGATCCGGTTTGGTTTTTCTGAGTTGGACGTGGGCTTGTGGTGGTATAGTTCATTGGGTCGGGCCTTGCTTGTGAATGTTGGGCAGATATCAATTGCTGTGGATATGTTCTTGGAGTCACTTTGTCACTGTTCGGTGAATTGATTTGAATCTTGTCATCTAAACGTGGGCTACAATGAACAAGTGGACGAATTAAGCATGTTATCCTTTTTTTTGTTCTTACAAAAATTTAGGATACATAATTTGATATTAGTTGATATCGAGTGGTAATGTTGGTATGGTATATTTTCACGGAAGGATACATATATTCACGGCTTGAGGAAATTTTGAAAAAATGGATACGGAGTTTTAGTACGGTATTATTGATGCGGAATTGACGTGACATTTCACGGGTGGACTTCTTTATCTTTGAGACGTTGGTTGGTTGGATGCATGTCTCAAGATAACTTGTTGGAGCACATTATGAAATTTGAAAATCTGGTTATAATCGGTAAGGAGTTACGCTAGTAGTGCTCATGGTGTGTAACCATCACTTTAAGGAGTTACGCTGTAGTGCTCGATGTCACACGGCGTTGTGGATTGTTCAAAATTTAGAACAAGCAGTAAGTCACAAAGTTGGGATGGTTACTTCCTTTTCAAGTTAGTCGTATCGGGTTATCTCCATATGTGGTCATTACAATTAGCCGGTAAATTTAAAGGAGGTTCGTTTTAAGGTTGGTTTGAGAGAAGTAGTATTGAGAGTATTTGTGCGACATATTCTCACGGAAATTATGATCAAGCTATGATGTTAATATTGCATCAAGAAGGTAATACGGTATGTACGCAACATTATGATGATTCCGATAGCTCGCAACCATCAGGAGGGAGAAGTTGGTATTTCATCTTCCGTGATTGGATTACGAAGGATTTTGCTTAAGATCGAAGAAGGAGAAGTAGTGTGGTGTACATCGGGTTTTTACCAACTTGGATGCAATACTAAGTGAGTTATGTTGATGTTCCCGTAACGACAACCATTGTAAGATCAAGAGTTTACTTTCTCCATTTGCGGTCTCAAGATTAAAGACGTGTTGGAAGAGTGTTGTCGGTTCGTGAGGGAGCAAAGAAAGAAAAAGGCTCACTAGTTGGGAGGGAGTAATAACCTAACTAGACTTCGCATTGAAGTTCGTGAGCTACAAGAAGATCATTTGCCGAGGTCATCGGCGGAGAACTTCAAGTTTGCCTCAAGATTCAGACTACGAGACTGCAGACTTCAAGAAAATCAACATTGTTCATTACTATTGTAATTTACTTTGTTTTGTATTTATAGGTCTCATCGTAACCATTCACGTGTGACGCTATCTTGGAGGGAGATTGTTAGCCTCGCTTTTTATAAAGATAACGTCACTTACGTGAATTGGACTAGATGCGTAGTATACTTTGCCCTTAGAGACTAGTATAGTTTATGTGGCAAAGTTAGAGCCTATAAATACCCCTCATGACTCTCCATGAGGGGTGAGGTGAATCATTAGGTTATTTGTATTGTGTGTGTTTCTTAATAAAACCTTGTGTTTTCTCCTCCCTCTCTCTAGTTTCTCTCTCAAGAAAGATGATGTTCTTCATCTTCTTTCACCAACCCCGACCTCCAAAACCACATAAATCTTGTGTTAAACGGTCCTGACAGCTCGCTTATTGATTACGCAAGTAAATGAATTGATAACAGGGATACAAAACAAGTTAACCCCCCCCCACCCCCAACCTTAAAGTTGATGTATATGTGTTTTAAATGGTGTCTTTTAAAGTGTCAAGTTGTATTAGTATTATTAAAAACTCGTGTATGGTTATAGTACAAGAGTTATATGTAAATTGGGTCAAAACGGGTGTTTGGCAAACTCTATGAAATATGTGTTCATGGGTCATTTAGATCACGAGTGTAAATGAAAATGAACTATATATTGTTGTGAATAATTCTGGAAAGTTTCATTATTTTTTTGAGTCTCGGAAGTTGGTTTTCTAGAAATAGAGCAAAATGTAAAAATATGGCTTTTTGCAATGTTTTCTGCAGGAACCATATGGACATATGATATTTAGCTTATGGTTACATGCTCAATTCAAAAAATTCCACACTGGGCATATGACCATTTGAAATTTCAGCATATGGTCATTTGCTTGCGTCAGAATTTTAATAAGGGCTTTCAGATTTCGATCATCTTCTCAATTTTGTATAAATCAACCGTAAGTCCGTAGCAGTCATGCTATCTGTCATTTTAAAAGTCATTGAGTCTACTTTTATTTAAAAATACTTTCAGTAGTTGGTTCTAAACACAACTATATCAGAGTTCTTGATTTGCAATAGAAGGTCTTTTACGGTCATTTCATTTGTGCAATTTTTTTGTTTAAATCGGAAAAGGGGCGTTTCAGCTTTAATATGTCACATGATTATATCTTGAATTTAAATAAGATTGGTTCATATTTATTAACATTCGTTAGATTTTTTTGTTTCAATTTGTTATTCAGTTTGTAAAGAGTACAAAGGCTTCTCCTTCTAACGACTCTACTAAGGAGACATCTACATCTACACAACCAAGTAAGGATGCTGAAGTGGTTAACACGCCTAATGCTTTTGAAGCCCTTGGTGATTTAGATGAGGATCCTATTGTTAGTAAAGATTCGGGTTTTGATATTGGATTTGAGAACACGGATAAACAGGAAAAGGTTACCATTGATTCATTTGATAGTCCAAGTACTACGCCTATTATTGAAAAGATTAATAAGCTTGAAAGTCAAATAATTGAGGGGAAGCTTGTGCTTTTGGGAGACGATGGAAAGCCGATTCCTATACTAAAGGAGGCTAAAGTGGGACATGTGGGTACCAATGAAGATATCCCTAGCTCATCCAATGCTACTCCTCGTGCTATTTCTAATAGTATACCTTATATGGTTAATGAGGGTAAAGAGGTAGGTGATTCGTTTTCTAAAGTTGGGAATTTAGTTATTTCCAACAGTGATAGTGATGATGAAGTCGAAGATGTTTATGATGAGACTTCTCGTTTCATGGTGAGTGAAGGTGCATATGATACTAGTTTATATGAGGATGAAGATTATGATGTCTACGACACTTATGACCTTCAAGGTTTAACTTCGGAAAAACGCGTGTTTTGTGATTCAATGGCTATAAATTTGCGTGGTCAGTTTAAACATTAGTTTTATTTCTTGTCTTTATAGTAGTTGCTCATAAGATTGGTTTGTCTTTCTTATGATAGGTTAGGTCCTACGCATTGTGTAAGTGTGTGTGGTTTGCTTGTTTGGGCTGAGGTTTGAGATTCGCCCACACTTGTTGTATTTAATTGTTTTTTTTAAGTAATAATATTTTATTATGGGTAATTCTTTTACCCAATTTATTATTTAGTTACAGACTTAGAATACAAGTATAACAAATTAATCCTATTCATTTACTTTGTTTTTCGATTGGATTTTTCTACATTTGTATGGCACTATACTTTTGTCAAGTTAATGATCAAATAAATGTCTTCATGTAACATTTTGTAGTTTTCTATTTGGGTCTTTTGTCAATATGTTTTTTTTTTTTGGGTAAAGGGATTATCCAAAAGGCATGGCCTACGCAAGCACCCCATTTAATCTAGGTGCACACCTCAATAGGTTTGAGGGCCCCATCCATAAAAACCCGCGCTTTTTTTTTTTTTTTTTTTTTTTTTTTAATTGTGTGTAGTTTAGTTTAGTTGATGTTTATATATATATAGTGTAGTGTTTTTATATGTATAGTGTATTTAATTGTGTAGTGTTTTTATATGGTATTTATTTTACATTATGCTTTTTAATTGTGTATTTGTTTCCATTTAATTATACAATAACAATAAAACATTAGACATTAAAACATTAAACAAGTACAACAACAAATGTTTTCAATATTACAACGAAATCTACTCCACATGAAGATTATTAATGTCATCTATAAGCTCATAGAGTATTCCACTCTACCGACATGCGTGATCAACTGGATTTCTTGCCAATTCCAAATGAGGCCTCCAACGCCTTTATTTTTGCATGCAACAAATTGTTTTGAGCCAATAGCATGTTGATCGCTTTATCTTTAGTTTCGCAAGTTTGAGTAATCGCGTTGAAGAAGAGGCTTGACCAAAGTACTCTTGTTGAAATATTTCCTTCCACATGAAGTATCGACACCCATAGTCTTTAGTCCCCGGGTTACATGATGAAACAATTATAAGAAATGTATTCTAAACAAACAAGTTATTGATATATTTACGCAAATAAGCAAACGCTTAATTATTTACCTTTGACAAAGGACATGCATAATACTTCGCACCACAAGTTTTAATTGTTGGTATGTTCTTTCAATTATAAACCATCGCCGACAACGACACAAGAAAGGATTTTCTTGTTGCATCCGCCAAAAGAATTTGTATAATTATTCACAACATAAATTAGTAATATCATGGTTCACAAAATTAGAAGCTTCAATACATAAATAACCAATCTTGTTATAGATTAATAGTTGATACATGGTTCACAAAATTACAATATAACTAGAAACTAAGATCAATCACGCCCGAGGCGTAGTCGCCCAATGATGCCGCCATGTGTCCCACACGAGACTCTAACTCGAAATGCGCCTCCTCAATCCGTCAATCTCGCGCTCGTCACAACGCGAGACGGCAGTAACAAAATATGAGGAAGAACCGGAGGACGGTGTATAAAATTGTCCTCATCTGCACCGGAGATATAGCCGAGAGATATAGCTGGAGAGGGAGGCAAATAAGATTGTGAAGAAGGCACATAATCTGGACTCTCAACACGAGCGGGTGTGTTGTTGACACAATGAATGTCCCTCCTAGGGTTTCTTAGTTTTTTCACATACAAAGTTTCATCTCTGTCTTTCTCTCTAGCGATTTGGTTCTGTTAATACTGATCTTGGTTTCATTGTTTCACTGGGTTTATTGTTTAGTTGGTTTAAGATCATCTTGATCTTAACAATTTGGTTTAGTGTGTGAGTTTGTATGATAGCACCTTATAGAGGGACTATCTCTTTTCTTTTGTATTGTATGCTTGCATCCGTGTTGGGGACAAGCTTTCTGTATATTGTTATAATAAAAGTTTGATCACCAAGGGGTGGTTGGTTGGGTGATTACACCTTGTGTTTTAGTTGTTTTGATACCATTTTTACATGGTATCGAGCCCTAGGTTCGATTACGGTTTGATTTGGGGATTTTGATTTGAATTGATCGATTCAATATCTTGTGGTACTGGATCCGTTAGTTCTTGGTTAATTGAAGTTCTTGAGGTTCAATTGAAGAATTAGGGGTTTTCCTTGAAACCCCAATTTTTTGGGGGGTGAGCAATTGTTGGTGGATTACTGTGATTCTTGAGACCAATTGTTGATTTCTTGGTACGATTGGAGAAACAAGAAAGAAAGTTGCTAACTTTTAGACCTTAATTGTCCTGGATGGTGACGGGGCTGATGTTTGCGTTTCAATTGAATCTGTCCTACAGGTAAGGATTGTCTTGAGAACACTGTTTATGGGTTCTTTCTGGGTAAAAGGGTTGTGTTTCCTGTGGTTGAGCACTATGTTAAGAGTGCGTGGAGCAGATTTGGTCTTACTCATGCTATGATGAATTCAAAAAGGTATTTTCTTCTTCAAGTTCAATTCAAATAGTTGTATCGAATCAATACTGTAGAATGGACAATGGATGATACATAATGTGTCATTGATTCTTTACAAGTGGTCTCCTGTGGCAAACGTGTCTAAGGAAGACTTGAAGAGTGTACATGTTTGGGTTAAGCTACTTGTTGTCCCTATTACGATGTTCAAAGAGTATGTAATCATGTGGTAGGTCTAGGTTCGCGAGAGCAATGATTGATCTTTATGTTGATGTTGTGTAACACTTCAATTTTTATGGTTTTAGTCAGAAATATATTTTATTGCTATTAGAGTATTAGAAAAGTCTTTCTTTTAGTTTTATTAGAACTAAAGACCTTCAGTGCAAATAGTTAACGAAAAAGGGACTAATGGTGCAAAAGATTTAACGACAGGGACTAACGATGTAAAGTTAACTTTAAGAACAGAAATTACATATATGCCCTTGGGTCTCATTAACTTAAAAGTTCCAAAAATCCTAATATGATCACACGTGTATGTATGTGTTTACTAGAACTTTATTGAAAGAACTTCATAATGAAGAAATCATCACCAATGATGATTTAGGATGATTTTTATGATGATCATGATTGTTACAAGATGTTTTGAGCTTCCTTAACATGTCTTCAATTAAGGTAAGTGTTAAATTCAAGTTTATAATTTCATGATTATAGTAACAATTGAGGCTTTAAGTTAATAAGTCTGTTAAGAATAAAATTTAACCATGTTTATGAAGTTAGACACATGTTGGTGATCATAGACCATGTTAGCATAATTTGTGATTTATGAATGATTATTTTTAAGAAATTATAAAGTTCATGTTTAGAGAAAAATGAACTAGTTCATGATTATGATGATAATGATGCTTAGATAGAACATTAAACGGGTGTTGGCTCAAAGCCGAGTTAGCAAGTTTATATGTGATTTATGTGTTAGTAATGCTTGAATCATGGTATAAATGATCATATACATGTTTGGTAAGCTGATATTTTATTGTGCAGGTGATTAGAGTCGGTTTATGCTGAGTTTTGGTCATTTTGGTAAAGTTAGAAAACGAGACAGCAAGGTTTGCAAAAAATTGCATTTTGGAAAATTGTAAAGAATCAACAGTACATTGGATTAAGATGAGGTCTAAACCAAGCTTGTAGTTCCTTGAGTCTACTTTCCAATAAAATTGGTCCCATGTCTGAATTAAAAGTTTAAGTGTGTCAAAACAACAAATTTCAGCAAACTATCCAGAAAACAGCATGTTATGCAGAATTTTGTGTCAACTTGAAAGATCGTAGAGAATTAACCATTCATCGGATTAAGTTAAGGTCAAAACCAAAATTTTAGTACTCTAAGTATACTTTCTGATGAACACTTGTCCTAAATATGTTCCTCTTACTGTACAGCCCTCACATAAGACTGATGATGGATTTCAGGCTGTTAAAGGTAAGCAGACGGGTAAGAAGGGTAGTCAAAATGCTCCGGGCAAAGGTGGTTTTACTAAGCCGAATGTTGGGCCTAAGGTTCGGTATCAACCAAAGGCTCCTACAGTGACTAAGAAGGTGGATGGTACACACAAAAAGGTGGTAGATGCTAGTGGAATTTCTACCACTAATGCATTTGCAGTTTTTAATACGGTTGATACTGATAATATTGTGCCTACTAATGTTATTACGTAAGAAGGACTCACCGAGCCTAGTCCTTCAATGGTCACGACAAGGAGGGTCTCAACAGATCGATAGTTTACCACAAGCTCCGATTTTGGTGGATGATATAATGAAGGAGCCGATGGTGGTTTCTAGTGTGCAATGTAGTGGTCACCTTCTTCTTTCACTTCTACTTCTCCCCCTAAAAGGACTAATCCGTTCTCTAAAGTGGGAGAAATTGTTGTTTCTGACAGTGATGATGACCAAGTACTTCCAGAGGATAACCCGATGGCGAATTTTCTTGCCTCTAGAGATGGTGGATACGAACATGAAAATAAAGAGGATTATGATGATTATACGAGCCACGTCTACGATCTCCCACATGAATTAAATGATTTTAAGCTCAAAGGGGGTGGTAAAAAGTAGTCTTCGTGTTCATATAGTGGTAGTATATCTCCTGTGAGTTGTGGTTTATTGTTTTATTTTGAAATTGGAAGTGCATTATGTAAGTTCCCCCATGTAATGGGCTGAGATATGAGATGTCACTCATATCCTTTGTACTTAAATATTTTGTGGAGTAATAACATTTACCGGGTCTCTTGACCCTTTACCCAAAAAAAAGTATACTTTCTGATGAAATTAGTCTCAGGTCCTAACTCTAATTTTAAGTGAGTCAAATCTTCACTATACAATAGACTGTCTGAAAATCAACAAATAACCCTATTGCGAAAAGTTAGCGATATTGATATAGGTTATGTGTAAGGATGTTATAGCAAGTTTTAATGACTATAGAATGATATATTTATTTTTTTGGGTGATCTTGAAAGTCTAGGAATGTTCGAAGAGTGCCTAAGCCAACCGAGGTAAGTAACGGAAACTAGCTTCATGTTTACTAGAATTGACATGATTTTAGAATGTGTGAATAGCTTCAAATATAGCCGAAGGTTTCCATGCTCATAGACTCGAAAATAATCGAGTATTACTTATTATGTCATGATTCAGATATAACCGAATACAAGCCATGTTAAGGGTGCTCACAAGAAGCGCCATTAGCCATGTCATGGATGCATAAGAAATGCACCAGTAGTCATGTAGCGTGCCTAAGAAGTGCACGATGTGCCTAAAAAGTGCACGATGTAGATCTCCCACAGAAGCATCCTATATGGATGACCCGTCCTGAACATAATATTTACATCTATTGTGGATAACTCATGTTTAGAAAGAATATATCAATTTTACATGTTTAAGCGTCCTTTGTGGATGACCCGAGTCTAGAAAAGCACGATGATAGGTTAGATAACCAAGAAGAGTACTTGTTGGTTAGGGAATTTCTCACTTATAGTAGGACGATTAGGATTCGTCTTGTAAGACGACTAAATCATTTAAAAGTAGCAAGACGACTAAAATTCATACCATTGATAGTATATTATAGATTAATATGCTCATGCTTACAATTGAAAGTGTCATTTGAGATATTACCTTAGATCCTAAACTGTGCTTATGCACCAATGCATAAACTCAAATATACTATAGCCCACATTTCAAATTTAGACTCAGAATCATTTACTCACTAACTCATCAGGACTTACCTTTCTCAGTTTCCATGTTTTGCATGTTAGGTCATAAGGATGTAGGGCTTTAAGATTAAGAAGATGACTTAAGGGATTGGTAATGCTCGGGTATATAGGTGACAAGCATCTCAACCATTATTTATTGTTCAGCTTGTTAACGCCTAAATACTTTACGATTAAGTGTCAAATTTGTATCAGTCAAGTTTTGATATCAATGTATGTAATTAGAACAAGTATTTTAAAAATAGGTCAAAATAAGGGTGTTTGGGTTAACACCCGCACTCATAGTGTTAACGCTTTCTCTTATGAAACTTATGTAAAGTATTTATGTATTATGTTAATAAAATGTGTTTTCAGAGTTTACATGTTTTCCAAAATTGTTTTTATTCAGATTTCAGTTTATCCAGTTTTTCTTATTACAGGTCCATACGACGTATAAAGCAGATACTATATGGCGTATGACTGTATACGACGTATATGGTTCAGACCTATACAACATATTTAATATTTAAAAAAAATATGGCCGTTTCATGTTGAGTTAAAAGACACTCTTGTTGTAGCAGTGCCTGATATTGATGCTAATGGATATATCATGCATTCTATTCGTGTTGAGTACGAGTGGGAGCTGCCTAGATAATCAACCTGTAAGGTTTTTGGTCATTCTTCGAATCAATCTCTAAAGAAAATTGTATCCGATGTGATTGTGAAGACACAAATACAGTCTGTTAGAGGTCTTGCTGTTGGTCCTAAGTCTCAGTTAGTCTACAGACCTAAGAAGTCGGGTAATAAGTAGAGGTGGAATAGGGATGAAGAGCTTATATGAACATTGGAAAGATGACTTATGATGATAACCCAAATGATGATTGAAGAGTGTGAAGATTTAACAAAAGCGCAATTTGTGACGCCTATGATATAAGGATTCATAGTTATACTAGACGTAAGTAGTTTATCTAGTAGTTTTTTTTCTTCATAAGATTGGTTTGTTTTTCTTGTGATTGGTTTGGTTTGAAGCACAAATGATGCGTGTGTATTTCGCCTTTATAAGGGCTGAGATGTAAGACTCACTCTCATCCTATTTACTTAAATGTTTTTTGGAATAATAATTTTTTTGGATGTAACAACCTTTTACCTAAAAAAATATCATGTAAAGGATAAAGAGAGTTTTGGTTATGGTTATAGGTGAGTTAGGACACCCTTAATTATTATATAAATTAGAGGTTTTAATATGTGTTGGTGATTATTTGACTAGAAAAGCAAGCAAAACAGAGGATGGTAACTTGTTGGTAATATTAGCCTGGATTCAAGGTAAGTAACCATGGCTACGATATGTTATGATATTGAATGATCACTTGTGTTATGTATATTTGATGTGTTAAGTGTTTAGATGTATGAATTAAAAAGCTTAGATAAGAAGTTGGAACTAGAAAAGTTACGTTGACCAACTAAGGTGAGTTATTGGTTTAGTTTTGGAACTAATCATGATATAATATGGATTATGTTGATTGATGATGTGTGGACATGTTTAAGGTGATCAAGTATGCCTTGTATGCAAGTAAGTATGTGAATTGATTAAATTGGATTTAGTCTTGATGTATATGCAATACTTTTGATTATGATATATATGATAACTTGTTATTATCGGTTACTTACTGAGCATTTCACTTACGGTTTAGTTGTTTAACCGTTTTGTAGGTTTTCTATGAATGGTTTAGATAGTAGTCTTGTGACACCAAAAAGGAATTGAAGTGCTCGCTTATTGATTACGCAAGTAAATGAGTTGATAATGAGGATACAAAACAAGTTAACCCCCCACCCCAACCTTAAAGTTGATGTATATGTGTTTTAAATGGTGTCTTTTAAAGTGTCAAGTTGTATTAGTATTATTAAAAACTCGTGTATGGTTTTAGTACAAGAGTTATATGTAAATTGGGTCAAAACGGGTGTTTGGCAAACTCTATGAAATATGTGTTCATGGGTCATTTAGATCACGAGTGTAAATGAAAATGAACTATATATTGTTGTGAATAATTCTGGAAAGTTTCATTAATTTTTTGAGTCTCGGAAGTTGGTTTTCTGGAAATAGAGCGAAATGTAAAAATATGGCTTTTTGTAATGTTTTGTGCAGGAACCATATGGCCATATGATATTTAGCTTATGGCTACATGCTCAATTCAGAAAATTCCATACTGGGCATATGACCATTTGAAATTTCAGTATATGGTCATTTGCTTGCGTCAGAATTATAATAAGGGCTTTCAGATTTCGATCATCTTCTCAATTTTGTATAAATCAACCGTAACTCCGTAGGAGTCATGCTATCTGTCATTTTAAAGGTCTTTGAGTCTACTTTTATTTAAAAATACTTTCAGTAGTTGGTTCTAAATAAAAATATATCAGAGTTCTTGATTTGCAATAGAAGGTCTTTTACGGTCATTTCATTTGTGCAATTTTTTTGTTCAAATCGGAAAAGGGGCGTTTCAGCTTTAATATGTCACATGATTATATCTTGAATTTACATAAGATTGGTTCATATTTATTAACATTTGTTAGATTTTTTTGTTTCAATTTGTTATTCAGTTTGTAAAGAGTACAAAGGCTTCTCCTTCTAACGACTCTACTAAGGAGGCATCTACATCTACACAACCAAGTAAGGATGCTGAAGTGGTTAACACGCCTAATGCTTTTGAAGCCCTTGGTGATTTAGATGAGGATCCGATTGTTAGTAAAGATTCAGGTTTTGATATTGGATTTGAGAACACGGATAAACAGGAAAGGATTACCATTGATTCATTTGACAGTCCAAGTACTACGCCTATTATTGAAAAGATTAATAAGTTTGAAAGTCAAATAATTGAGGGGAAGCTTGTGCTTTTGGGTGACGATGGAAAGCCGATTCCTATACTAAAGGAGGCTAAAGTGGGACATGTGGGTAACAATGAAGATATCCCTAGCTCATCCAATGCTACTCCTCGTGCTATTTCTAATAGTCTACCTTATATGGTTAATGAGGGTAAAAAGGTAGGTGATTCGTTTTCTAAAGTTGGGAATTTAGTTATTTCCAACAGTGATAGTGATGATGAAGTCGAAGATGTTTATGATGAGACTTCTCGTTTCATGGTGAGTGAAGATGCATACGATACTAGTTTATATGAGGATGAAGATTATGATGTCTACGACACTTATGACCTTCAAGGTTTAACTTCGGAACAACGCGTGTTTTGTGATTCAATGGATATAAATTTGCGTGGTCAGTTTAAACGTTAGTTTTATTTCTTGTCTTTATAGTAGTTGCTCATAAGATTGGTTTGTCTTTCTTATGATAGGTTAGGTCCTAAGCACTGTGTAAGTGTGTGTGGTTTGCTTGTTTGGGCTGAGGTTTGAGATTCGCCCACACTTGTTGTATTTAATTGTTTTTTTTAAGTAATAATATTTTATTATGGGTAATTCTTTTACCCAATTTATTATTTAGTTACAGACTTAGAGTACAAGTATAACAAATTAATCCTATTCATTTACTTTGTTTTTCGATTGGATTTTTCTACATTTGTATGGCACTTTACTTTTTGCTGAAGTTAATGATCAAATAAATGTCTTCATGTGACATTTTGTAGTTTTTCTATTTGGGTCTTTTTTGTCAATAATTTTTTTTTTTGGTAAAGGGGATTACCCAAAAATTTGACTAGTAATATACTTGATAAGTCAAACAAATGATAAGGCAATCAAGATAAAAGAAGATTAAAGCTCTTAAAAAAGTTTTAACAACCACTTAATAGATCAAAGCTCTTAGTCAGTTAGAGCTTTTAGGTGTTAAGTGTGTTTGTTTTTATTTTCGCTTAGAGGCAAATAGAGTAAAACATCTGTATCGGACCGATATGGAAGGAACATCTTAATACCTCTAGTTGAACTAATAAACATTCGACGCTTTTTAAAAAAAAAAAAAAAACAATATTATTTGATTCAGATTAGACATTTTCGCTTCGATTCGATTAAGATGCCATGAATGATTCGATTCGCAGCCTCTTAATAAACAAACAACACCTAAGTAAGCCAACAACTTCTAGATGTGTTTTATGTCATTTGCTACATCCGGTAAAGGAGTATGGAAGTTGGGTCTAACTCATTTCTATTGTCAATAATTGAGACTTTTGTTTGTTATTTTTTCATCTTTTTTAAAATAAGTTTTAGTGTATGTGTATTGTACATATTAACTTCTTTTATGCTGACAGAAGTACAAATTAAGTATGAATTGAACTTTCACAAAGTTGAAAAAGTTTTGATAGATAAACTATTTGGAAAGAGGGGGTATATGTATTGTACATATTAACTTCTTTTATGCTGACAGAAGTACAAATAAAGTATGAATTGAACTTTAACAAAGTTGAAAAGTTTTGATAGATAAACTATTTGGAAGGAGGGCGATATCATACCATATGATGACGACGATCACTCATGATTACAAGATCAGATTGCACGATACAATCAGAATGATCAATCATGACGCACGCATCAAAAATCGCATGGGATCAATTCTCTTTCAAAAGAGATGTATGACAAAAAAACATCAAAATATTTTCATAGATCTAACAAATTTGTATCTCAATTGTAAGACATTGATTACTTATATCTTTTAACTTTATATATTCAAACTCTTTCAAACTGATACAAACATCATAAAAAGTAGTATACCCGGGCAACACCGTCGCACGGGTGTTGCACTTGTTTGAATTATGCATAACATAGTCAAGGGTTTGTTATAAGCAATTTAGGCGGTGTTTGAAAAATTGCATTGCCTGTTACTAATAAAACCAAATTAATTTGAGAATCTACAAATATAAGAAAACGACCCATTGTATGTTTTTCTGGTCAAGAATTGCAACTTGTATTTCTGTTTTCATTGGATTATTACATTTTTCTTTTGTTTAATTTTTAACCTTTATTAGTGCTTTTGTTCGAGATATATTGCAGCAAATTGTAACACAACATGCATGTCTCTTATAGCATGTAGTAAAATATTTGACTTATGTAGTGTTCTAATATACTGTTGTAATTTCTTATACGACTCGAATGAAATATTTGCTTTGATGCAGTATTCCGCACACTGACCAACTGAATAAGCAGTTTACTCGCTTAACAAAAGGTGATGGATAGTCTAATGGCAAACAAATTCAACATGTGCTATTCATGGGATTTGTGGAAATAAACTGCTACTGCTAACAACTACTGTTAACTCTTTACTGCTAACTGCTAGTTTTGTCAAACATACTATTAATCTAATAAAAAATAGTTACACTATATATAACAAAATGTGTTACCTGATGAGAAAAGACTACAGTAACTCCAACTAGCTTACTGGTAAAAAAGATACAGCCACCTAATCATATGAGATAACTATGGGATGAATTATACTGTGTAACTTCCTTTTCTTTTCTTATTAATTGGTGGAAAAGATAAATTTTAATAGTCATGCAAAACCCAAAATTAGAAAGTAGAAGACAAAATATTTTTTGGGTAAAAGTCAAAGACTTGTAAATATATTACTCCAAAAACGTTAAATACAAAGGATATGGGTGAATCCCATATCTCACCTCACATAAAAGAAAAGCTTACATAACAAGATAATTTTATTCTATATATGTTAAAATAAACCACTACTCAAAATATAACATTAGACTCCCATGGAGATAAAATTACTTCATACCAAGCCCTTGGAGCTTGATACCATACGTGTCATAATAGATCCAAATTTCAAGATCGAACCCGATCCGCATAGTTATCATAATCATAGTTATCTTCACAATCATGACCACCACCAAATAGATAGAAGACAAAATATTGGGTTCATATATACGTAATTTTTATTATTTCTTTTCTCAGAAAAGTTACAAGAATATTTTTAGTCACTAAAATTTAAAGATTAATGACCCCAAGATTCTTATTACTGTATCTAATACGCAGAAAGCGGCGATGATAATGACAAACGACGATACTTGCGAAATCGCGATTTGATTGACCATCACGCAAAACTTACTCAGATAATTTGTAGTTATCATGGTAAAAAGTTAATAAATTAAAACAAAATGATAAAATAAACAATATTAAAAAAAAAAAAAAATCATGATACTTTTGAGTCTTAACCTAATTGAATAAAGTTGATAAGTACTCTGTTTCGCGAGTATTTGAAAACCCAAATTTTCATAAACTGTTTTACGTAAACGATTCATGTGAATGAGGATTGACTTTTGATATTTTTAAATTGTGCCATTTGTATGTAATTATGGAGTGTAGGTGCATGCATGGAACAACTCTTGAATAAACATTAAAAGGATTTTTCTACACAAGCTTAAAAATGTTCAATGAAGACAAATGTTTCTTTAAATAACTTAATTTTCATATAAAACATGAATAATTTTTGTAAATATCATAAATTCAGAAAATTAATAATATTAACAAAATAAAAATATGATAATTTGAGTTCATTTTGGGCGGTCGACATGCTTTTATTGTGTTAGATATAAAATATCAACAAACATGAGAATATGATAATTTAATTTCGATATTGTACAGAGCTTTTTCAATAAATTAGGGCGGTGGACATGCTTTTATTGAGCATTTTGGGCTTGTATTGAGCCTTTTGGATTTTCTGCACGTTTTTAAAGATTTGGGTGCATGTTCTATAAATTGTTAGAGGGTCCACAGGTTGCATTCGCTATGATGCTCATTGCTTTTTTGTATCTATCTTATGGATTTTAGAACAAGATTCTTAGGCTGCCTCAAATAGAGTCGATCGAGTGATTGTGGCGATCGATTCACACTCGATCGTTTTGTTGTGGCACTATTCGATCGTTCAAAATTTCACCCATCTTGGTCACGCCTGCGATCGAATGAGAAAGTGGTTTGTGTGTCTTTAATGAATATAAAAGCGATATTCATGTATGTTTTTAGAAGAGGCCGCTTTACCAAGACTCAATCGTCCGAACGTCATTTGGAGAGAGAAAGTTCGGCGCTATGAAAAATGAGGGAGATTTTAGAACAAGATTCTTAGACGAAGGTGGGCATATATTGTTAAGAATCTAGTTCCTCTTGATTCTTCCTTTCATAGTACCTTCAATCTTTTCCACTTACTTATGTTTTCGCTCTATATTTTTCATCTAGATCAAATGCACACTTTAGCTGAACAGAAATCGTGTATAGGTCTGGTAATAGAATGAAATGCACACTTTAGTTGAACCGAAATTGTGCATCGTTAACCCAGTTGTTTAATTGTTTTTATACATAGTACATAACAATAACTGTAAATTAAATTCAGGTTAAACCTCCTAAGTGAAAGGCTCATTTAGTGCAATGAAGACGCTTTGTTTGGGCATCGATATTTGACTGTGGTTCTAGAATTTAGACTAACCTGTTTATTAGACATGTTGCATGTATGTGCTATAGTTATTTTTATGTATGTATGCTCATGCGTGTCATTCTTTGTTATTTTGCATCGAGTAGTCGTTAAATTTGCTTTGTTTTAGCAACTATAGTTATTAAATAGTTGTCTTTAAGTGTACATACCATTAAATTTAAAAGTAATTTGCCAAGTTAACCCCAGTACCCAACTACGTTCGTGCGAATTAAGCGAATGGATATAAATATTTTAGTTATGTTTGATTTTTGTTCATAAATAATACAGTATTTAATAAGAGAAATGATATATGGACCTAAACTTAGACCTAAAATCAAGTGTCATCATCCTGACAGCTACAGAGACCCACTTATTTTATAACCCATTAAGATGATGTCAAGTGATTTTGGCCTAAGCCAGCTAAGTTTTGCGCCCACGATCATTTCTCATTTAATAAAAATGCAAATTTTACCAAAGACTTTGAGTTCGAACTACAATATTATAAAACTAAATTATATATATAATGTATAGGAGATTTAATGATCTAAATAATTAAGCTTACATTGTTGAATTTTCGTTTATATTTAGGTCATAAACAAGTACAATACTCAATAAAACAAAATTAAAGTAATAGTGTACGTTGAAGTGATGAACAATATAGCTGTCGATAACTTGGTCATGTGCATCGCATGGGTCCGCATGATTCGTTTTAACAGAGATTAAGGATTTACTCCCTCCGTCCTAAAAGAGTATTCACAAATTAACAAGAAATGAACAAATTGCATATGTATAATTAATGCTAGCTTCTTTTTTTTCTTTTTTTTTTTTTTCAAATAATAGTTACTATAACCTTTATTAATATAACACTAGGCCAGAGGAAATGTAAGCAAACAATTGCTACCACCCTTTCTAAATAAGAAACCCTATTCTACCGAAAACATAACCGTGACCCTCGGGGCGATATATTGTCATGAACAATCTTACGAACCCGATCCAAGAAGCGCATAAATTGTGGGCTAAGGAACCAAAAGTGTCAAAAGCAAAAGGAAAACACGTGTTGATTCCTGAGCAGCTTTATCATGTTTGTCCACTTTCTTTATCTTAGCCTTCATAACAACTTGCCCAGCCGTAAACCCATTACCCCAAAGATCCACGAGGGGGGACACACCAATGAGGTCCACACAAGCATGTTTCCCCGCCCATCCAAAACCAAAACATCGGTCAGCAGGAGGACCTCCCTCGTAGGGTCTCAGTAGGAAATTTACGGAGCCTTTTCGCCAAATCCCCGCATCCAAGGACATCAAACAACACATCCCGCACCAAGTCGTGACGGTGCTTGAAACCCGAGCTCTTTGCGGTGCACAACATGTTCCCCAAACTTGTCCAAGGCGACCTTATGACACATGTATGTGGCTCGCCCACTGGGAACAACGTGATCATTAGACGATATTTAAGGATCACCCTATATTCGATTGGAGACATGTGTGTGCGGTTGCTGCAGACATTCCATAACAGCCTTCTGTCGCGAGGACAAACCAAAGTCCATTCCCAAATTCGGAAGATTTTACAGTAGAGGGCACTCGCCAAAGTTTCCTGAGGTTTTGGGGGGTGGCGGTGTCCTTACGAGTGAAACCGTCAAATCGAACTGGAGGGACGATGCAACGCCCAACGCCGCCCAAAATCGGTCAAGGCTAGAAACTCACTGCTACGCAGATATGATCCTGCACTCCCATGATTGAACCCTCGAAGCAAAAAAAGCATATGAGGAGACATCTTTCGCTCTAATTAGACGTTTTGGAAAGGTAAGACATAGACCTAACTCCATAAATTAGAATCTAGAAAATTGGTAGCAAAACGAAGGAGTTATATCCTCGCAAATTCGGGTAAATTTTCTGAGTGAAATTGGAGTTTTGTATATGTGGCCTCTAGGGTACTTTTGAGTGACTAAAACCTAATTTCATTAAATAAGGCCATGTTTTCTTGAAACAAGACAAATAAACCTACATTTAGGGCTTTGAATGAGCAAAATTAGCCAATAAGTTATGGCCAAATGAAGTCGTTAAAACATTCCAAACAACAACTATATTGAGGGTTTTTGGAACCAAAAATACGTTTTACTCGTTTTTCTTAAATGATTTGACTTACGAATCTTTATAAAACTTCGGTAATAGTTTATATGGATGATAAAACTTTCTATAAATCATATGCATATCGAACATATCATATCATTCCTAAGGCGTCTTATTGAATTAGATCGCGGTTAGGACATTTTGTTACACATAAGCTTGCATACTTATTTCTCGTTATTATTACTTGTTGAGGTGAGTTTCATACCGACACTTTTACTTGTTTAATACTCGTTTTGAACTACCTTGCGGTGAGAATACATTGCTTGTTTTGCTTATTGACACAAGTACTTAAAAATTTACGTATTGCCTAACTTACAACTTTCCATTAAGTCCCCACTATTTTGAACCGTTAGTTACGTGAGTAAGCACGAATGTTGTGAATAGATCTATTTGGTTGACACCCCGTCCGGGTAGTTCCCCTACTTGACTGGTATGTCAAATGTATTATAGGTAAACGGTTTTTGTAAATCCATTCATAAAGATAGTGTACAATATATATCAATACAAGGAGTGTTCTAGAATTGTGCTAGAGCCCACTACACACATCTATCATGTAACACATATATATCGACTAACACTCTCCCGCAGTTTAGGCGGGAGAACACCCAACGCTCAAGCTGGAATGAAGTTCTTCAAGTAGAGCCGAAGGCAAACCTTTAGTGAAAATGTCAACATACTAATAATGAGATGGAATATGAAGAACTCGAACTTGACCAACAACAACTAAATCCTGAAAAAATGAATATCGGTCTCTATATTTTTTGTACGTTAATGCTGAACAGGATTAGAAGGCAAATAAACAACACTGACTTTATCACGGTAAACAAGCGTAGCAGAAGACAAAGGTGTATGCAACTCACGAAGTATATTCCTCAACCAACAAGCCTCAGCACTAGATCGAGAAAGTGTCGGTTGACGCTTAGAGGACCAAGAGAGTAAGTTATTGCCATGAAATACACAATAACCTGAAGTCGATGGCAACCAACCCAATCTGCATCCGAATAAGCAACCAAAGAGGTAGTAGAAGATGAAAATAACTATAACAACCCATTATCTAAAGTGCCACGAACATACCTCAAAATCCGTTTAAGAGCCGAGAAATGAGGCTCCCGAGGATCATGCATTTACAGACAAACATGCTGCACAACATAAGAAATATCTAGGCGAGTAAACGTATAATACTGAAGAGAACCCGCAAGACTCCGATATCAAGTCGGATCAGATACTGGATCACCATCATCTCCCAGTTTAGACTCAGTATCAATGGAGTGAATTAACCATATAGCATGCTCAAGAATCTTAGTGGCATATTTGCGCTGAGATAGTCCGACAAGTGTTTAGGGTTAGGAAGGAAGTGTTTTGGATCGGCAGAAGAAGGAAGAAAAGAGGTATTAGGGTGAAAAAGGGGGAAAAAAAATAAAACAAAGAGATTTAAGGAGGCTCTTGATATCATATTAGAGGTAAACGATTTTTGTATATCCATTCATTAAGAGTAATTTACAATATATATCAATACAAGGAGTATTCTAGAATTGGGCTAGAGCCCATTACACACATATATTGGGTAACACACATATATCGACAAAACGGATGCATAATCATTTGAGGAACTTGAGTGTTCATGGAAAGGAACACTTGCAGGGGCACAAAACTAGAAATGATTAAAGCTTCGGGGTCATGAGCTTAGTGCAATAGTAATATTTTTTTTCAGAAATTGTGAATGATACAATGGTCTCTAAACACTGTGAGTGATACAATGTTCACAAAAACTTTCAAGAAATTATGAGTGATACAATGGTCTCAAAATCTTATGGTCCGCGATACTACTTTTACTTAACATTAAACCTATGATCTCACCAACTTTATGTTAACGTTTTAGCCTGTATTTATCAGGTCCGTAACTTGCATTGTTCTGGCTATCACTATGGAGTTCATATTAGAGTCACCCGTTGGCGGTTACATTGCATTGAAGATTTACTGCATATACTTTAAAACATTTGATTGTATTTTCAAAACTATCTTTTATTTGTTGTGAAACTCGTGAACTTATTTTGTTGAAAACTTTGTCCATTTAATGAACAAAACGATGTATTTTAAATGACTCATATAGAGGTCGTTCTTTATATCTTGTGAGTTTGTGCTATGAAGTCATACCCGGTTATCTTCCGTTGTGATATTTTAGGGGTGTGACAAAAAGCTTTTCAAAAGAAAAATGATGAATAATAACGTAATCTAACTGATGAGCATTGTGATGTTGTTCATCAAAGAAAACTTATGAACATTGTGATTATAAATAAAGAAAAATGTCTTCAAAAAGAAAACTGATGAACAACGTGATCTAACTAATGAACATTGTGATTTTGTTTATCAAAGAAAACTGATGAACATTGTGATCAAAAAGTGTTCTTCAAAAAAAATCTGATTAACAACATGATCTAACTGATGAACATTGTCATGTTGTTAATCAAAGAAAACTAATAAACATTGTGATAAAAGAAAAGTTATTCCGAAAGAAAACTAATGAACAACATGATCTAACTGTTGAACATTGTGATGTTATTAATCAAATAAAACTAATGAACAATGTAGTTCATCATGCTTTTAAAACTTGTTTATCTGTGATTTCAAATATTAAATATCAATAACTAAATTTTTGCATAAAAGAATAAGTATTTATGATAAGAAACTTTAAAAAGTCAAATATTGAAGAAAAAACTCATTGAGACGTTTCATCAAACACTTTGTAGACATTTTCATCAACAATTTTTTTGTTTGAATTTTTTGGAAGAAAAAAATGAGCATATACAAAAGATGAAAAACTGGCAATGAGTGTTACTTTTATTTATCTGAATTTGTAATACTTGAGAAAAAATAAAGAAACCTACCTCGTATTGACTACCTCGTATTGAAGATATTAGATCTCGTGGAAAAAATAAGATCTTGAATTGATACAATTAATCACGAATTTAAGTGAAAATCTTGAATAAAAGTATTCGATCATGATTGGAAAAATTGAAATGAACAAAATGATGTGTAGTTGTTTAAGAAAAAGAAGAAAAATGGAGCGATTTAAAAAAAATAAAAAATAAAAAAAACCGTGTCGAAAGCTTGTGGCTTTTTATAATTTTTACTTTTATGTCACTTTTTATCTGAGGGCTTACTATTCTACAATAGTGATCATGCACGACCTTGATTTTACCCGCCACATCAGCTTTCTCTCTCTATCGACTTTAAGACGACTTAGTATCCACAGCAGCGACCTTCTTAATTTTTTATTATAATTATTTTCTTAAAATAAAACAACAAAGTATTATATAATTTAAATAAAATAAAGTATTACATATAAATTAATTTGTATTCATTTTTTATGCTAAAATGTAATAAAGTTAAAACTATAAGGTAAAATTAAAAATTTTAAAAACACAAGACACCTACTTCTTCCTCTGGTGCCACCTCCAAAAAAGAGAAAAAAAAACACAAAACACAAACACATATATCGATATATAAACAAAAACACATACAAAAAAACACAAACACAAACATAAACCTATTTAAAAGGTGATTAAAAGGGGAGTTTTTGTTTTTTTTTGAGTAAAGAGTCGGTCAAAAATTCGACCGAGTGTTGCAATTTTTGCTTCGACGAACATGGACGATCGAAGCTCCACAATGGTGTGACCATGGACGACCGAATCCAACGACCTCCATTGTGCATAGCCTAACGGTCAAGGTCGTCCCATCAATTTATGAAATTTTGAGGCCCTGTACGAAATTAAATAATGAGGGCTTTCAATAATGAATGTTATATATAAAGTGTCATCGTTTATAAGATATAATGCAATTAGTTATTTAAACGTTATAATATATTACTCATTTAAGATATTTTCTCAACTAAATACTTTTTTCTTCATTAAAAATATGTATACACATGCATATAATTATTAACGGAATAAATTTTAAAGCCTTTAAAAATTTTGAGGCCCTAAGTAGTCGCTAACCTTACACGCCTTTAAAGATGGGCCTGATAACAGTTATAAATTATATCGAACTTGATCTATATTGTATAAAAAGAATACTTTAATATAAACTAACAAGAATTTAAATTCAACCATAACTTGAATTCGTCATATTAAAATATAGCATTGATCATGCAAAATAACATAAACTATCCAAATGAAACAAGATTTTCCTCTTTTGATGTGTAATGGGTGTACAATGAAATAATAGGTTTTTAAACTTTGTTACATTTAAGGTGTATTTGGCATGAAGCGTTATGAAGCATTTTGACGCATTTAACATTAAGCATTTAGCGTTATTGGTATAAAGCTTGTTTGACAGCAAGCCGCAAACATTTACAAATTATACAAATGCTAGTTTTTCCACGGCTTTTCAAAAAAGCATTCTAGAGTAGTAGAAATTATAAATTACTTAATATAGTTTAGGGCTAATAACCTATTAAAGCACTATACTTGTCATAAATAGCAGTTCTGCGTAGCGAACAAAAGAAATAGCTCTTTTAGACATTAAACTTGACATTTTTGTCTTCCTTTAAGTAAAAATAAATTGTGATAACCATTTTACCCTTAAATTTATAAAAATTGAATCCATTGTCCCAAGTATATAAATAACCCAATTAGGGTTTTTAGCTCATTTTAACACACACATACTGTGTGTTTTCTTTTTGTTACTATCAACAATACTTGTTATCAAAATCAACGCATTAAACGATGAAAGTCTAGTACTTCTTTCATGGGTTTCTTCCAATAGACAAAACCCACCAAAACCCATTTTTTCAAACTGGAAATTAACCGATCAAAACCTATGTAATTGGTCTTTTATCACATGTTCTTCAGAAAACTATGTGACCAAGATTATTATCAAATCAATTGAATTAGCCTTACCTTTTTCTGGGAATCTTTCATCACTTAGATACCTAGATACCCTTTTAATTTCAGACGTTAATTTGACCGGAATCATTCCAAATGATATTGGAAACTGTAATGCACTCCAAGTGTTTGATGTAAGTTCCAATAGTCTTCTTGGGGAGATTCCGAAATCTATAGGTAAGCTTTTGAGTTTACGCGATTTAGTATTGAGTTCGAATAAGTTAAGTGGTGTTATTCCATTGGAAATAGGGGGTTTGGTTAGTTTAAGGAGCCTTGTTTTGTTTGAAAATTATTTGAGTTGGAGTGTTCCTAATGAGATAATAATTTATCGGTTAAACTTGAAGAGTTGATGTTGAGTAATAATAATTTATCGGGGTCAATCCCTACTGCTCATCGACCGATTCGTTAGTCTTTGCTAATGTGGATAGGAATGGGTTGTCGGGTTATTCCGGATGAGTTAGGGATGTTACGGAGTTGTCGGTGTTCTTTGCGTGGCGTAATAAGCTTGAAGCGGAGTATACCAAACAAAGGTTTCGTATGACGAGTTTGCGATCTCTTGATTTGTCGCATAATCGCTTACGGGTAGTGAACCGCCGATTTGTTTAATTGTGATATAATTGTTGTAAGGGACGATGGACGAATTTATTCCAAACGATGGGACCATTTATGTAATTTAGCCTAGGGACGATTGATGCAATTTTCGAAACTCACAGGGACCATTTATGTAATTTGAATGGTAAAATGGTCATAATACTTAAAGGAAGACAAAATGTCTGTTTTAATGTATAAAAGATTTTATTTTTTGGGTCATACGCAGAATCGCCATTTATAACAAGATAATGATTTAATAAGGTTATTAAATTCTATATGTTACTCTCTTGTTGAAAATTCTAGTTGAACGTTATCACACCGTAGTCAAACATCATCTTCCCATTCTGCATTACACATCAGAACACGTGATTACCTTTTAAAAATGGGACAAAGATATAAGCATACGTCAATTGCATACTTCGAAACACCATATTTCTCCGCACCTAAAATATATTACAAAATTCTATAAAAACGAAAAGGGCAAACTTATTATTTATCACTAAGAGGGTGTCTGCATATAAATATACGTAATATGTAATCAAAATTTTAGAAAACAATATTATTTGATTATATGTTTTTCGTAATAATAACTTTACGCATGACGAGGATATTAGAAAATAATTTTATTGCAAACTATCTCATATTAAAATAGTAGAGTACCCGTACACCACAATGCAATGACGCTACGAACACAATAACCAATAGTATTACGAAGTTCTGATAATTGGTGTTGAAAGTTACTTGCTAGTTAGCATAGTTCAAGATGTTTAGCTAATAGGCTTAGTACGGTTATCGAAAGTTGTGTTAGTTTTGAACAATCGGCTTTCATAAAAGGTAGGAATATCCTAGATGGTCCTTTAGTCTTGAATGAATGCATGGCATGGTATCTAAAGAGGAAAAAAGCTCTTATGGTTTTTAAAGTTGATTTCGAGAAGGCGAATATTTGGGTTCTATTGTTCATCAATCGTTCTTGTGGATTTCATCTAGAAATCCTAAGTGTAGATTTAGATGGATGGATTGGTTAGTAAACCCTATTGATACTCATTCTTCTTTGTAATTTTTGGTTTCATAAATTTTTATATAACGCACTGCTCTAAAAAGATTTTTATAATAGGTTAGTAGCTTGCTTAGTTTGTATCATGTGATATATTAATTATATTTTTGAATGATAAATTATTTTAATGAATAATATTAATTGCATATAGACTCATTATATAATGCTTAAATAAGGGTTTACAATGTATTATAGGCAGTTTAGATAGATTTAGATACTTCAAAACATGATGAAATTGCATATAGACTCATTATATAAATTTCATTTAGACTTATATTTCCTATGCTTAAACATGAGCAAATATTTTACGAAATTAAATATCATAAATTTTGTTGATTACTGTATGTTTTGTGCACTTGGTTTTGAGGGCTAGACATGTAAATTTAAATCTCATGCCCCACGTTGTACCTAACTTAAGAGACTCGTAAAACCTAGTATAGAACCAACTTTGACTAGACATGGACTCTTTTGCAATAACAGGTTATTCAAATATTCCACCATTTTGGATAGTTACGTACAACTATTGTTGTTTGGATGTATATGGGTTTGCATTTCCGACCTAGACCGTCCGGATTCACAGGATTCAATAATAGTAATAGAAGTTCAACAAAAACGTCTAGAAGGAGGAATAAAAGTTAAAAAGATAATTTCACGATATCTCAGAATTTCAAAATTACATATATATCTTTTTATCGCCACGATCGACAAAGATAAATGCTTTTAACGCACGAAAAGGATATATACGTAATTTTGAATTTTGATGATATATACGTAAATTCCAACTTATAAATTCCAGCAGTTGGAGATGAGATTACAATAATACCCTCACATTTTATCTATCTTTTTTAATGTTTTAAAACTCGGGTTGATCCGATCGATTTAATCGGTTGAATCGGGAACCAATCAGAGACCGAACTAGACGTGGTCGGGTTTTTGCTTATTTGAGAACCGGATTAAATCGATGGTTTTATTGATCCGTGTCGAATCCGGCTTGATAAACCCAACGGATCATAACTTTTGTTATTATTTTTATTTATTTTAAATGACAAAAACATTTTCTTTCTTTTAAAACTAACAAAACCCTTTTGTCATTTCAATTTCGCTAAACTCAAATTTGTATTAGGTGAAACAAACATATTTAAAGTTTATTGTTTAATTAAAAAGTTAAAGTGGTGGTTAATCACGTGGTTAAGTTTTGACGAAACAATAAATTAGAGTTATAAAGTATAAACGAATGTTGGTATTATATATGCTTGATTCAAAAAATAATTAATAAAGATAGGGTTCTAAAAACAAATAGAGTGATCTTATTTTATAAACTAGAACTATAAATTTGTTGTAAACTAGAATTCTACATTGATTGTGTTTTCATTTTTTAAGAGCATTCAGGAGCGTAAGCATTGACCGTTATGATCCTTAATGCTTGTTTAGCAAGTAGTAAGTAGCTTTATCTATTTTTTCAGAATGCTCATTTTTTAACGCTACATGAAGTAGCATTTAGGAGCGTTGAACATCTATGAGTCGTTTTATACATTATAATTACACCTAGAGGTTACGTTACCATTTTTTTATAAAAAAAACTAATATAATACAAGCATTCGCTTCATCGCTATTGTTATTTTTGCCAAACACATCCTAATTAAAACTCAATAAAGTGATCTCATTTTATCGGTTCAATTGAATGTAGTATCGAAATTAGACAAATACTTATTAGGGTGTGCTTGAGTCGCATGGGGTAATAGTAATTGAGAAGGCAAACGAAATGCAAAAGAATACTAATGACTATTATTATTGCATTAATGTTGTTTGGTTAATAACGCATAATCACTAGAATTATCGTAGGTGGCAGTTGTTGAAAACATTATATGTAATTGGTATAAGAAAAAACTCTAAGGATAAGAGCTGAACAAGAAAATTCAAACCTACTATTATGAAAACATTATAAAGAATAATCACATGCTGCTAGAAAATTATAAAATTGCAAAGAAGATATATTAAACTTGTCGACATATGACTGTACAAAACTTTGATGACTTTATTGGATTTTATTAGATGCCACACAAAAATTAAGAAAAACAAGAAACATTAGAGATGCAATTTCCATTAAATAATCTTGAATGGAGTTAATAACTGTTTTGATGAAGAAACAATGAAAGGAATTTTGGCTGCTGCTAATAACTGTTTTGATGAATTTGAGAAGAAAGGTCAAAAAAAGTAGAAGGAATAATATAAGAAGTTATGAACGTGGGGAAAAAAAATCCTGACTAGTAAAAGTTAGTGGGTAATGAAAGTTATAACCTTTAATTTTAGTCGGTAATGACCCATTACCCACTTTTAAGTAATGAGGATTGCATATTTGTATTATAGTCCATAAAACCAAGCAGGCATGCCCTTAATGTACTATGTAGTTGAAAAGTATATATGTACAAAACCGGTTCGACATGATGGTTGAACCGATAACATGGTGAACCGCAACTCGACCTGATCAATTAAAAACCAGTTTTAAAACATTAATCTATTCATCGATACAAACAACACCCACGCACGGTGATTTAGCGGTCACTTACGTTAATTCAGTACATCAATTATTTACGCCCATGGCTGCTTCATAGCTAGCCTCTATTAATAAATTCACGGCACAACTGAGTATCATTTTTGCTTGATCATTCAATAGAAAATTTAGTTGTATATATGTGTTAATCTTAGATAAACAAACTATATGTGAGAAAAGCCAGAAAACCATAAATATTGCAATTATAATACTTTGTGAATTACAATACACAAATTAACATCAAATACTCGTAGCAATTAATGAGTGGGTTTTAAATTCATTAAGCAAAGTTCAGCACCAACTTTACATTTCCATGCAAGTTATCATGTGTATTGATGAGGACATGAAGATAACCTACTTTTAGGGCTGGTATTTGCAAGTATTGAGTGAATACTGAAAATGGTCTGATCCCCAAAGTTACATAAAATGTCACATCTTATAAGCAACATTGTATAAAAATTGTTAGTTCACACATTTTTATATGAGAAATCTTTAAAGTGAGGCTCTATAGTGTAATTTTTTCATTTTATAATAACTTTATAGTTTTATGCATCGAACATAAATTTTAGAGGCTCTAAACAATTTGGGTCCTTGTCGGTCGCTCACTACGGCAACCTCAAAGACGGCGGTGCCTACTTTCACAGTTAAACCAATTTAATAGAAGTTATAGAGCTAACAAAATATAATGATTATAATGCAACTGTTGGGATATAAGTGGCATAAATGTGATTCTTCTGATAAGTCGTAGTCTTACATCCAGTTGCCTCTCCCTTTCTAAAATTTGGAGGACATAGAAATAAGCTAGTACTAATTTTTTGACTAACTGATATTCGAGGCCTATAAAAGCTCTCTCATCCATGCACATAATATTTCATCTAAAACATCCTAATGGAACTCATAGCTTATTTCATGGAGAACACTCTCTTATCTTCTTTCTTTTTCATATTAACACCTTTCTTCCTTTGGTTTATTACTAATAAATATTACAACACCAAGAAAAACCTCCCACCAGGGCCGCCACAATTGCCAATCATTGGCAATATTCACCAAATGGGGAAGAAACCTCATGTTTCCACCGCCATATTTGCTAAAAAATATGGTCCCCTCATCTCACTTCGCCTAGGTTCTCAACAACTCGTGGTCGCCTCCTCCTCAGAGGCAGCCATGGAGATTCTCAAGACTCAAGACCGTCATCTGTCTGGCCGAATCAGGCCTAATTTATTTCATCCTGCATACGAGGGACTTGTTTGGGCACCTGATTGCAACGAACACTGAAAATATCAAGAACCCTTTGTCGGGCAGAAATATTCTCTGCTAAAGCAATTCAAGCTCAGTCTGATTTGAGAAATGAAAAGTTGGCTCAGATGTTAGATTTCTTGAATATCACGGAAGGAAAGTTGTGAAAATTGAAGATGTTGTTTTACTACATTGCTTAATACTTTAAGCAACATTTTGTTTAGCAAAGATTTTCTTGATTTGAAAGGTGACCATACAACTGCTAATTGGTTGAAAATGGCACTTCGGAAGTTATTGGAATATACCATGATTCCAAATGTAAGTGATTTTTTCCCGTAACTAGGGACTAGATCTTCAAGGATTAAAAAAGGATAACCTCAAACGTCTAATCGACGTGTCTAGCTTTACAGACGCACTGGTTAAAGAAAGGAGGGATCGAAGGGTTTCTTTAAAAGAGACCAAGGATGTGGTGGTAGTAAAGAAAAAAGATTTTTTGGATCAGTTACTTGATAATAATTTCACGGACATGCAAATCAACACCTTGGCTACAGTAAGTATTTCGCAACCATCTCCACCGTTTAATCAAGTTACCATAACTAAAACTAGTTTCCTTTTTCATTCATTTTTTATTTATTTATTTATTTTTTTAAGAACATAAAACTCTTAGATTAGAAACAATCCACACTGACTACACACAACACGATTTTTGATTGCGAATTCTCGTATTCCCCTTAATTTAATAGAAGTACGTAAAATCTGTTAAGATTTGATGTCTAAGATCTTGGGTTATCATACCTGAGAATTTTTCATAAGTTATAATTGTTCTTATATTGTGGTATAGTATATGATAATGACTACGTGGAGACAATAAGTTCAAATAGCCTAACATAAAAAACAAGCTAGAAGAGATTGGTTGTTTATGGTATATGATACAAACTATTCTAATTATCTTACGGTTGGGAAAAAAAATTCTAGGCCACTTGAACAAAAATAGAAATGATTTTAACTTTAAAACATCATTGCATGCAGGAATTATTCATCGCTGGCACAGATACTGTCGTCTCAACCATTGAATGGGCTATGGCCGAGTTGTTAAAGAACAAAGAAGTCATGAACAAAGTACATGAAGAGCTAAAAAGTGAAATTAACTCCAACTCATCAATCATGAAATTGGACTTTTCTAAAGCGACTTACTTTAATGCCTGTATCAAAGAAACGCTAAGATTGCACCCGGTTGTTCCTCTCTTACTTCCTCACCGTGCCGTTGAGACTTGCGAAGTTATGGGGTATACGATACCTAAAAACTCCCAAATATGGGTCAACATCTGGGCACTAAGTCGAGATTCGAAAGTTTGGGATGAACCAAACATTTTTAAACCCGAAAGGTTTATAGGTTCCCACTTGAATTATACAGGCCATGACTTCGAGTTCACACCATTTGGAAGTGGTAGGAGGATGTGTCCTGGTTTACCCTCTGGCATCAGGAGTTTGGAAACTATATTAGCTTCTTTGATACTTGGATACGATTGGATCCTTCCACATGGTGAAGATCCAACAAACCTCGACATGGATGAACATTTTGGGGCGACGTTGCAAAAAGAGAAACCTCTTGAACTTATATTTAAATGTAAAGAGTAATCACGTTCAATCGATTCAGTATTCGAAGTTTAGCATTTGCTATCGTGAATTAATAATTAGCCTTCCCTATCCCACAAGTTTTTCTTATGAGCCAATACACGTGGCACCAAACGACTTAGACATCTAGGAAGTAAAGCATTATGTAGTTGTATTTCTAGTAGATCCATTGTTTGTAATAAAACGAAGCCTCCCGCGACTTGTCATGCTTGTCAGCTTTGCAAACACGTGAGGCTTCCCTTTTCTAGTTCTCAAACTATTGTTAGGTCTTGTTTTGATATTGTTCACTCATACTTGTGGACTTCTCCAATTCCGAATCTTACGAGTTATAAATATTACGTATTCTTTTTGGATCATTATTCTAATTATTTTTGGGTTTATCCGTTGCTAAATAAATCGGATGTTTTGTCTAAATCTGTCTTGTTTCATGATTATGTCAACACTCAATTTAAGTGTGAAATCAAGTGCTTTCTATGTGACCATGATGGTGAATTTGATAACGATGCCCTTCAAAAAAAAATTTCTTCTAAAGGCATCCAGTTTCATTTTTCATGCCCTAAGACATCTCAACAAAATGGGAAGTCTGAATGCATGGTCCTACCCTTATTATTGAGAAAATTGGGGAGTTTGAAAAGCTTCTTATTGATGGAAAAGCTACTCTTGTTGATAATGATGGTAATCCTATTAAAAAGGTTGATTATCCAGGTAATAAAAAGGATTTTCTGTCTACTTCTTCTACTAAGAGGGTTAACCCATTCTCTAAGGTAGGAGAGATTGTTGACTCCGATAGTGATGATGAGGAGGTTCACTACAACAATGTGGGCTTTCGCAGGGGAAATATTAGGGCTTTTGCCGGGGACATGTCTCCTGCGAAGCATTTCACCGGGGACATGTCCCCGACAAAAGTCCACCGGCAATACCCCCTCGGAAATCCCTTCCCCGGGGATTAAATCCCACTTTGACCGGGGACATGTGGGTCCCACAGCCATTTTACGCTGGTCAAACACGTCCGACGTGGCAACCACTTTTTCGTGGACAAGTCCCCTGGAAAGTTTTTAACCCATTTTGTCGAAAATTGTCGCAAAATGGTAATTTTAGATTTTTCCTAAAAATCTACAATGTAACAACCTCGTTATAAGCTACCTATTTTATGCTACAACAACACAAATTCGCTAAACATAATATCATATATAACCATCAACCGGTAACATAGTCACGTGTTTCCAAAATCGCCAAAGGTCCAAAAGTATACATAAGCTACCTATCCACATATTGTCCAAAACTATACGTATCCTAACCATGTCCAAAACTATACATAAGCTACCTATCCATTTAGCGGGAATCCTAACCATGTTATTCTCCTACAAACATATCCTAACACATAAGGCTCGAACTCGTGTTCGCCAGGCGGTTTTGTCAGTTGACTTCCGATATCTTTTGCTTCTTCGGGTATCAAAAAGACCCTTTAAACTATTAGGGTTGAATTGGTCATTTTAACAATTATGGTAGGAGGGTAGGATGGTGGATTTTGAGACCTAAACCAAGATCTTGGCAGGGTGTTGGGGTCCACCCTTTCATGTAATAGCACTTTAACTAGGTTAATGAGATCATGTTGTTTATTTTGCTTGTGATACAAAGATTTGATCATGTTTGCTTAGGACTTTTGAGCAGTGTGTCTAGGGTATTAAGGTTTGTGAAAACATGAGAATGGTGTTAGTGTGTCAGTTAAAGTGCTATTACACCATTTCCGACATCATTTCATTCTCTTTTTACAATGATCTTCCAAAACTCACCAATTCTCTCTTATATTATCAAACAACAAAATGAAGTTAGCGGCGGTGACACGGGCTTCCTCGATGGTTTACGGCGAGGCGGCACACGGTTTCTTGGTCCAAGAGATACAGAGAAAGTATCTACCCATTTTTGTTACGGTTTGTTATGGTTTCGATGATGAGTTGAATCTGAAGGGTTGAAAGGTGGTGCAAAATGGTTTAGCCATGCTTTGAGAGTTCATAGCGTGTGTGTGTTTTAGTGTGTGTTTTGGTGAGAAACTCCATGTGTGTGTGAGAAAGAGAGGTCGAGATTATAAGAATATAGATGAAAAGGTTTGTAATGATAGTGATGGCGAGTGAAGTGGAGTTAATGAGGCACCCTCATAAACCCTTTCATATCTCTCGCCACCATTATATCTCTATCATTACAAACCCTTTCATCTCTCTTCTTATCATCTCCGACCTCTCTCACACACACACATGGAGTTTCTCACCAAAAACACACACTAAAACACACACACGCTAAACACTCTCAAACCAAGCTAAACCCTTTGCACCACCTTTCTACCCTTCAAGATTCAACCTCATCATCGTAACCATAACAAACCAGAATAAGAAATGGGTCAGATTCGTGGACCAAGAAACCATGTACCTCGCCAGAACCATCGTAGAAGCCACGTGTCACCGCCGCTAACTTCATTTTTGTTGTTTGATAATATAAGAGAGAATTTGGTGAGTTTTTGGGAAGATCATTGTAAAAAGGAGAATGAAATGATGTCGGGAAATGGTGTAATAGCACTTTAACTAGACACACTAACACCATTCTCATGTTTTCACCAACCCTCAACCCTAGACACATTGTTCAAAAAGTCGTAAGCAAACATGATCAAATCTTTTGTATCACAAGCAGATGAAACAACATGATCTCATTAACCTAGTTAAAGTGCTATTGCACATGAAAGGGGGTGGACCCCAACACCTTGCCAAGATCTTGGTTTAGGTCCCAAAATCCACCATCCTACTCTCCTACCCTAATTGTTAAAATGACCAATTCAACCATAATGGTTTAAAGGGTCTTTTTGATACCCGATGCTTGGATAGTTCTCATTACCTAAAACCCTAAACTATTTAAAATACGCAATGACATATCTTACCTTTTGGTCTCGGCTGTCGTCGCGGCTTGGCCTCGGCTTGGCACCCGTGACACCCTATATTCCTACAAGTATAAAAGCAAAGCACATAGTTAGAGTTTCGTATTTATATTTTTTATTTAATGTCTTGTAATCTTAATTGTTAGTTGAATCTGATTAATATACTTTTCAGTATTCCATTGATTTCTACAACATATACACTCTGCTATACTACTCAAACAGGTAAAAAAATTTACAATTGAAGCTTTACGTAACCATTTTACCTATGGTGCATACCCCGCCACAACACACCACCAACAGCCTCTCCACCGCCACAACACACCACCAGCTTCTCCTCCAAACACACACCGGAACAACACACCACCAGCCTCTCCACCGCCACAACACACCACCATCCTCTCCACCGCCACAACACACCACCAGCCTATATGCGATTAGCCATTTTCTGGACCTGGAAAAAGAAAAGAAAATACAACTCAATATTATTAAAAGATTAAATATTTACCCTAAGGTTTAAATATATATGAAACTAAACTTAATCTGATAAGAAATTGCTATAAAACGCATGACCTGGTAATAATAAAAGGTGTGGCATATAAATAATTAGTGACCAACGCCACCAAGCTCATTTGCCTCACCCCAAAATCTTCAGCCATCATCTTCAAAACACATTTCCTATGATGTAGTGGTGGTGGAGGTGGTTCGGTGATGGAGGTGGTGTTATGAACATGAAGATGAAGGAGGTACGGTGGAGCAGCAGTAGCAGCTGTGTGTGTTTGGTTTTTTTTATCTCATTTGTGAAACAGATCTGTGTTAATAATTGAGGTAATTTTTTATGATTAGTTTTCTCCGGGGACACGCTATGGTATACGTATCATGTTAAATGA
Source organism: Chrysanthemum lavandulifolium (assembly GCA_022545495.1). Classification (NCBI taxonomy): domain Eukaryota; kingdom Viridiplantae; phylum Streptophyta; class Magnoliopsida; order Asterales; family Asteraceae; genus Chrysanthemum; species Chrysanthemum lavandulifolium. The sequence continues at coordinate 285,758,081 of CM040243.1, read as the reverse complement.
CCAACTATAGGTGCTATGGTATACGTATCATGTTAAATGACCAAGTATAGGTGCTATGGTATACGTATCATGTTAACAAGATTATGGTTTTCAAACACCCATTTTCCAATACAAAATTACACATGAATAAAGAAACAACTTGACAACAAAATGAAACAGATCAAACGAAACAACTCGAACGAAACAACTCAAACGATATGATACACACGACATAGACCATAACAAACATCACCATTCAATTTTTTTCCCGCTACTTCCCGCCTCGCTAGAACCTCGCACCATCTTTTCCTTCCTTTTTTTTTTTTTTTTTTGGGTAAAGGGAGTAATCCCGCACCGGTAAATATATTAACCAAATAAACGCTTAAGTACAATGTATATGAGTGAAATCCCATATATCACCCGCTACATAGGCATAGAGCTTACATAACAAGATACTTCCTATTTTCTAAACAAGAAAACAAACCACTACTCAAATGATAACAAATGACACAACGAATAAGATTACTTCCTAGGACCTTGAAACTTTGTGCCATACATGGCATTAAAGTTATCCAAATTCCTGTGAAGATCACGAACCCGCTTTGCATAGTCATCAAGTCATATTCATCATAGTCATCTTCAAACTCCCCGCCACCGCTAAATATATTAGCAGACTCATCAAATGGGTTAGCAACAACCTCATCTTCGTAATCGACACCTCAATCTCTCCCACTTTAGAAAAAGGGTTAGCTCTCTTAGTAGTAGAGGTACGGAATAGGTTGACCATCATCATCCACAAGAGTAGCTTTCCCATCAATAATTAGTTTTTCAAGCTTACCAATTTTCTCAACTATGGGAGTAGAACCAACATCTATTGTTCCCATTGAATCACTCACAAGCGGAACATGTGATGTATAACCGCCTTAATCGACTCATCCTCATTAACCTCCATTGTACGACCAAGATCCACATCTCGTATCGTCCATATTAAGAGCATCATCTCGATTAGACGTAGTGATCCCGGTTCCACTCGAACTAGCCACATTAGAAGCCATCGCCTTACCGACATTTACTTTCTTGGGTTCAGAGGAGGCTTTTGGGCCGATATTCAAAATGCTTGCCCACCACCGATTTAGTAGAACCTCCTCGACCGGATTCGCCCAACTTGTTTTCCTTCTTCTTATTATTAACGGTCCGAAACCATCACTTACGCCTTATGAGGTTGAGCAATGGAATCACAACCTTAGGACAATCCACCAAAGTATGTCCAAATACCCGACATTTCGCACATCTAGGCGGTTTCCATTCATATTCAACACGGATCTTCTCAATAGTCGAACCCGCACTATCAAGTAAAGGAATCTCGACGGTGAGGCTATCCCTAAGAACCTCATCCGACTTCACTTCAATCATACACCTAGCAAAACTACTACGGCCCCAAGATTCTTTGCACATTTGACTAGTAAAAGCATCTAACCTTTTGGGCGTACCAATCAATGTAGCAAGAAGACCGAGCCCGCCATCGAAAACATAGCTAAAGGAACATCATGGAATTTAACCCACACCGAATGTTAGTCAAATCCTCTTTAAGCAAGTTGGTGTTCAATGTCCATGGTTTAAGAATAATAGGAACATTACGAATCAACCAAGGACCATTATCAAGAACATCATCAACGCCTTTTTTCGAATTAAACTTGAAGAAGAAGAATCCCTTAGCGCTCATCATAACCTTTTGTAAACCATACTTAGCCCACGATTGTAACATAATAGTCAACAACAGGAAAGCAAGGCGTTGACCAAGGAAGTATCCGTAGAGAGTATTCTCAAACCTCATGTTCACCTCTTCCACCACTTTCATTGGGACCGAAAGGTCAACATCATTCTTCTTTTTGTCGCATTCTAGCCTCCTAAAATTAGACACGTGTTTCGATTCATTAGAAGCAACACCGCGTAAGAAACCGACTTAACTCCATTACCACTAGTAGTAACAACCTTGGGTGCATTAGGATCGAAATAACACAATGAGTAGTACCATACATCCGGGATTGCATAGCCACATCAAAACTCGATGAGGAGTATTTGCTGAATAAACTTTAGTACCATTCGACTTAGATTGAAGCCCAATACCACTCGAATTGTTCACATCAGAAGATGAAGCCATCTTAGCAATATCACTGTCAATTTTATTCATTGCTTCATCAAAGTTCTGATGCGCATTAGCAATCAATTGCTCCACACTAGGCTGTTGTGAAACATTAGAGGCCGAATCAGAAGCAGGTGTATCATGGCTTTGCTCCAAATCATCCAAAACAACCTTATCCTTAACCTTATTCACGTTATCAGCCCCATCACATTCAATATGATCAACAAGACTCTCGTCCTGACCAGTACTCCCATCATCATTGCTCAGATTCAACCGCATCAAGTTCATCATCCTTTGCACCCCAACTTGATCGGCCAAGTTAGATGGTGCATCAATAGTTTATGAACCACTAGTTTGATCGGCCAAACTAGTAGAAGACCCACATCTTTGGTGCCCTTACGAGCACTATTCTTGTTAAAGAAACCTTTTCCATCCTCTTAAACCCTCAACCAACCGAACCAAAACCCTCAAACAAGTACCAATCAACCGGCTAGCATCAAAAAGATAAACCCAAGGACAATCAAAAGATAAAACCCTAATCGAAAAGTTAGGGTTTTAAGCGTAAGCACCAAAAATCTAACCTCCACCATGTAATCGATCAACTAATGAATTGTAATTATGATAATCGACTAATCAAGAGAAGCGATACCTAACAATATATTGAAACCGATTAGAAAATCCTAAGTCGGTTTGGAATTATAACTAACCCTAAATCGATTAAACCAGAAAACTACTAAAAACAATATGATATGGGCAACGAATTAGAACAAGTAATGATTTACAAGATACAAATCACTAGCTTAAACAGTTCGAGGCAGAAACATACGATTTGAAGGAGTTGTTTTGGAGGAGCGATTTGGGATATTAGGGAATCGAGTTTTCACCAGAGAGAGAGTCGGTTAGGGTTTAAAAGAACAATTGTCTTATTCTCTTTTCCCTTCCTTTGCTTGACCCACTATTCAAACAATGCTTCAAGATTTGTTACCCTTTGCTTGACCCACTGTTCAAACAATTATCATGCTTTTGGATTTGGTCAAATTTTTGGTAAACGCGAAATACTCTTTCGGCGGGGACAAGTCCACGGAAAAAGTTTGCGTAGAATTTTGACTAGCCGGTCAAAACTCGGAAAAAATCAAAAGCTCTTTCTCCGGGGACATGTCCTCGCCGAAAGAGTCCGTAGAATTTTTCGTAACAGGTCAGCGTATTCATATGCCACGTCAGATTACATTACTTCGTTTAGTGACTTTTGCCGGGGACATTTTGTCCCCGGCGAAAGTCTCCTCGTCCGTCCATCTAATTGTTGTAGTGGTTGTGAACACCTTTGATGAGACGAGTAATCTATTTGGTGGTGGTCATGATCGCGAAGATGACTATGATGACTATGGTTATGATAACTATGCTGATCAGGTTTACGATCTTCCAGGAAACTTGGATGCCTATTATCACACGTATGGTATTAAGCTCCAAGGCCTTGGTAGGAAGTAATTTTATATCCATAGGAGTTTAATGTTATATTTTGAGTAGTGGTTTATTTTCTTATATAGAGAATATGAAGTATCTTGTTATGTAAGCTTTTTGCCTATGTAACGGGCTGAGATATGGGATTCACCCATATCCTTTGTACTTAAACGTTTTTTGGAGTAATATATTTACCGGGTCTTTGACCCTTTTACCCAAAAAACAAACTTATCCGAACTCTTCTCTTTCTGGCTCACTTACCTTCACATTTTTGGGTTCAAGCCCTTAATATGGCTACTCTCATTTCAGATATTTTACCCTCTAGTGTTTTTGCTAATGACGTTCCTCAAACCCGCTTGTTTGGCACCAAACTGGATTACACAATTTTACATGTCTTTGGTTGCTTATGTTACCCGCATATCTATGCCAACAATAAACTTGAGCCAACTACTACGCCTTCAATCTTTTTGGGATACCCGTCCAATTATATATATATATATATATATATATATATATATATATATATATATATATATATATATATATATATATATATATATATATATATATATATATATATATTTATATATATATGGCTACTTATGTTACCCACATTTTATCTATGCAAATTTTACCAAGACTTTGAGTTTTACCAAGACAATAGTTATACAACTATATTATATATATATATATATATATATATATATATATATATATATATATATATATATATATATATATATATATAATATAGGATATTTAGTGATTTAAATAATTAAGCTTACATTGTTGAATTTTCGTTTATATATATTTAGGTCATAAACAAGCACAATACTCAACAAAACAAAATTAAAGTAATAATGTAAGTTGAAGTGTTGAACAATATATCTGTCCACAACTTAACAAGAAATGAACAAATTCTGATATGTATAATTAGTACTAGTTTTGATTGATAAAAAATCATTTTTACCCTCATAGTTAATATAAAAATTAGAAATAAGTAGTTAGTGCAAGTTTTGATTATAAGGGCAAAGTAACCAGTATTTAGTTAATTACTAGTCATAATTAGTGTCCAAATATAAAAACTAAACACTTATTTTGGGATAAATATAAAAAATAAGATGGACATTTTTTATGGAAGAGAAACAATATTAATTAAGAGGTAGTAAAGAGTAATTTATATAATCCACTTTACTTATTTTTAAGTTTTAAGATTTTAGCATAAACTCTTAATAACTACGGAGCAGTAAAAATTATTAAAAGTAACAACTCATTACTATTTGCGTAGAAAAAACCCTAATGTTATTTCATATTCATTTTGTCTTTTGGACAATAAAAGTTCATTTCTTTCAAATATTTTATTTATTTATCTATTTATTATTATGTTGAAAATACATAGTTATGTTAAGAACAGTGTATCTATGTGCTTCTCGATGTTAAGATTTTAGCACTCCGTAACGATGTTGAAAATCACTCCTTAACACTAATTTCATGTTGCTTCTCGATCAAAATACACTAAGGTCTTCTTGGAGGTTCTGAAACTATGTCGTGCCCGCACCGAAACCACAAAACGGACATTGAAGAATCTGATTCATCCAAAATTAAGAAAGCTTATATATATTGGTAGTGGCTCAATAAACCTTTTAACTATATCTCCTTTTTATGACATGGTTATGTTAAGAACATTGTATCTATTTGTTGCAGTAGCAAAATGTGGAAACTACAAGAGGGGAACTAAAACGAGGACGAAAAAAAGGAAGGACAAATACATAATGAAAGATGAATAAACTACAAGATGGTAGTTATTAACCTTGTATTTTACAAATTTGTATTGTATAGGTGAACATAATCAGCATGGATACTGAAAACGTGGATATTGAAAAAAGAAATAAGAAAAGGAAGCATGGTTGTGTATGTTTCCTTATGGATTCATCGTCCTCCTCTGATATAGTTTCCGCATACTACAAGTATATGCACAAGGAACTGTGCATGACATCATCTCAAACAGAAAAAGTTTGGATGAACGAAGTATTAAATGGTAACGCCTGAACCTAATTTACCACAAGCCCATAACCTAATGTACCACAAGCCCATAATTAGGTTGGGTCCCTAATCGAGTCATTTAGAACTCCCCCTTAATTTAAACGGTAAACTTTTGGACGCACAAAATGGATAAATTGTTGAAATCATCTTCCTGCTTTTCGTCTTCTTTTAAGTTTTTTTGTTTTTGTTTTTTTTTTTGTTTTTTGTTTTTTTTTTGGGTAAAAAGGATCCACTCTGGTAGAGTTGTATACTGTTTGACAACTTTCTCTTTTTTTATGACGTATTTTTTTTTTACATCATGGCTTGCTTTGCTTTAGGTAAAAGCATCACAAATTTGTTATCCTCTGATTCGTAGGAGATTTGATGTATTTATTTTCTACCTCTTTAATGTTCTCTTTTAATTTGTCAATTCATTTTATTGATTCCATGAACTTTATCCTAAACCTCAGCCATCATAACACATTTATAGAGCTTGAGATAAGTGATGAAAGAATTAACCTTGTAGTAGTAGCCATTGAATAATGGGCTCTTGGTATAACATATAAAGGTGCCTATTTCATCATTAAAGCTGAATAGAAAGGCTTTGCAATTTATATCATCAAAACAAGCCATCTTGCATTCACTGAGACTAGCTCCTGGTTTAGACACCAAATCGGACCCGTAAAATTAAGTTGCTTAGCAATTTTGCAAGAACCAAACAAGTGATTCCCCGTCTAGATATAATAAACGTATATTGTATTCTACATAGGGGGTGTGATCCTATAGAAAGGAGAAAAGTTTAAAAAGTATAAAAAATACCACATGATGACAAGTATCCTCTTTTATTTTTGCTAGCTCATTTTTCGCTATTTCCACTATTAACTGATGAACATTGTGATAAAAAAAATTGTGACGACTGATATTTCACTCCTTTTCGTCCAAATATGCTTCATTCCAGCATTTTGCTTCCAAAAGACCTAAAATGTGAAAAGGAACAATTTTAAGTAGTAACGGATATAAAATGTGTCGATTTAGGGCTTAAATGACCACCTAAAAACGTATGTTTTAAATCCTTATCATACGTAACTTGCATTGTTCTGGATAGCACTATGGAGTTCATACTAGAGTCACCCCTTGGCGGTTGTATTGCACTGAAGATTTACTGCCTGGACTTTAAAACGTTTGATTGTATTTTAAAAACTATCTTTCATTTGTTGTGAAACTCGTGAACTTATTTTGTTGAAAATTTTGTCTATTTAATGAAACAAAACGATGTATTTTAAACGACCCATGTAGAGGTCGTTCTTTATATTGTGACTTTGTGCTATGAAGTCATACCCTTGTTATCTTCCGCTGTGATATTTTAGGGGTATGACAAAAAGCTTTTCAAAAGAAAACTGGTTAATAACGAAATCTAACTGATGAACATTGTAATGTTGTTCATCAAAGAAAACTGATGAACATTGTGATTATAAATAAAGAAAAATTTATTCAAAAAGAAAACTGGTGAATAACGTGATCTAACTAATGAACATTGTGATTTTATTTATCAAAGAAAAGTGATGAATATTGTGATAAAAAAATGTTCTTAAAAAATCTGATTAACAACGTGATTTAACTGATGAACATTGTGATAAAAAAAAGTTCTTTCAAAAGAAAACTAATGAACAACGTGATCTAACTGTTGAACATTGTGATGTTATTGATCAAAGAAAACTAATGAACAATGTAGTTCATCATATTTTTAAAACTTGTTTATCTGTGATTTCAAAGATTAAATATCAATAACTAAGTTTTTGCTTAAAAGAATAAGTATTTATGATGATAAACTTTAAAAAGTCAAATATTGAATAAAAACTCATTGAGACGTTTCATCAAACACCTTATAGATATTTTCATCAACAATTTTTTTGTTTGAATTTTTTGGAAGAAAAAAATGAGCATGTACAAAAGAAGAAAAATGGAAATGAGTTTTTGTTTTACTTGTTCAAATTTGTAATGCTTGAGAAAAAATAAAGAAATCTACCTCGTATTGAAGATATTAGATCTCGTGGAAAAATAAGATCTTGAATTGATACAATTAATCACGAATTGAAGTGAAAATCTTGAATAAAAGTATTCGATCATGATTGGAAAAATTAAAATGAACAAAATGATACGTAGTTGTTTAAGAAAAAGAAGAAACCCGAGTGAATTAAAAAGAGAGAGAGAGAGAGAGAGAGAGAGAGAGAGAGAGAAGCAACATATATACGCCGAAAGTTTGTGGCTTTTTATAATTTTATTTTATGTCACTTTTATCCGAGCACTTACCATTCTACAATGGTGATCATCTTGCACGATTGGAAAATTAAAATGAACAAAATGATACGTAGTTGTTTAAGAAAAAGAAGAAAACTGAACGAATTAAAAAAAAAAAAAAAAAAATGTCGAAAGCTTGTGGCTTTTATAATTTTCTCTCACTTTTATCGATCTTCAAACGATCTACGATCTTGATCCAAAGATCAAACGATCTAGACCTTCTTAATTTTTATTCTAATTATTTTTAAAAATAAAACAACAAAGTATTATATAATTTAAATAAAACAAAGTATTACATATAAATTAATTTTTATACATTCTCTATGCTAAAATGTAAGAAAATTAAAAACTATAAGGTAAACGTGAAAATTTTAAAAACACAAAACACCTTCTTCTTCCTCTGGTGGCACCTGCAAAAAAGAGAAAAAGACACAAAATACAAACACATACATCGATACATAAACAAAAAGACAAACACACACATAAACATAAACATGTGTAAAAGGTGATTAAAGGGTGAGTTTTTTTTTTTTGAGTAAAGAGTTGGTCAAAAATTCGACCGAGTGTTGCAATTTTTCCTACGACGAATATGGACGACCGGAGCTCCACAATGGTGTGACTATGGACGACCGAATCCAACGACCTCCATTGTGCATAGCCTAACGGTCAAGGTCGACCCATCAATTTATGAAAATTTTGAGGGCCCTGGACGAAATTAAATAATGAGGCCTTTCAATATGGAATGTTATATATAAAGTGTCACCGTTTATAAAATATAATGCAATTAGTTATCTAAACATTATAATATATTACTCATTTAAGATATTTTTCATCTAAATATTTTTTTCTTCGTGAAAAATATGTGTACACATGCATATAATTATTAACGGGATAAAAATTGGGGACCTTAAAAATTTTGAGACCCTGAGTGGTCGCTCACCTTACACGCCCTCAAAGATGGCCCTGATAACGGTTATAAATTATATCAAACTTGATCTATATTGTATAAAAAAAGAATACTTTAATATAAACTAAAAAGAATTTAAATTCAACCATAACTTGAATTTGTCGATTAAAACTAGGAAGATCCGATCAACAAGCAAGCATGATTCAGTTTTCAATAAAATTATCGCGGCTAATTATTATTTTTACGATCAACGAAAAATATGAACTTACCCGCTTATAAGAAACTGTATTAGATTAAGATTGCATTAAACTTATAAAAAGTACATATAAAGTCATCCGCATGTATTGTAAGTTTCATAAGTCATCCAGTTGTGTTGCCAATTATACTAATCAACTTATTAAAGATAACTTTTCAACGTTTTCTTAATTTCTGCATAGCTTGACTTACAATTACTACATTCCACATTAATTGCTTGACTTTTTTTAAACATTAAACATTCAACAATTCATTTTAAAATTTAACCTTGACTTTCAACTTTCAACTTTCAATTTCCACTTTCACCTTTGACCATTTTTCTATTTTATGTAGTTAAGATTAAGATATAGCATTGATCATGCAAAATAACATAAACTATCCAAATGAAACAAGATATTCCTCTTTTGATTTGTAATGGGTGTACAATGAAATAATAGGTGTTTAAACTTTGTTACATTTAGGGTGTATTTGGCATGAAGCATTTTGACGCATTTAGCATTAAGTATTTAGCGTTATTGGTATAAAGCTTGTTTGACAGCAAGAGGCAAACATTTACAAATTATACAAACTAGCAAGGCATTTGCGTGATGCGGCGGCGGGTACCCTGTGACTAAAATTTTCAGTGAACACATGTTATTTTGTTTTCGGCTGCCGGATTTCAAATATATGTTTTGAATCTTAATTAGATTGTACATTATGATTAAATAGTTGTATATTTTGATGAAGGAGTAAATTAAATTGTGTATTAATTGTATGTTTTGAATAATGTTTTTTTAGTTTTATTTGTGCTTTAAATACTTGTAAATTATGTTTTTTACTTGTATTCGCATAAAAATATTGTATTTGTACATTGTGCTTAAATAATTGTATATATTGGTGAAAAAGTGTTTTAAATTATATATTAAATGTATGTGAGAAATAATATTTTTGTAGTTTTATTTGTGCTTTACATACTTGTAAATTATGTTTTTTGACTTGTATTTGCTTAAAGTCTATTTTAAGAAGTCTTAAAAATTAAATTTGAGAGAAGTATGTAAATGCTTTATAAGTAGTATTGATTCTAGTTTTTCCACGACTCTTCAAAAAAGCATTCTAGAGTAGTAGAAATTATAAATTATTTAATATAGTTTACTCTCTTGTTGAAAATTCTAGTTGAACGTTATCACACCGTAGTCAAACTTCATCTTCCCATTCTGCATTACATATCAGAACACGTGATTACCTTTTTTAAAAAATTTATCGCTATTTTTCGTTTGGTGCTTGTCTATTAAAAAATATATATTTTATTTATAAATGAAATGGGACCAAGATATAAGCATACGTCAATTGCATACTTCAAAACACCATATTTCTCCGCACCTAAAATATATTACAAAAGAGATTTGATATATAGGCCTAATTACATAGACCTAATTATAGGCCTAATAATAGTGTGATGACACGTGTATTTAGTTAGCAAATAGAATTGAAGATTTATGCTTATTACCATTTTACCCCTAATAAATGTAGTTAAATCATTTGATTTATATCCTTTTCTGTGTGGTAACCGTCTTCTGACTCGCGTTACTTCAAATCCATCCGCCATAGACACTCCATTTTGTTACTGTGTCCAAAGGTATAATTACAATCGTATAATTTCAAGCGTCACTTTTGAATTTTTACATATGGCATGAAGATTTTTTGGTCCAATCACCATTGTTTGCTATGAAGATTAACGTGTATGTAATATTTGATAGTGCTTCAAAAGAGACTAAAATTTTGTTTTTAATAATCTTGTATATAAAGGTTTGTAATTAATATCCCAAAAGACAAATAAAAAGCATAAATTAAAAGGCTTTGAGAGTTACATCTAAGAAGAAAATAAAATAACAAAAAACAGGTTCCAGAATAAAAAGTGGAAGATAACAAAATTTAGGAAGTTAAAAGAAAAAGATTAAAACGTGAAAAGTTATTGTATTCATGAAAGGGTAAATTAGGAATACCATTAAAAAAAACCATGTTAATAAAATGATGACAAATGTACCAATGAAATAGTTAGGTCTATATTTAGGTCTTTTTATTAGGCCTATATATCAAATCTCATTACAAAATTCTATAAAAACGAAAGGGCAAACTTATTATTTATCACTAAGAGGGTGTCTGCGCGTTACTGTGACATGTAACATGTAGGGGTGTTCATGGGTTGGGTAATACCCGAATAAACCGAAAACCGAAACCGAACCGAACCGAAAATAACCGAATCGAACCGAATTAAATATTTGGTTTTCGGTTCGGTTATGGTTTTAGCAATCCAAACCGAAAACCGAAATCAAATAAATAAATATATATTTTTATATATTTATATAAAAAAAATATTAAAACTCTTTTAAATATAATATTTTTTAAGCTTTAATTTTTTTTCTTTTTAAAAATGTTATAAATAAATGAATAAATAATTAAATTTTTTGTAATTCGGGATATTCGGTTCGGTTTTTGGTTCGGTTGAATATTTTAATTTCGGTTCGGTTCGGTTCTCGGTTATACCCAGAAAAAAATTTAACCGAACAAACCGAACAATACGATAACCGAACCGATGAACACCCTACTTTACATAATTGTACATTATGTTTTATAAGTAATATTTACCTAAATTATAATTTAGAAAATCTTAAACTCATAAATAGAAGAGAGGGTCATCCTCCATTATAAGTAATATAGATAATAGAGATAGGGATTGATTCATACTTTTTTAATACGTAAAAATATTTTTTTGTTGATTCAGTACAAAGTGGTGATTCAAAATGATCCGTTTAAATGATTCATTAAATTTGTAAATTCATTAAAGTAGTCTCTTGAAGCACGAATTTGTTTATAATAAATAAACTAAAACAACATTTAAAAATAATCATTAAAAAAACATGACTTAAGGTCACGGATTTGATTTTTCATGATTTCTCACATTTCTTGATTTCTCTCTAAACAAGATTATTATATTAGACAAATAACCGCATAAAGCGACAATGTATAACAAAAAATAATTATAGTTTGACATTTGAATCAAACTTACGGGTTCAATTTGTAGTTATTGAGAGAAAAAAGTCTATGAACTAGAAACAAAAAATGATACAAGTTTAAGGATTAAACAATATTTAAAATATTAAATTAGTGATAGATGTTATTATCATTTTTACTTAAGGGTATAATAGTCCATTAACATTATTAAATTTTAAATCGTTTTAAGTTTCAAAAATACGCATACACATTTTATAAGTGAGATTACGCTCACACCATATTTTTTTGACGACGATCACAATTTACGATTACATGATCAGACAAAGACAAATTATAATTATTTGAATGACAAATTATAACGACGCATCAAAATATGTGGTGTAGATATCAATTCTTTTTTATAAGTAGTAAAGATAAATATGAGGATCATGTAAGGATAAATATATATAATGAAAAAAGAGGAAAGAAAAAGAAATTAAAAAACAAAAAATATTCTTTCATCTTTTATTGAGTACTTACCAAATCAAAAGTAAAAGTCATTTAAGTAGGTAGGGTAATATCCGAATAAATCGAAAATCGAAACTGAATCAAACCGAAAATAACCGAACCGAACTCATAACCGAACCGAATTTGTCAAAACCGAACCGAACCGAATTAAATATTCTGTTTACGGTTCGGTTATGGTTTTAGCAATACAAACCGAAAACCGAATTCAAATAAATATATATATTTTTGACTAAAATACCGTTGTCCTCAAACTGTTAATTCGTTTCGCGATGGGACAAACACTCGGTCATTATCATCGTGGAGTCCAAAACTGGCTTTAAATGTCAACCAGTCACTCGACCAAATTTACATTAGTCAACGTCATTAATTTCCCATGTGCTTGCACATGAGGGTAAAATAGTCATTTCATTGCAGTGACTAACGGTGATTTAATCAATAAAATTATACCATCACCACCACCACCTCCACCCTCCATTTATCTCTTTTTCACGCTTCTCTAAAATTTCTCTCTCTAAAATTAACAACATCACTATTCTTAAATCTCATAAAATCGTCTACCAAAAAACATAATCTCAATCAAACACCATCACCATTCTCTCTCTAAATTTAACATCATCACCATTTTCAAATCATGTAGGTTAGATTAAAGACCCAAAAAATTAACCCAGGAAAAAAGTCTAAACAAGTTCCTAATTGTCTTGTTTACAATTTTGAGATCTTTGTTAAGAATGCTGGTGTTAAAGGCAATGTTTCTATTGGTTTTACTAATCAGAGTTTCAATTTGCGACGCCAACCGGGGTATCTTTTTTTTCGCAGTTAAATGATTGTTTTTTTTTTTTGTGATTTAATATTTGGGTTTTTGTTAATTAGGAAAAAGATGAATTCTTGATTGTATATGGTAAGAACTGTTATGATGTGTTGCACGACGGTTTATGATGATCTTGGTATCATTCTTGGTGTATTTTATATAATTTCTAACGATCGATGTTGTCATGGTTATTATGGACTAGAATATCATTTGTACAAATAATACTTCAAGCGGTAGTCATTACTTTGCTAAATATGTAAATTGGGGAATTTTAGGATTGTTGAATATGGGCCTACAAGATTATAGTTTGACATTACGTTCTTGGTTTTTTGAATGGGATATATGTTTGAATAATCAAGTGGAATACTGTTTTTGGAATCGGGTGGATTCATTTGAGGGGCATGTTGTCAAGAAGTTAGGGTCCGTTTGGTTTGTAGATGGGATTAGAATTGGATTCGGATTTGTGAAAAGTATGAAAGAAATTAAAAAGAGAATTTACAATAAAAAATAAATAAATATATATTAATATTTTAAATTTAAATAAAATTTAATATAATTATTTATAAAATATACGTGGGAATATAAGAGATTTATAATAAACTATCATAACATGTGGTTGAGGATTTTTGTTATGCGGGACCCATATGAAAAAGTAGATCAATTCCTCAAACGTCACCAAGTTGCAGTGGAAACATTTTTTGGATTGATTAGTTACTGTTGATTCAAAATTAGCATACCAAACAATATTTTTGAAGAATCATTCTAGTCCACCAGTTGGAAACCCATTAAACAAACGCATCCTTAATATCTGGGTATCAACTTTCTGGTTATAGTACCATACAAAAAGGGAAGGAGTACTCGATAACATTTAAACTGCTTTTTGTTATAGTTGTCACCGTTAAGAATTCCTATTTAGACTTTTTCCCGGTTAATTTTTTGGTCTTTAATCTAACCCACATGATTTGAAAATGGTGATGATGTTAATTTTAGAGAGAATGTGATGGTGTTTGATCGAGATTATGTTTTTTGTAGACGAGTTTATGAGATTTGAGAATAATGACGTTGTTAATTTTAGAGTAAACATAAATTTTAGAGGTTAGAAAAAGAGATAAAGGGAGGTGGAGGTGGTGGTGGTGATGGTATAATTTTATTGATTAAATACATCGTTAGTCCCTAAACAATGAAATGACTATTTTACCCTCATGTGCAAGGCACACGGGAAATTAATGACGCCGACTAATGTAAATTTGGTCAATGGACTAGTTTGGCATTAAAAGCTCCAAGTTTTGGACCCCACGACGATAACGCCTGTGTTTGTCTCAACGTTTGATCGAAGTTTTAGGACCAACCGTGTATTTTAGTCTATATTTTATATATATTTATATATAAAAAAAAGATATTAAAACTTTTTTATTAATATAAATATAATATTTTTTAAGTTTGAATTTTTTTTTCTAAAAATATATATAAATAAATGAATAAATAATTAAGTTTATGTAATTCGGGTTATTTGGCTCGGTTTTCGGTTACAGAGGTTCGGTTATTCGGTTCGGTTTTCTGTTCGGTTTAATCAATTTAAATTCGGTTCGGTTCGGTTTTCGGTTATACCCAGAAAAAAAAATTAACCGAACAAACCGAACAACCCAATAACCGTACCGATGAACACCCCTAGTAACATGTAATCAAAATTTTAGAAAACAATATTATTTGATTATATTTTTTTGTGATAATAACTTTACGCATGACGAGGATATTAGAGAATAATTTTATCGCAAACTATCTCATATTAAAATAGTAGAGTAGTCATGCAATGACGATACGAACACGATAGCCGGTAGTATTACGAAGTTGTGATAATTGGCGTTGAAAGTTACTTGCTAGTTAGCATAGGTCAAGATTTTTAGCTAATAGGCTTAGTACAATTATCGGGAGTTGTGTTAGTTTTGAACAATCGACTTTCATAAAAGGTAGGAATATCCTAGATGGTCTCTTAGTCTTGAATGAATGCATGGCAGAGTATTTTAAAAGGAAAAAAGCTCTTATGGTTTTTAAATTTATTTCGAGAAGGCGTTTGACTCGTTGAGATGGGATTATCTTGATGTGATTATGGAGAAGTTAGGTTTCGGTCTCAAATGGCGTGTGTGGATTTCTGGATGCTTAAAGAATTCTAGGGCTACTATTTTGGTTAATGACTCGCCTGCATATGAGTTCGAGATGTTAAAGGGCCTTAGGCAAGGGGATCCTATGTCTCCCTTCCTTTTTATTCTTGGTATGGAAGGGTTACATGCTATGGTTCTAAGGCAGTGAATACATGTTTGTTTAAAGGCGCTTCCATAGGTCGCGGTAGTACGAATGTTTCTCATTTATTATATGTTGATGATGCTATTTTGTAGGCGATTGGTCTCATTCCAATGCGCATAATATGATATGTTTACTTCATTGTTTCTTTATGGTGTCCGCCTAAAATTAATGTGCATATAAGCAAAATTTTAGGTGTTAATGTTCTGATGAGGAAGTTTCTAACATGGCTCTAATTCTTGGATGTGGGGTTAAGTCGCCTATGATGTATTTAGTGCGCTGTTGGATGCAACATGGGGTGATGTGACAATTGGAAGCATGTTGTTCAAAAGTTCGAATCAAAGATGTCTCGTGGATAGCAAAATTATTATCGCCAGAGGCGCTTATCTCTATTTAAGGTTGTTCAACTTCCTACTTGTTATATGTCGTTGTATTGATGCCCATGACTTTGCGAGCGTTTAGAGTCCATGCGTATGATTTTTCATAGGAGGAGATTTAGATGATAAAAAATTACATGGGTTAAGTGAAAAACTTGTTTAGCTAGTAAGGCTATGGGTGGTCTTGGTATTGAAAGTATTTTTGCGTTAAATGCAGCCTTGCTTTTCAAATGGGTGTGGAGGTTTTGAACTAGTTCTAATGTCCCGTGGGTTAATGTGATTAAATAAAATCATGGGCATGATTAGGGGTGTTATTCAGGTTGACCCGGTCGGGTTCGGGTCAACTCGGGTCAAGCCTTAATAAAACATACCCGAACCCGATCTTGTTTAGAACTCGGGTCAACTCGAGTCGGGTCAATTCGGGTTCGGGTCAATCGGGTCGGGTCAATTCGGGTTTGGGGTCAACCCGAGTATTTTACATTGTAAAAGTGTTGTTGAACCGGGTTAATCGGGTCGGGTCGGGTCACGCTAAAAAACATACCCGAACCCGACTTTGTTTAGAACTCGGGTCAATTCGGGTTGACCCGATTGACCAGAATATAATTTTGAACCCGATTGACCCGACCCGAATTGACTCGGGTCGGGTCAGCCCGAATGACACCCCTAGGCATGATGGAGGCATTGGATGTGGTAGGGCAGGGAAGTCGACTCACAACCCTTGGAATTCTATAATTCGATCGGTATCTCAGCTTCATGGGAAAGGTATAAATTTATTGGCTTTTTGTGGTCATTCTGTTGGAGATGGGAGCTCGATCAGTTTTTGGGGTGATAGCTAGTGTGGGGGACGTCTGTTGAAAGTTATGTTTCCTCGTGTTTATGCTTTAAATGGGAATAAAGTCTATAGTTTCTCAACGTATTAACGTTGAGGACTGGTCCAACGGTTTCACAAGACCTCTAAGAGGCGGGCCTGAGACGAATCAATTCGATGAGTTGTTTCAGGCTATTCGGATGTGGCCCGTCGATTCGGTTGATGGACGAAATGAGAGTTGGATAAATTTGGTTATTTAGTTGCTTCGCTAATTCATATAGACGAACACACCTTACTTGGCGCTTCATGTCTACTAGGTAATCATGACATATTCTTATCAAAGTTAATGTTTTCATATGGAGGTCGAGGCTTGACAAACTTCCTACCATGGCGAATATGGATGTAAAAGGCATTGATGTTGCTTCCTTTTATGCTCCGCTTGTAATGCGATGTGGAGAACGTTGATCATCTGTTTTTCTCGTGGGATGGTACATGACCTTTGGGGTTTATTGGCTAGATGGTGTGCTTTGGACATTTTGAGGTCTCTAATATTGTGGAATGGTTTACATGGTTTGATGATGCTCATGTGTCAAAAAGTGATAGGATCATTCTTGAAGGGATTGCTTCTACAATGATGTGGCCTATTTGAACTTTCGTAATGCTTGGATCTTTTCGACGACTAAACCTAAGAAGGCGAATATCTGGGTTATATTATTCATCAATCGTTCTTGTGGATTTCATCTAGAAATCCTAAGTGTAGATTTAGATGGATGGATTGATTAGGAAACCCTATTGATACTCATTCTTCTTTGTAATTTTTTCGTTTGCTAGCGTTTGCTAGCTTTTATATAATGTCGCCGTTCTAGAAAAAGATTTTTATAATAGGTTATTAGCTTGCTTAGTTTGTAACATGTGGTATATTAATTGTATTTTTGAATGAGGAATTATTTTAAGAATAATATTAATTATATGTATGCATTGGTGTATTAAATAAAGGTTTAAAACTTATAATGCTTAAAATTTGTTTTTGAAAAAAAGGAGAAAGGGTTTAAAATGCATTATAGGTAGTTTAGATAAATTTAGATACTTCAAAACATGATGAAAGTGCATATAGACTCATTATATGAATTTTCATTTAGACTCGTTGTATGTTTTATGCTTTAAACATGAGAAAATATTTTACGAGATTAAGTATCATAAATTTTGTTGATTACTGTATGTTTTGTGCACTTGGTTTTGAGGACTAGACATGTAAATTTAAATCACATACCCCACGTTGTACCTAACTTAAGAGACTCGTAAAACCTAGTATAGAACCAACTTTGACTAGACATCGACTCTTTTGCAATAACAGTTCGTTCAAACATTCCGCCATTTTGGATAGTTACTTAAAACTATTGTTGTTTGGATGTATATGGGTTTGCATTTCCGACCTAGACCGTCCGGATTCACAGGATTCAATAATAGTAATAGAAGTTCAACAAAAAAACGTCTAGAAGGAGGAATAAAAGTCAATGTTTTGAAACCCGGTCGATCCGCCGGTTAGCAGTTGGCCCGGTTCGGGCAAAAACGGGTCAAAATAACCCGGTTTTTAAACCGGGTTAACGAGTTAGACCACGGGTTTTGAGTGACCCGGTCAACCCCGGTTCTCGAAATCCGCCGGTTTGATTTTTTCAATTTTAAAATAAAACCGGTTGACCCACATTGGTAGCGGTTGACTTTGGTCGAACCGTTGACCGGTTATTTATTTTTATATTTTTAATGGAAACCGGGTTGTCCAAGAATGAACCGGTTGACCCGATGACCGGTGACTCGACCGGGTCGATTATAAACCTGGTTTTCAAAACATTGATAAAAGTTAAAAAAACAACAATGAGGAGAAACGAATAAAATGTGGATTCTTCTTCAAAAAGTCTAATATTCAATATAATAAACGTTTGCATGCATAGTGTGGCACCTCAGTATTCAATTTCATGATACCATTTACAAAAATATATATGTGAACAACAGGATTTATCCATGGGGGGTGATATTTTCATGACTCTAATTTATAAATTCTAGGCAACTGGAGATGGGATTACAATAATACCCTCACATTTTATTTATCTTTTCTAATGTTTTAAAACCCGAGCCGATCTAATCGATTTAATCGGTTAAACCAGGAACCAATAAGGAGACCGGACCAGATGTGGCCGAGTTTTTGCTTATTTGAGAACCGGATTGAATCGATGGTTTTTTATTGATCCAGGTCGACTCGGTTTGATAAACCCGGTCGGATCATGACTTTTGTTATTATTTATTATTTATTTTAAATGACAAAAACATTTTCTTTCATTTAAAACTAACAAAACCCTTTTTTCATTTCAATTTCGCTAAACTCAAAATTTGTATTAGGTTAAGTTTTATATTTGTATGTACAAACATATTTAAAAATTTTATTGTTTAATTAAAAAGGTTAAAGTGGTGGTGATTCATGTAGTTAAGTTTTGACGAAACAATAAATTAGAGTTATAAAGTATAAACGAATGTTGGTATTATATATGCTTGATTCAAAAAAATAATTAATAAACATATGATTCTAAAAACAAATAGAGTGATCTTATTTTATAAACTAGAACTATAAATTGGTTGTAAAATAGAACTATATATTGAATGTTTTTTTTAGGAGCATTTAGGAGCGGTGAGCATTTAGCGTTATGATCCTTAATGCTTGTTTAGCAAGTAGCAAGTAGCTTTATCTATATTTTCGGGATGCTCATTTTCTAACGCTCTGTAAAGTAGCATTTAAAAGCCTTGAACATCTAGGAGTTATTTTACACATTATAATTACATCTAGAGTTACGTTACCAAACTTTTTTATAAAAAAACTGATATAATGCTAGCATTTATAAAAAAACCGATCAAGTTATCCCATTTTTATCGGTTCAATTGAATGTAGTATCGAAATTGGACAAATACTTATTAGGGTGTCCTTGATTCGTATAGGGTAATAGTAATCACTACAGCAATCGGATGGACGGGCGAGGAGACTTTCTGTCCCCGGCGAAAGTCACTAAACGACAAAATTAACCGACGTGGCACATGAATGCTATGTGACAACTCGTAATTTCGTGTCATTTCTCAAAACAATTCATGCTTCACTATTTCAACATTTATCGTAAACTAGGTTTGCGTGTTCCAAATTGCAGAACCTTAATGGTTTAGCGGCGAATTCATGATCATATCATCACGAACATTTCATATGGACTAAGTTTAGTCTACATTTCATTAGCATCAATTGCATCATATTAGTTCATTCATGACATTTCATTTCACATTAAACGCGTAAATTTTATATTAAATAAACGTTATCGCGTGAGTTATTATTTTGAACATTTAATCCGTTACTTCTAAAAATGATCCCGATATATTTTTATACCTACATTTAGTTTATAAAAACTATATTTTGAGTTTACCTAATGTTCTAAATTTATTTTGTATTTAAATCGTTAAATTTATATTATTACGACGTTTTTCTTAAAAACTACACGATAATTATTATATCACTCAAATTTTACAAGAAATGTATTTTACAATTTTATGATCTCAATATACTTTACTTTGATCCCTTAAAATTTATTTTAGTCCATACCACTTTAACTTCACAACTATGTACAAGTTACAACACTTTTTACTTAACTATACATTATACTTATATTTGTAACAACTTTACACATTAAAAAAAAAAAAAAAAAAAAAAAAAAAAAAATTATTTGGGAAACATAGCCCCTAAAATCCGGCCAAGGGGGGAAAGAAAGTCTTGGTGGGTAGATTTTTTTTACAAAACTAAATCTATACTTCACTTACTTCATTTATTTCATTATTGCAAGTGTTAGACAAGTAAAAAGTTCTCTCTATTTGTTCTTCCTTCTCCATAACCGGTTCATCATAAGTGTACAAGGGATCACCAAAATTTTTGCAAGATCAAGTAATAACAATCTAGATACACTCTTAATCAAGGTTTTGAAATAAAAACCTAGGGTGTTTAGGTTAAACCTTTGTTCTTTGCACCTCATCATAATTTACTTGTAAGCATATTTCTTTCATTTTATATATTTCATCTTCATTTCATATTTATCTCTTCATTGTTGGAGCAAACATGCAAGACTTGTGTTGTTTATACCATTTTTACATGATTTTTAGAGTTATATATATATAAAGGTCATCCTATAATTATTCCCTTGTTAGTTATTGGTCTTGATAATGTTTAGGAACCCATGACACCCTAAGAAGGTGTATGGTAGGATTAGATTAGCTTTGGAGTTGATTTGAAGGGATTGGAATAGGTTTAGTACGAGAAAAACTATTTTCGACAAGTTATAAAAGTGGTCTGTCCTTATTTTGATTTTCTGGAAAATCCGACAAGAGGCACGAAATTTTGGCCTTGATATTTAGAAAATATACTTTAAAACGAATCCGTGGCGCTTGAACGGAATAAAACGGAGTTATAACGAAGAAGTTATGAATTTTTAAAGTTTGACGACTAAATATATATTTTTCGTAAATTTCACAAGTTATTTTTACTTTATTCGAGTCAAAAACGAGCCTTAAGCTTCATAAATTATTTCGACTTGTCAAAATATATTAGTATACTTTGATACGGCTAAGGACATATAATACGTGAAAACGGATTTGAAACGACTAAGATATGCGTTTTCATAAACTTGCCGTAACTATTATTTTTAGAAAACTATATTATTTTTACGAGATAAGTGTTACGGTAACTAAAATGACCATGTTGACGGCTGTTTTAACTATGATGTAGAACTTTTGAAACGAAATGTCTTCTAGTAAAATCAAGATCACCAAGCATATTTTCTAAAACGACCAACCGTTTGTATAGCGGAGTTTTAATAAGTTATTTACGGATGCTTAAACTTGGCGAAACTCACTTTTACACAACAATTAGACAAAATCACCATCTTTAACCCTTATTATCTTTATGTTCGAGACCTTTATGTCGAAAACTCAAGAACTGAAACTTTTAGATTTTGATACAAACTTTCCAAAACCGTCGAGTTCGTTTCCTAACGATCGACGTACACCATTTTACGACTAGTCTTTCAAAGCCATTTTGTCACTTTCAAGAAATTTCCGACGACTTTATTTTACGATTTAAAAGTGAAAATTTCACCATAAATCATTACAAAACCATTGTAGGATGACATTTTGACGTAAATACTTGTAAAGTGATTTAAGGATGGTCAAGACGTCAAAAGAGTATTTTTCGACGATAAGTATTATTTTCAAAACTCACAAATGGTATAAATAACATACGAAATGCATGCATAACATTACATCGTAACTCATTACGTATCATATCATTCATAATAGGTCATTTTCGAGATTCACGCTACATTTCAGTGTATCCACTTTTGCCATCGCATTATTATCAAGTGAGTTTTCATAGCCCCATTTTCAATTGTTTGGAACTATTTTGGGGGAGATACATGCTTAACTAGTTTTCACAAGTACTTTAGATTTTAAGGCTAAATTCTATCATGATCATCATTGTTTCAAAATCAAGTGTTATACTATATCAATTGTTCTCATTTGCGTGCTATAGTTATACGTCGAATACAGTACTATATCGCTTGACTCTCGATACATTGAGTCATGTACTATTGATTATGTGCTACGCTTCTACGTCAGATAATGTTCTAAATCGATTGACTCATCGATACATTGAGTCTAGTCCTATTGATTAAGTGCTATTGTTCTACGTCGAGTTAGATACTATTGTGAATTCATTTGACATCAAGTGTTTGAACATAAACTATACACATTTTGGCGGTGGGTTGTGAACACACGGGTTGCAAGTTTTGTATGGGCGGAACTTGGGCGGGTGGATTTACAATGCCTTTCTTTGCATAAACGATTTTGAAAGGCTTTACATTTCAACACAAACTCTATGAACTCACTCAACCTTTGTGTTGACACTTTTAGCATGTTTTATCTCGGTATCTAAGGTATTCACTTCATGGCATGCATTTGGACACATCATGGAGTCGCGATGACGACGCGTCCCACTGGGTTTTACGTGCTTTAAAACATCGTTTGAATTGTAACAAACTTATTTCCGCACAAGTTGATTTTCATTTGGGACCTACTTTGTAAACTCGATTGTTTTATTAAATCAAACGATGTTCTTTTCAAACGACACTTTAGGTCGTTCAATATAATCGTGATTGTGATGCTATGACAATCAATCCCCGAATTCCATTCACCGCAAAAATGTAATTTGGGGTGTGATGATTGGCATCGAGCTTGATTATAGAGAACTAGGTTGCATCATTGACCCTAGACTATAACTACATCATCATAGCATCTCATCATTTCATTATAAGTGCACGCTCACTTTACATGCGGTTTATACGTACATTTTTCGAGTTATTTACTTTCATTTCATATCGATTGTCACATGGATGCCCTTAAATACCCATCCCATTATTTTTCTCATACTCTAACGTGGAGAATTCCTTGTCATTCCTATCAAAATTTTTTACATCAATTGACTCATCACCGATAACGTCGAATGCTGAGATAAACCTTTATATAGGGCGAAGTCACTCTCACTCCTTTGTTTCACCACTAACATGTCGAGTTACACTTTATTCACACATTAAGTCACTAAACCATTATACATTTGAAGCACTTACAACATCTCATAACCCATCTTTTGGGGAAACCGTCGATCATTTTGAAAAATAACCTCAAACTTATCATTTCTTATCACATCTCTTTGGAGCGTTTATTATTGACATCGGACTTTGCTACATCTCACCTTTCCTTTTATTTTGAAGAAGATATATACCAAGAAAGCTGCACCGAATTGACACTAGCGGCTATTCAAAAGTTGATAAGGGATAGCATAGCCGATGCTCTAAGGATTGAAAGGAAACGGTCGCTGGCCGAGGCCTTCTTCTTTGAAGCCGCTAGGCTTCTTCTTCTTCCGCAGAAATGCAGGAGGGTCCGGAGTTAAAAGTCGTCAGTATAAGGATTTCAAAAGTGGAGATCCCACTAAGTTTAGAGGTACCAAGGAGCCACCGCCATGGTTAGATGGTTCGAGAAATTGGAGTCCGTGTTTTGTTATGTAATTGCCGGATGATAGCAAGGTCAAGTTTGCTACGAGTACCCTACTTGATGGAGCATTGTCGTGGTGGAACTCATATGCTCAACCGATGGGAATGGAGAATGCTTTCAAGCTTACTTGGGAGCAATTCAAGGGTTTGGTGACTAAGTTTTGTCCTCGTACGGAAGTGAAAAAGTTGGAGATGTAATTCTATGAACTAGTAACAATTGGGTATGATATTGATACTTACATTCAAGGTTTCAAGAATTGGCGTGTTATGCCCATCTATGGTTTCGGATAATGAGAAGCTCTGGAAGCTTTCATTGAAGGACTTCGAGATTATTCAAGGCGATGTGACTTCTTTTGACCCGCAAACGATTGAGGAAGCTATTCGATTGTCTCAAAAGCTAATGGCACAAGTAGTAAAGAGGGGCAACATCACCAACATCAACCGTAACAACAATACAAACAACCGCACCAACTACAACAATAACCAAAACAACCACAACAACGACGATAACCAAATCAACAACAACAAAAGGAAATGGGAAAACGACCAAGGAGGTTATAACAACAACAACCAAAACCGTAACACTAACCATCATCGACAACAGAATAGAAGACAAGAAGTCGCCAGGGTCTATGTTGCTGCACCAACAAAGGGAAGAGCTTATGCAGGAAACTTACCGCGATGCCACCAATGCACGCTACATCATAATGGTCCATGTGGTATATGCTTTAGCTGTCACAAAGTAGGACACCTTGCTAAGGACTGCAGGGCAAGGCCATAGTCACGTGCTTCGGATGTGGGAGCAAGGACACTATCGGAATCAATGTCCTCAAAACCAAGGTCAACCAGTTGAAGGTGCTCATGGGAATGCATACATGTTAGGAGGAGGAGAAGCTCGTCATGGTCACAACAACGGAAGATCAAGAAGTTTGGAAACTAATGATCTTAATTTTCCTTATGTACTATGTTGTACTAAGTTATGTCTTTCATCGTATCCGAATCTTATAACTTAAAGATGTACTACTTTTGATAAACCACTCATTGTAAAATATTCTCATCTATCTTACTTTATTTTCTTTCCGATTTGTTATTACTTACGAGAATTTTACTTCTTTTTACTTCATCGACCATTTTAACGACACGGTTTAAATCCTTGTAAGCATCGAGAGTTATAACAACTAAACCGAACGTCACATCATCGTTCCTTAATTATACATAGCCTAGCTAACTATGTCTAATTCTGGAGGGATCATGTTATGTTGGGAGCAGTTAATTATAAATCATAGTGCAAGCAAAATATTCACATGTTCCAATTCAAAGTGTTACTTATGAGAGATTCATCCGATATTTTCTTTACTACGATGTTTTGTACACTCTCAATCATCAATAACCGTAACGACACCTCTTCATGTCTTCTTTCCTCGGTATTCATCATAAACTCAAAAATTCGATAGACTAACACGAACTGAATTCCTTTTTGGATGGGCGAATGTGACAACTCGTAATTTCAGGTCATTTCTCAAAACAATTCATGCTTCACTATTTCAACATTTATCGTAAACTAGGTTTGCGTGTTCCAAATTCGCGTAACCTTAATGGTTTAGCGGCGAATTCATGATCATATCATCACGAACATTTCATATGGACTAAGTTTAGTCTACATTTCATTAGCATCAATTGCATCATATTAGTTCATTCATGACATTTCATTTCACATTAAACGCGTAAATTTTATATTAAATAAACGTTATCGCGTGAGTTATTATTTTGAACATTTAATCCGTTACTTCTAAAAATGATCCCGATATATTTTTATACCTACATTTAGTTTATAAAAACTATATTTTGAGTTTACCTAATGTTCTAAATTTATTTTGTATTTAAATCGTTAAATTTATATTATTACGACGTTTTCTTAAAAACTACACGATAATTATTATATCACTCAAATTTTACAAGAAATGTATTTTTACAATTTTATGATCTCAATATACTTTACTTTGATCCCTTAAAATTTATTTTAGTCCATACCACTTTAACTTCACAACTATGTACAAGTTACAACACTTTTACTTAACTATACATTATACTTATATTTGTAACAACTTTACACATTAAAAAAAAAAAAAAAAAAAAAAAAATTATTTGGGAAACATAGCCCCTAAAATCCGCCAAGGGGAAAGAAAGTCTTGGTGGGTAGATTTTTTTACAAAACTAAATCTATACTTCACTTACTTCATTTATTTCATTATTGCAAGTGTTAGACAAGTAAAAGTTTCTCTATTTGTTCTTCCTTCTCCATAACCGGTTCATCATAAGTGTACAAGGGATCACCAAAATTTTGCAAGATCAAGTAATAACAATCTAGATACACTCTTAATCAAGGTTTTGAAATAAAACCTAGGGTGTTTAGGTTAAACCTTTGTTCTTTGCACCTCATCATAATTTACTTGTAAGCATATTTCTTTCATTTTATATATTTCATCTTCATTTCATATTTATCTCTTCATTGTTGGAGCAAACATGCAAGACTTGTGTTGTTTATACCATTTTTACATGATTTTTAGAGTTATATATATATAAAGGTCATCCTATAATTATTCCCTTGTTAGTTATTGGTCTTGATAATGTTTAGGAACCCATGACACCCTAAGAAGGTGTATGGTAGGATTAGATTAGCTTTGGAGTTGATTTGAAGGGATTGGAATAGGTTTAGTACGAGAAAAACTATTTTCGACAAGTTATAAAAGTGGTCTGTCCTTATTTTGATTTTCTGGAAAATCCGACAGAGGCACGAAATTTTGGCCTTGATATTTAGAAAATATACTTTAAAACGAATCCGTGGCGCTTGAACGGAATAAAACGGAGTTATAACGAAGAAGTTATGAATTTTAAAGTTTGACGACGAAATATATATTTTTCGGAAATTTCACAAGTTATTTTTACTTTATTCGAGTCAAAACGAGCCTTAAGCTTCATAAATTATTTCGACTTGTCAAAATATATTAGTATACTTTGATACGAAGCTAAGGACATATAATACGAGAAAACGGATTTGAAACGACTAAGATATGCACGTTTTCATAAACTTGCCGTAACTATTATTTTTAGAAAACTATATTATTTTTACGAGATAAGTGTTACGGTAACTAAAATGACCATGTTGACTACTGCTTTTAACTATGATGTAGAACTTTTTGAAACGAAATGTCTTCTAGTAAAATCAAGATCACCAAGCATATTTTCTAAAACGACCAACCGTTTGTATAGCGGAGTTTTAATAAGTTATTTACGGATGCTTAAACTTGGCCGAAACTCACTTTTTACACAACAATTAGACAAAATCACCATCTTTAACCCTTATTATCTTTATGTTCGAGACCTTTATGTCGAAAACTCAAGAACTGAAACTTTTAGATTTTGATACAAACTTTCCAAAACCGTCGAGTTCGTTTCCTAACGATCGACGTACACCATTTTACGACTAGTCTTTCAAAGCCATTTTTGTCACTTTCAAGAAATTTCCGACGACTTTATTTTACGACGAAAAGTGAAAATTTCACCATAAATCATTACAAAACCATTGTAGGATGACATTTTGACGTAAATACTTGTAAAGTGATTTAAGGATGGTCAAGACGTCAAAAGAGTATTTTTCGACGATAAGTATTATTTTCAAAACTCACAAATGGTATAAATAACATACGAAATGCATGCATAACATTACATCGTAACTCATTACGTATCATATCATTCATAATAGGTCATTTTCGAGATTCACGCTACATTTCAGTGTATCCACTTTTGCCATCGCATTATTATCAAGTGAGTTTTCATAGCCCCATTTTCAATTGTTTGGAACTATTTTGGGGGAGATACATGCTTAACTAGTTTTCACAAGTACTTTAGATTTTAAGGCTAAATTCTATCATGATCATCATTGTTTCAAAATCAAGTGTTATACTATATCAATTGTTCTCATTTGCGTGCTATAGTTATATCGTCGAATACAAGACTATATCGTTGACTCATCGATACATTGAGTCATGTACTATTGATTATGTGCTACGCTTCTACGTCAGATAATGTTCTAAATCGTTGACTATCGATACATTGAGTCTAGTCCTATTGATTAAGTGCTATTGTTCTACGTCGAGTTAGATACTATTGTGAATTCATTTGACATCAAGTGTTTGAACATAAACTATACACATTTTGGCGGTGGGTTGTGAACACACAAAGTTGCAAGTTTTGTATGGGCGGAACTTGGAACGGGTGGATTTACAATGCCTTTGTTGCATAAACGATTTTGAAAGGCTTTACATTTCAACACAAACTCTATGAACTCACTCAACCTTTGTGTTGACACTTTTAGCATGTTTTATCTCGGTATCTAAGGTATTCACTTCATGGCATGCATTTGGACACATCATGGAGTCGCGATGACGACGCGTCCCACTGGGTTTTACGTACTTTAAAACATCGTTTGAATTGTAACAAACTTATTTCCGCACAAGTTGATTTTCATTTGGGACCTACTTTGTAAACTCGATTGTTTTATTAAATCAAACGATGTTCTTTTCAAACGACACTTTAGGTCGCTCAATATAACTGTGATTGTGATGCTATGACAATCAATCCCGTGAATTCCATTCACCGCAAAACATTTGGGGTGTAATTTGGGGTGTGACACAGAGACAACCGCAACAATTTGGACATATGTAATAATTTGGACGCTGATGTATGTGTTGATCTTACGGTTCGTCGCTTTGACGCAATCCGGTTGATTGATTTTATACTGTATGAGTGATCGCGATGCCGTCAACAGAACGGGTCAAGTACGATGCCAAATGCGCGGATATTGGCATGGGTTTCTCCTTCTCTTTTCCTCTTTGGAGAACTTGAGAAAGATGCACCACCTTACTCAGCGTATTCGATGTTTCTCGATGACCTGTGACATTGGAGCTGCAGCAGTTTATATCTTTAATAGGATTGGTTTTACCATTGCTAGAGGCGTGGGGCTCGGTTGGTTTCGAGGCTCCCCACTAATCTTTTGTAATCCTATGAGTTTTAATAAAAGTGTGATTTAAATAAAAAAAAATAAATAAATAAAATAATAATAATAATAATAATAATAATAATAATAATAATAATAATAATAATAATAATAATAATAATAATAATAATAATAATAATAATAATAATAATAATAATAATAATAATAATAATAATACATATACTAATGCACCTATAATTGGTCGTTTAACATGATACGATGCTAATGCACCTATACTTGGTCGTTTAATATGATACGATACCAATGCACCTATATTTGGTCGCTTAACATGATACGTATACCATAGCACCTATAATTGGTCGCTTAACATGATACGATACCAATGCACCTATACTCGGTCGCTTAACATGATACGATACCATAGCACCTATACTTGGTCGTTTAACATGATACTTGGTCGCACCGCACCTATACTTGGTCGCTTAACATGACACGATACCAATGCACCTATAATTGGTCGCTTAACATGATACGATACCATATCACCTATACTTGGTCGCTTAACATGATACGTATACCAATGCACCTATACTTGGTCGCTTAACATGACACGTATACCATAGAACCTATAATTGGTCGTTTAACATGACACGATACCAATGCACCTATACTTAACATGATACGATACCATAGCACCTATACTTGGTCGCTTAACATGATACGATACCATAGCACCTATACTTGGTTTTAACATGATACATATACCAATACTTGGTCGCTTAACATGATACGATACAATAGCACCTATACTTGGTCGCTTAACATGATACTATATACCAATGCACCTATACTTGGTCGCTTAACATGTGTCCGTGTCATATATTTTTAGACGTGTTTGCCATATATTTTTAGAGATCGCGTGTCCGTGCAACCTAGGTTAAAAGTAATTAGATTAATTTTATAATTTTTAGGTTAAATTTAACTTTATAATTTTATAATTTATTATTAATTCTAATTATTTAAAACAATAATTTTAATTTTATAATTAATCCTTTTCCCGGGGACATGTCCCCGGGAAAGTTTTGGCGTAAATTTTCATTTCCCTCCTCTCTTTTACTTTGTCCCGCCATTACTTTCCCAGGGGACATGTCCCCGGCGAAAGTATCACTAGAAGACAAAGAAGACTTTCCCCGGGGACTTGTCCCCGGCAAAAGTAGGAAGCAAATATTAACCTCAATTATTAACAAATCTGGTCACACTTGAAAAAAAAATAAATAACGAAAAACACTCATCGCCTTCTCCACCACATCCACCACCACCGCTCCACCATACCACCACCTCCACCACCACACCACCACCGCCACCACCATCGCTCCACCACCACTACACACGCACTCATCGTGCACCAGTATAATTTTTTCCTTAAACCTTCTCCTCATATAATTCTTTCCTTAATCCCTCTCCTCATGTAATTCTATCTTTTCCCATCTTCTTTCTTCCTTGTCCCCCTTGTTTACAAACCCAGGTAAGTTTTATTTGTTATTTTTTTGTTAATTTGTTAATTTTTTGTTATTTGTTAATTTTTGAGATTGTTAATTTTTGCAATGTTTTATTTTATTGTAGACTGATTTTTGTTAATTTTTTATTTTTTATTTTAATTATTTTTGTACAGTATGCTGTGTCGAGACCAAGCTGAGAACTGAAGCTGAGAACCGAAGCCGACACTCAGACCCATGTAAGTTTTGTGGTTTTTTTTTGTTACTCGTTTTCTTTTTTTATGTTACTTGTTTATGTGTTAGCGGGGACATGTCCCCGGCGAAAGTTTATGAGGTGCAAAATAAGTTAGAAGCATTTGGTTAACAACTTCCCACTACGGGTGTTTGGTTTAAACTCAGGAAAGGGTGCGTTTGGTTAACAGACCCAAAGCAGCCGAGTAGTGGTTCTGTCTCAGACCCAAAGCAGCCTCCCACAACTTTTTTGATCTAAATTTTACCTATGTTCCAGTAGGATTAGGAGTTTAGTATTCATTTTATAAGTAGTCACTAATACTAGCTTGATCTGTGATAGCTTACTTTGTAATTTGTAATTCATCTGGTAGCTTAAAAATAAGCTCAAAACAGCACCATTGTTGCATGTTAGTGCTTAATTTCTGCTAAAGGGGTGTTTGTTTTGCTCCTATCCTAAACTGAGGTGAATAAGCAGTCTCAGCTGCTTATTCTTCAAGTTTTGAGAAAAACGTTTTCACAAAATTTCATTACTTTGATCATATAAATAAGTTGCAAAAGTAGTTTTTAGTGTAAAACACCCATTCAGGGGTGTTTGGGTCAAGGTGTTTAGTGGTCAAAAGGACCTGCTCATAGCTTATTTTTAAGTTGTCTTAGCTTATTAGGTTGTTAAACTTGCTTATTTAATAGTCTTTAGTTGCTTTTAGGTAAGTAGGATTAAGTAAATCTGTGTTACATGCTTTTTATTAATAATTTTGATTAGTTTTCATAAGCTCTTGCTTGTTACATGCTTTTTATTAATAATTTTGATTTTTATTAATAAATTTGATTTTTTTACAGCCGAGACCAGCCGAGAGCCGAGACCAGCCGAGAGCCAAGACCACAATCGGTATTTTTTTTTTCTAACTTTGCAACTATTTGAGATACATTTGTTTGTCAATATCAATATCACACCTGCTAATATTTCATAAGCTTCAATTTTCCGACTTATTTGGAGACTTGTGGCCTGATATAAGTATATTATGATATGATAAACTTATATAAGCTCATAAGTCTCCAAATAAGCCGGAAAATTGAGTCTTGTGATATATGAGTATATTATGTATGGTATTTGATTGTATTGAACTATTGTAAATGAT
Organism: Chrysanthemum lavandulifolium; assembly: GCA_022545495.1. Classification (NCBI taxonomy): domain Eukaryota; kingdom Viridiplantae; phylum Streptophyta; class Magnoliopsida; order Asterales; family Asteraceae; genus Chrysanthemum; species Chrysanthemum lavandulifolium. The sequence continues at coordinate 285,726,229 of CM040243.1, read as the reverse complement.
TTTAGGACTTTAGTGATTAATTTCGGAAAGTCCCCGTCCGAAGTTAATCATCCCATAGAAAACCCGTCCGAAATTAATTTATTAGAAATCAATTTCGAAAGTCCCCTTTGAGATCGCTTTTGAGTGTTTTGTCTCATTTAGATATGAATGCGATAATTGATTTATTATTTGTAAAATTTCGATGTTGTTTCCCTTTACTCCTACGAATATGTCTTTAATGCACATATTGGGGAGTTGAGGGAAAGGTCACAAAATTTTCTCAAATAGTAAATTCAATTATACGCATTCATATATGAGACGAAACATTCAAAGAGTGGGTTAGGATTTCCTTCCATAGTTGGATTAGGTGAACATTTTAAGTCTATATAATTATTTGTTGCTTCATTAAAATGCAGTTATGCCAATTGATAAAAGTTGGGTCTCACTAGCACGCACCGGTAGAGAATTTTTAGTTGGTCTTAAAGCTTTCTGCGAGTATTGAAAGCCCTTGGTGAATATTGATGGGAATATAAAATGTCCATGTGCTCGTTGTTTAAACCTAAACTGGATAAACCACGAATTTTTGTTTGATCACATACACGCAAATGGCTGGGACCATAGTTATACGAAATGGTATAATCATGGTGAGCCGGATGCCCGAACAGTCGTACACAACACAAGACACCATGGGATGAGTGACATGGCTGAGTTCCTTCATGATATTGGTCCGAATAACGAACAGATGATCCAACTCAAGGAAATATTGGCGAGACAAGTAACGACGCAATTCCTCAATGTAATGAGTATGAGGAGTTACTTGCCACTGCCAACGAAAAACTATACCCAGCCTGTGAGTGGATGTCTTCATTAGACTTTATGGCAAAGATTACGCACATCAAGGTCAAAGGTCAACGGTGTGAAGTTTACTGTACACGACTGATACGCTTACACAACGCGTTCAGGGTCAAAGGAACTTCCTTTTCGTCGAGCAAGTTTTTCAACACCCAGTGAACCTAATCGTTGTAGTGTAGTATTAGGGTAAGCCACGGAATTGATATCGCTCTCTGGGGAATAGGAATGCTAGTGAGAAGTTACTACGCTAAGGTTGGGGTTGAGGAGATTATTTTTATCTTTTTTATATTTTTTTAGGAAATGGAAAGGTACGAATCTCGGGGTTTGGATTTGGGGGTTGGTATTTCTACCGATTACTCTACTTATCTAATTATCTAAGCTAAGGTGAATGTAGTTTATGTCTATTGGTGTGTGCTCGTATGATGATTAAAAATGTATTTGCTTAGGCTTCATTACTCCCTAGGTATCTCCTATTGATGGTTGAATTGTCACGTCCTTATTCTTAATCGCGTTGTGTCTCTAAAGTCGTAGGGTATGCGTTTATCCCTAACTCTTTGAAGCTACCAAAGGTTAATTACTACAAAATCTCTAGGATTTATAAACTTAACACTAAGGTATTCTTTGGATGTTTAGCCTACAATTACTCTAGGTGATTATAAACTAAGGTTCAACAAAGATTAATCAAGCATTAACAACACAACGAATGACCTATCGCAATACTAGGTCAATCACAACTAAGATAAGAGACAACCAATCAATATTCAATAACTAAGTTTCATATTACCTAAACAAACACACAAGTAAATTAGCCGGACACGGGAACATGCAAGCATACACACAATCAATTGAAGACATAATTGAATAAATGAAGTAAAACACTTATCTTGATGTAAGATATGGTATGGAACCCTAAAATCTCGTATAAGATAGCCTTGGTTCGGTTTAGGTTTTACCCACAAAACTTCACTCAAAACTAAAAATTCGGATTCTATATATAAGGTTACAAATGCGACGCGCCACTCTTTGTTGTGACGCCGGGTCGTCGTTATTAGGGTTTCGTCTTGACCACGTTATCATTGCGACGGCGTCACCTTATGTCCGTGACGCCGCCTTGAGTCTCTCGATGCCGCTCGTATCAAATATAGGTCGCCCGAATGCGACGCCTACTCTTTTAAAACCCGATGCCGCCACTTGAAAATAAGCAATTTGGCTAATGTATCGTCACAAAACTTGTTCCGACGGCATTACAAGTATAACCCGACGTCGTCCCTTTCAATTCAAAGAACTTGAGTGTCTCGATTCTTGACTTTGGCCATTTTCTTCAGATATTCGCGCCTTTTCGTCCGAATAAGTGTCATTCCAAAGAATTTGCCTTCAAGAGACCTAAAAGTGAAAAGGAACGAAATTAAGTAATAACGGATACAAAAGTGATCAAATAAGGTCTTAAATGACCCCTAAAAAAGGTACATTTTAAAACCTTATGAAATATCACTACACTTGGTATTTGCTTGTCTTCAAGCAAATGTGCTTTTAGCCAATTAATTTATAAGTTAGGGGTCATGAAGCATTAGTTTAGAACGATTCACAACACATATAAGCCCCACAAAAGTCATAACAAGCACGGAAATTACATACTAGCACCTCATGTGGGCTGTTTGGATACTCACATCTCTCGGGTGTATATGAAATATAACAAGTTGAAAATGGAAGATAAACACTCATTAACTGGTCCTAGTACATAGATTACCATAGGCTTGAGACTAGATCAAACCTCCATCGCTTTGGCGTAAGCACCTAGGAAAGACTATCCAAGAGGTCTTTTAAAGGGTTGTAATGTTAGGCTTACGGTAGGGAAACAAAGGGTTTGGTGGGATAGGCGATTTAGTGGTGGCAAGTCCAAAATCTTTATGTTACAAGCATGCGAAGAATGGCGTTGCTAAGCCAAGACTCGACACTCTAAACTCTATATAACTGAAACAAACAAACATAAACTTAAAGATAGATGTAGGATGATAGCCCTTTTTTTTTTCCATACACTTTTACTCTACAATAACATCAAAATGATAGGGATTTATGGGCACATCCCTACACTTGAATTTTTATTACTCTAACACTAATTTTACCTGAATTGAAAAGATCAAAACACTTGGAGTATATTATTACGCAAATAAAGGGAATTTGAATTTAACGTTCCCTTCCCGTCATTTCATAAAATTTAACTTTTCCCATGAGTCCCAATCGTCCCAAAACTGTGTACAAAGGATATGACTCGACTTAGCAACTTATGCAAGCAACTAGATAATTGAACTAAGGGTTTAGTGTGATAACAATAATGCACTAAAAGTGAGTGCATACAAGGTAGGCTAAGGCGATTTGGGTGTACATTTGGGGTGGATTGTAAACAATGCTCTTCATTGATATTCCCGAAACGAAACATCACGAGAACCGCGAAAAGGATAGGCTCGAGGGTTAACTAGGGTATCGTGTACTAAAGATGAGTACAACGCAGGGTGTGGGGAATTACTCAACCGATGTGGAAGAAGTAATTATATTACGGGTATCAAACAAGGGTTATCCTAATGCCTCTTATCATTTAGTTATTCCTAACTACACAAGTGTAGTCTTACTAGCGATCTTTGAATGCATCACAAAACAAGTTCTAGAATCTATTATACTACCGGTTCACACTCTAAGCATCAAAGATGAATGCTTTAATTCCTACAAATCTAAGGGCGATCCTCACATTTTGGGTGGAATTTAAGTGGTAAAGGGTTTTTTGTGCTAGTTATATAATTTCCTATCCATGAGACGCTTTATTAAGACTAATGGCCCACTCCTACATGTCATGAAATTTTTGTAAATTTGGTGCCAAAATTACCCTAACCGATATTTCTCATGGTTTATTACACAAATGAAATTGGACAGAGCAAATAGTCAAGGATAAGCATAGTTTCATAGTTCCCATTTTATTTTCCTCCCTACATTTAAACCTAACATTGTCCCAATGTTCCCGAAGTATCAAAGTTATGATAATGGAAGGTAATTAAAGACGAAAGAAACTAATACTCCCCCGATTAGCTCGGTAGGATCCGTGTAAAGTGGTGGTTACATCTTTCTTCAAGAAGAACGTTTGCGTTAAAAGCTCCCTCTCATCTTATGTATCTTCTTCGTAAATTAAACCCGCACACTGAAGAAAACCAACGAAACCTTCGTAAAATCGGCGGTAACAATATATATAAGACTATACTAAACTAGAATATAATGCTTGTGGAATGGATGTTTGATTTTCCGAAAATTAAGACCTGAAAATTCCAAAATTTATAAGTAGCTCGAAAACGAGAAAAGTGATAAGTCAAGCTCGCTCCTCCCGACAGTTGTCAGTTGCGATCCTGAAGCCGTCAGTTATCCCGACGTAAACCGGTCTGCGATTTTCTGTAAAAAATTCTGGAACATTTACATCTTTAGAATCTGGAAAAATTTCTTGCAAAACATCCATTATAACTCGATACAAGCATTTGACTCGAACAAACACACATGTGTATCTTTTAATTAATTGTAATTCTCATGTTCAAGTTTCTTTTGAAAGTGTGTGTAATCCTCCCTACACTTATCCCTTATGTAAAATACTTTTATATGTAATTAAGACGAGGTTAAAGACAAAATAAAGCATTTTTACAAATTTAAACATGAGAATAAACGATCAATAAAAGATACACGACACACAAACAGGCAAACAATTAAGCATGGGTTGCCTCCCACGAAGCGCTTTTCTTTATTTATGAGTCTTGTAGCTAGACTCGAAGTCGTGCCCCTACGTTGTCTCGTGCACGCTTACGTGCCCATACCTAAGCCATTTCAATGTTCTCTCACTTTTCTTGTACTCATCTCCTAACGCGAGGCATTGTTTGTAATACCTCTTAGTTTTCTCATATGGGTACCTAAGTCCATTTTGCTTATCCCTTTCACTAAGCAATGGAATAGGAGTCATTCTATTACACGCCTCAATATCATTGCGTTTAAACCTAGGATGAGCACGTGGCATTTGGTAGACAAAGTCTTTAACTTCATCAGAGAATGTAATTAGACCATTAATCATTCGTTCATTCAACCTAGTCATTCTCTTGAAAGGTTTTCCAAAAATTACTTGAGTGAGGTCGTTATCAATAAATTCTCCTAAATTTTCTAAGACCATGAATTCTACCAAATAAGCAAAACTTCCAACAAACACATGCAAATGCGTGACTAACATTGTACCCTTGATAAGTTAACTCATTGACCTTAATTTTATTGTATAGGTTCCTTGAGATTAAGTTTAAAGGCGAGAACGAATTCAAGTAAGCATCGAATCTTTCTAATCCTATTTTGCAAGGGAATTGCATGTTAAAGGGACTATCTTTCTCAATTCTACACCTAGGGTCAAAACATTGGGAGGGGTCTTCCTCCATTTCAAAACTAACTTCATCAATGACCTCCCCATTGTCAAGTGCTTCACCATGATCAAACTCCTCATCGGAATCTGAGTCATAGAAAGGACTTTGTTGTTGCCAATTAATCTCATTATGCCCTAGGTGATTTCCAAAGTGGTGAACGGGTGAAGGGTTTTGTCGGATTGCATTCTTAATTTAGGGATTGGGAGGAGGATTGGGGGTGGGTAGTGTGAAGAATCTTCGGCGGAAGACACGTATCATGGTGAGTGATAGGTTTTACGAACAAAGGTCACGAAGAGGGAGGATAGACTACGAGGAAGCTAAAAATGGGGAAAAAAAGTTTACTTGATAGGAATCAAGCAAAGAAACCTAAACGAGGTGGACTCCTAACTAGCTATTCTATTCCAAAGAATGCGCCTAAAACTTGATACGCACAGTACGCTGCTCGGGGTCAAAGGAACTTCCTTTTCGTCGAGCAAGTTTTTTAACACCATAAAGTGATCCTAATCGTTGTAGTGTAGTATTAGGGTAAGCCACGGAATTGATATCGTTCTCTAGGGAATAGGAATGCTAGTGAGAAATTACTACGCTAAGGTTGGGGTCGAGGAAGATTATTTTTATCTTTTTATATTTTTTAGGAAATGGAAAGGTACGAATCTCGGGTTTGGATTTGGGGTTGGTATTTCACCGATTACTCTACTTATCTAATTATCTAAGCTAAGGTGAATGTAGTCTATGTCTATTGTTGTGTGCTCGTATGATGATTAAAAATGTATTTGCTTAGGCTTTATTACTCCCTAGTTATCTCCTATTGATGGTTGAATTGTCACGCCCTTATTCTTAATCGCGTTGTGTCTCTAAGGTCGTAGGGTATCGCTTATCCCTAACTCTTTGAAGCTACCAAAGGTTAATGACTACAAAATCTCTAGGATTTCTAAACTTAACACTAAGGTATTCTTTGGATGTTTAGCCTACAATTACTCTAGGTGATTATAAACTAAGGTTCAACAAAGATTAATCAAGCATTAACAACACAACGAATGACCTATCGCAATACTAGGTCAATCACAACTAAGATAAGAGACAACCAATCAATATTCAATAACTAAGTTTCATATTACCTAAACAAACACACAAGTAAATTAGCCGGACATGGGGAACATGCAAGCATACACACAATCAATTGAAGACATATTTGAATTAATGAAGTAAAACACTTATCTTGATGTAAGATAGGGTATGGAACCCTAAAATATTGTACAAGATGCCTTTGGTTCGGTTTAGGTTTTACCCACAAAACTACACTCTAAAACTAAAAATTCGGATTCTATATATAAGGTTACAACCGCGACGGCGCCACTTTTTGTTGTGGCCGCCGGGTCGCCGTTATTAGGGTTTCATCTTGGCCATGTTATCACGCGACGGCGTCACCTTATGTCCGTGACGCCGTCGCTTTGAGTCTTTGACGCGTCGATCAAATCTAGGCCGTCCGAAATGCGACACCCTACTCTTTTAAAAACCGATGCGGTCACTTGAAAATAAGCAATTTGGCTACCGATCGTCACAAAACTTGTTCGACGACGTCACAAGTATAACCTAACGCCGTCCCATTTCAATTCAGACTTGAGTGTCTCGATTCTTGACTTTGGCCATTTTCTTCAGATATTCGCGCCTTTTCGTCCGAATAAGTGTCATTCCAAAGAATTTGCCTTCAAGAGACTTAAAAGTGAAAAGGAACGAAATTAAGTAATAACGGATACAAAAGTGATCAAATAAGGGCTTAAATGACCCCTCAAAAAGGTACATTTTAAAACCTTATCAACGACCGTGATTTACGTCGTTCAACTCAAAACAACGGAATTTCAACTCCTAACCCTGATGGAGGAATGCATTATGGTCAGCTTGAAGAAATTCTCGAGTTTTCATATATTTCATTCAATGTTGTGTTGTTCAAAGTCAAATGGTTCGAAACTAATAACGAATCGCAGAAACGTTGTACCTATAGAAACAACATTACGCAAATTATGACCGATCGTATCGCTTCAAAATGAACCATTCATTCTTGCAACGCAAGCAATACAAGTCTTTACCTTGATTTCCGGGTAAACATGGTAATTGGAAGGCCGCCCAAGATTCTTATCATCTAAAGATTTGGAACCCGGATATCATTGAGGTAGAAGACAATCGAGATGTTGTACATGACAACAACTCATCACATATCACACTCTCACCGAGTTGGATCGGTTGGATTATAACATTATAAATATAGATGTTCAACCAGCGGAAGTTGAGGCACCACCACCAATTATCACTATTGTGGAAGACGAAGATAATATTGATTATGATGATCACGTTCCTCATGATTTAGCATCTAATGATGATGATGACCACGAGAATGAAGATGATGAAGATGACAGTACTAATAATGTTAAATTTTATGTTGATGATGTGGGAGATTAATCTCAAATTGTAATTTGTTGAACAACACTTAATTATTTGAATGAAATTGTTATCAAGTGGTTAAATGTGTTTATTTGTTTGTTTGTTTATTTATTTATTTATTTAATTATTATATTTATCTTGTTGATATATACTGTTAAATGTGTTTATTTGTTTGTTTGTTTATTTATTTATTTATTTATATATATGTTTCTTCACTAATTTTTATGTTCGTTTAACAAATGGCAGATGTTGTAGCTAGGTCTCACGGCGGTGATGGAGGTAATTCGTCACCTCGTGGTCCTCGAGGAGGATAGGCACCAATTGCCGCAGTAAGAAATTTCAATTATTTTCACTAAACCGTATTTGATTACATGTTATTTTAAATTGATAAAATGTTATTTTATGTCATCATCACTTGAATTTGATTACTTGTAGGCTCTAAATCCAAAGTCGCCAACCCAAACGCCAAAATTGGGAAAGGCGGGAAGGTGGTGCGTGGTCCCACTAAGAACACGGCACTCAAGGCGAAGAGGGCACTGGATGGTCGTCTGTGTCGATCGATTTTCGGGTCAACCAGAGAGGGTTTTATACACACGTGGGCCCTCACTCTTCTTGGTTCTCCAACTATGTTGGGAGGTGTTGGGACTCGATTCCCATGTTTTACTGATTCATGGGTTAAGGTTCCCAAACTGCCAAGGCCCACATCCATGAGCATCTACACGTAAGTTTTTTAACCTTTATTTTTTAATTATTGTGTTTATTTATTCAAACTTGTTTGTTTATTTAAATTTGTATATTTTTTTATTTATATTTTATTGCAAGACTACTTTGATCTCGACCCACACATTGTTTGCCCAAATGGAGACCAGATTGTTGTGATGATTTCGAGTATTATCTCCAAAACGATACGATGACAACAAATATAGAAACAAAAAGATAACTTTACTACAGAAGTGGGGTGGAGAAAATGAGGAGATCAAAAGAAAGCGTCCAACGAACAAGACGCAAGAGGATTGGGATGCGTTGGTAAATTTCGGATCGACACTTTATAATAATAATATATATCATTATCATTATTATTATTATTATTATTATTATTTATTTATTTTATTTTTTTAATAAAACATCACTTTATTATTATTATTATTATTATTATCATTGTTATTATTATTAAATGATAATAATAATAATAATAATAATAATAATAATAATAATAATAATAATAATAATAATAATAATAATAATAATAATAATAATAATAATTCATTTATATAATAGTTTTATAATTTAAAATACGCAGTTAAGCTTTGGACAAACCCCAAGAAGCGAAGATATCGTTGGTCAACCGACAAAACCGCATGGCGAACACGAGTTCTAGCCTTCACGGATCTCAACAGATGTCGCTATTCGCCATAACTTTGTAATAAACTATTTAATCATTTTATTTTATATATACATGGTGTTGGGTGTGTCACATCGATTTTATTTCTAAACAGATTGACCGGACCGAGGCGGCGGTTGAAGAAGACTTGATAGAGCTTTACCGTCGGAACCATACTAGGGGCGATGTCTTTGAGTCCCGTTATCCGAGGCTAGATATGTAAGTATAATTTATTTTCAAAGTCACACATTTTGATGAAATATAATGCATCACGACTTATATATTACTTTTCTTGTTTTTTGTAACTAAATGTAACGCGATGATACGGATGCGGGAAGAGAGCACCTCCGATGGGACGCATGATGACCGATCGAGATTCGCTGCATCGTGATTGGTGGTAAGCGGTAGCGGTCATATTCCCTGGTGTAGGTCGGTCTTACCCGGTGGAGTGAAGAAGACCTTTAGCGCCCCGACCTCGTGATGAAGCTTGACGTGTCCTCACCGCGGAAGCAAAGGCATAAACAGACCGAGGAGCTCGCTACACAGAGGAGTCAGATGGAGCAAGTCATGGAGTTTGTGAGGTCATTCCGGGGTTGGCAGGAGCGACTACAGTCCGCCCCGGGATCAAGTGCTACTCCACCAGGTATGTCGGGATCTGGTGCCACTCCAGAGGGTGGGTCGGGATCTCGTGCTACTTCATTCGGTGTGTCTACAGATACCGGGGATGGTAGTGGGGGTAATGGGGTTTGAGATGCGGATTTATGTTACTTTAACACGTTTTGGATATGTTTGTAGAGAATAACATGGATTAGTATGTCGTTTATGTGCATTATGTGCTAGGATTCCCGTAAATGGATTATACGTATAGTTTTGGACCATTTTCGGATAGGTAGCTTATGTATAGTTTTGTAGATGATCATGCGTTAACGGTTTAGGAACCGTTTTAGCGATTTTGGAAAAAGATAACTATGTTAGCGATTGATGGGTATATATATGATATTATGTTTAGCGAATTTGTGTTGTTTTAGCATAAAACAGGTTCTGAAAAAACAGGTTGTGACATTGTAGATTTTTTCGGAAAATTTAGGAAAAATTGAATTACCCATTTTGCAAAGAATATTCGCAAAATGGTCGATCCTTTCCCGGGACATGTCCTGGCGAAAGGATAAAAGCAAATTTCATACTATTACTTTCCGGGACAAGTCCCCGGAAACGGAACACAATGATGGGCAGTTTTGTGGGGACAAGTCCCCGGCGAAAGGGTTTAACTCAACAGTGATATCCAACTTCCCCGAGGACATGTCCCCGACAAAACGTGTGCCACGTCGGACTAATAACGTAATTAGGGTACTTAAATTAATGTTCAAAAATAGTTTCTACGGGGACTTGTCCCCGGAAAAAATAGATGCCACGTCGGACATGTTTGACCGACGACAATTGGCTGCGGGACCCACATGTCCCAGGGAAAGGTGGTAAATAGTCTCCGGAAAAAGTATTCCCGAAAGGGTATTGCCAGGGGACTTTCACCGGGGACATGTCCCCGGGGAATGGTTTCGCAGGGGACATGTCCCCGGCGAAAGCCCTGATATTTCGCCTGCGAAAGCCACGATTGTTGTAGTGAATAGAGAAGGCAAATATAATGCAAAGGAATACTAATAACTATTATTATTGCATTAATGTTGTTTGGCTAATAGCGAATAATCATTAGAATTATCGTAGGTGGCGGTTGTTGTTGAAAACATTATGGGCCTGTTTGGTACGTAGCTTTTTTGGAGCTGTAAGCTTTTTGTTATAAAAATAATCTCTTTCAAAATAAGTAGCTCCGTTTGGATACATCAACTTCAAGCTCTTATTTTAAACAAGTAGTTCCAAAATGAAAAGCTGATTCATGAAGTTTTTTACATATCTCGGAGCTGTTAAAACATAAAATAACTTTTAACAGCTTATATTTACATTTAACAGCTAATTTATCAAGCACTTTTATTGAAAAAAAAGATGCAACTTGTAGCTCATGTTAACACTTTTTTTTGTACTATAAATTACAAAGATACAATTTACATCTAATTTTGCTAAACATAATGTAATTGATATAAAAAAAAACTCAAAAGGATAAGAGCTGAACAAGAAAATTCAAACATACTATATTACTGTATAATGAAAACATTATAAAGAATAATCACATGATGCTAGAAAATTATAAAATTGCAAAGAAGATATATTAAACTTGTCGACATATGACTGTACAAAACTTTGATGACTTTATTGGATTTTATTAGATGCCACACAAAAATTAAGAAAAACAAGAAACATTAGAGATGCAATTTCCATTAAATAATCTTGAATGGGTTAATAACTGTTTTGATGAAGAAACAATGAAAGGAATTTTGGCTGCTGCTAATAACTGTTTTGATGAATTTGAGAAGAAAGGTCAAAAAAAGTAGAAGGAATAATATAAGAAGTTATGAACGTGGGGAAAAAAAATCCTGACTAGTAAAAGTTAGTGGGTAATGAAAGTTATAACCTTTAATTTTAGTCGGTAATGACCCATTACCCACTTTTAAGTAATGAGGGATTGCATATTTGTATTATAGGAAACCAAGCAGGGCACCCCCTTAAGTACTATGTAGTTCCGCCCCTGTATGTACAAAACTGGTTCGACATGATGGTTGAACCGATAACATGGTGAACCGGCAACTCGACCTGATCAATAAAAAAACCAGGTTTTAAAACATTAATCTATTCATCGTATACAAACAACACCCACGTACGGTGATTTAGCGGTCACTTACGTTAATTCAGTACATCAATTATTTACGCCCATGGCTGCTTCATAGCTAGCCTCTATTAATAAATTCACGGCACAACTGAGTATCATTTTTTGCTTGATCATTCAATAGAAAATTTAGTTGTAATATGTGTTAATCTTAGATAAACAAACTATATGTGAGAAAAGCCAGAAAACCATAAATATTGCAAATTATAATACTTTGTGAATTACAATACACAAATTAACATCAAATACTCGTAGCAATTAATGAGTGGGTTTTAAATTCATTAAGCAAAGTTCAGCACCAACTTTACATTTCCATGCAAGTTATCATGTGTATTGATGAGGACATGAAGATAACCTACTTTTAGGGCTGGTATTTGCAAGTATTGAGTGAATACTGAAAATGGTCTGATCCCCAAAGTTACATAAAATGTCACATCTTATAAGCAACATTGTATAAAAATTGTTAGTTCACACATTTTTTATATGAGAAATCTTTAAAGTGAGGCTCTACAGTGTAATTTTTTTTCATTTTTATAATAACTTTATAGTTTTATGCATCGAACATAAATTTTAGAGGCTCTAAACAATTGGGGTCCTTGTCGGTCGCCCACTACGGCAACCCTCAAAGACGGCGGTGCCTACTTTCACAGTTAAACCAATTTAATAGAAGTTATAGAGCTAACAAAATATAATGATTATAATGCAACTGTTGGGATATAAGTGGCATAAATGTGATTCTTCTGATAAGTCGTAGTCTTACATCCAGTTGCCTCTCCCTTTCTAAAATTTGGAGGACATAGAAATAAGCTAGTACTAATTTTTTGACTAACTGATATTCGAGGCCTATAAAAGCTCTCTCATCCATGCACATAATATTTCATCTAAAACATCCTAATGGAACTCATAGCTTATTTCATGGAGAACACTCTCTTATCTTCTTTCTTTTTCATATTAACACCTTTCTTCCTTTGGTTTATTACTAATAAATATTACAACACCAAGAAAACCTCCCACCAGGGCCGCCACAATTGCCAATCATTGGCAATATTCACCAAATGGGAAGAAACCTCATGTTTCCACCGCCATATTTGCTAAAAATATGGTCCCCTCATCTCACTTCGCCTAGGTTCTCAACAACTCGTGGTCGCCTCCTCCTCAGAGGCAGCCATGGAGATTCTCAAGACTCAAGACCGTCATCTGTCTGGCCGAATCAGGCCTAATTTATTTCATCCTGCATACGAGGGACTTGTTTGGGCACCTGATTGCAACGAACACTGGAAAATATCAAGAACCCTTTGTCGGGCAGAAATATTCTCTGCTAAAGCAATTCAAGCTCAGTCTGATTTGAGAAATGAAAAGTTGGCTCAGATGTTAGATTTCTTGAATATCACGGAAGGGAAAGTTGTGAAAATTGAAGATGTTGTTTTTACTACATTGCTTAATACTTTAAGCAACATTTTGTTTAGCAAAGATTTTCTTGATTTGAAAGGTGACCATACAACTGCTAATTGGTTGAAAATGGCACTTCGGAAGTTATTGGAATATACCATGATTCCAAATGTAAGTGATTTTTTCCCGTAACTAGGGACTAGATCTTCAAGGATTAAAAAGGATAACCTCAAACGCCTAATCGACGTGTCTAGCTTTACAGACGCACTGGTTAAAGAAAGGAGGATCGAAGGGTTTCTTTAAAAGAGACCAAGGATGTGGTGGTAGTAAAGAAAAAGATTTTTGGATCAGTTACTTGATAATAATTTCACGGACATGCAAATCAACACCTTGGCTACAGTAAGTATTTCGCAACCATCTCCACCGTTTAATCAAGTTACCATAACTAAAACTAGTTTCCTTTTTCATTCATTTTTATTTATTTATTTATTTTTAAGAACATAAAACTCTTAGATTAGAAACAATCCACACTGACTACACACAACACGATTTTTGATTGAATTCTCGTATTCCCTTAATTTAATAGAAGTACGTAAAATCTGTTAAGATTTGATGTCTAAGATCTTGGGTTATCATACCTGAGAATTTTCATAAGTTATAATTGTTCTTATATTGTGGTATAGTATATGATAATGACTACGTGGAGACAATAAGTTCAAATAGCCTAACATAAAAACAAGCTAGAAGAGATTGGTTGTTTATGGTATATGATACAAACTATTCTAATTATCTTACGGTTGGGAAAAAAAATTCTAGGCCACTTGAACAAAAATAGAAATGATTTTAACTTTAAAACATCATTGCATGCAGGAATTATTCATCGCTGGCACAGATACTGTCGTCTCAACCATTGAATGGGCTATGGCCGAGTTGTTAAAGAACAAAGAAGTCATGAACAAAGTACATGAAGAGCTAAAAAGTGAAATTAACTCCAACTCATCAATCATGAAATTGGACTTTTCTAAAGCGACTTACTTTAATGCCTGTATCAAAGAAACGCTAAGATTGCATCCAGTTGTTCCTCTCTTACTTCCTCGTCGTGCCGTAGAGACTTGCGAAGTTATGGGGTATACGATACCTAAAAACTCCCAAATATGGGTCAACATCTGGGCACTAAGTCGAGATTCAAAAGTTTGGGATGAACCAAACATTTTTAAACCCGAAAGGTTTATAGGTTCCCACTTGAATTATACAGGCCATGACTTCGAGTTCACACCATTTGGAAGTGGTAGGAGGATGTGTCCTGGTTTACCCTCTGGCATCAGGGGTTTGGAAACTATATTAGCTTCTTTGATACTTGGATACGATTGGATCCTTCCACATGGTGAAGATCCAACAAACCTCGACATGGATGAACATTTTGGAGCGACGTTGCAAAAAGAGAAACCGCTTGAACTTATATTTAAACGTAAAGAGTAATCACGTTCAATCGATTCACTATTCAAAATTTAGCATTTGCTACTGGTGAATTAATAATCAGCCTTCCCCTATCCCACAAGTTTTTCTTGCGAGTCAATACATGTGACACCAGCGACTTGGACATCCAGGAAGTAAAGTATTATGTAGTCTTATTTCTAGTAATTCCATTCTTGTAATAAACGAAGCCTCCGCGACTTGTCATGCTTGTCGACTTTGCAAACACGTGAGGCTTCTATTTTCTAGTTCTCAAACTATTGTTTGGTCTTGTTTTGATATTGTTCACTCATACTTGTGGACTTCCCCAATTCCGAATCTTACGAGTTATAAATATTATGTTTTGTTTTTTGATCATTATTCTCATTATTTTTGAGTTTATCCGTTGCTAAATAAATCGGATGTTTTGTCTAAATCTGTCTTGTTTCATGATTAAGTCAACACTCAATTTAAGTGTGAAATCAAGTCCTTTCAATGTGACCATGATGGTGAATTTGATAACCACGCCCTTCAAAAATTGTTTTCTTCTTATCAACAGACCTAAAACAACCTAATCATTAATGTCCATGACCAACACATGGCGCTGCTTCTCGACTTTCCCCTCACGGGCTAAATCCAAAACAACAATCAACCCAACTAGAATCTGCCTATCCTTGGCTTTTGAACATCAGTAGCCACCTCATGAAATGGACCAAAAGATCTGACCTTTTGGTCCCACTAAGAACACGACACTCAAGGCGAAGTTCAGCACCAACTTTACATTTCCATGAGTGGGTTTTGAATTAATGAGTGGGTTTTGAATTCATTAAGCAAAGTTCAGCACCAACTTTACATTTCCATGAGTGGGTTTTGAATTCATTAAGCAAAGTTCAGCACCAACTTTACTTACATTTGCTACTGGTGAATTAATAATCAGCCTTCCCCTATCCCACAAGTTTTTCTTGCGAGTCAATACATGTGGCACCAGCGACTTGGACATCCAGGAAGTAAAGTATTATGTAGTCTTATTTCTAGTAATTCCATTCTTGTAATAAAACGAAACCTCCCGCGACTTGTCATGCTTGTCAGCTTTGCAAACACGTGAGGCTTCCCTTTTCTAGTTCTCAAACTATTGTTAGTGTTGAAAACACAAAGACCTTGATAGATCTTAAGCACTCGGAGATCGTTAGTGTTGCCTATGTAATCACAAGCAAACTAAAGAAGATCTCTACAACTCGTATTATATAGCGGAAAGTAAATACAAGTTACAATAACTAAGAAACTCTCGATCCTCTATGGATCTTTTGATTATAGAAACTCTATGTTTGGATAGTTTACAAGACTTGAAAGACTTGAGAAAAGCTCATCTATTACATACTATCATGGTTTCTTATATAGGCAAGAAACCCTAATGAGCGCCATAATGTACGCACCTAATACTAACATAGACCAAGCATGCATCTATACTAGCATGCAACTAATCATATTGTTTTGTTAATCATATTGTTTATTCCGAGTAAGCTCTACATAATTCGCGCCAACCTATCTCGTTAATCATATTGTTTCTTTAATACGGCACGACTTTTACTCTATCTTGAGCTTATCTCTCCCACGTGATTCACACTTTCAAGAATGAACACGATATACGCGAACACCTTTGAAGTGTGACTTGAGAATCCATTCTTCTTGAGAATCTCTTCGGTAGATGCTTGGCAGAATCGAGTTTACCTTAATTCCAACAATCCTCCCTAAACGGAATTTGACTAGGTTAAGTTCCGGTTTCTTGATAGATCGATAATCGTTGAGGATTGTACCATTTTATTTAAAAATTTCCAAACAAGATCCTCCCATATCTTAAACACTTCGAGCTATGAATGGCGGTATCCCGAGGATCGACAACAAAGATTCGAATAAGAACATCTCTATGATGACCGAATCGTGAAACACGGATCTTTGCAACAACATATGACATCATGTACATCAAAACATATAAGTTCAATACTATTCTCATCACTTCCGGTGTGTTAACTCCTGTGAGAGGTGAATCATTGAAATTAATGGGTTTGATGTCTCTTACCAATAGCCATTACTCTTTGGAGTAGCCACATGTTTGAGTTCGAAAACTATGGTACATTGATAACCATCGATTTATTGGCAAACCGGCAACCATATAAGCGGATTTGTCTTGTCTTTACCGTAGCCGTTTGCTCGGGACTAGTCAATTCTTAGAATTGGTGAATTGAGAACCAAATATGGATTGATTGCCTTTACCACATGCCATATACATGTGGGCTAGTCAATTCTTGGATTCCAAAATGAATAGACCATGGTGAATTGATGACCATACAACCCTCGTGAGTTAAGCATGGGTGGTTCGCAGACCTATGATTTTGAGCAAACCATTACAAATATCAACAGATTTGTTGTGTCTTTACCAAATTTGTACCCTTTGGACTAGCCAACTCTTTGACATACACAAGGTACATCGGTGAGTTAAAACCATCGAATTGGACAACAAACAAACACGCATAAAAGTTAGTGTTTTTTTTAACTAAGAACTCTTGAAAATGTAATGAGGAAAAGACAGCATATACATAACGCAAATAAAAGCAACAAAACAAAGTAATGCAGAGGTACCAAGTGTCTTGATATGGATGAGGATGAGGCCTATTGCAGTTGTTGAAGTTGAGTCTTGATCAAACCCACCAATGTTAAAGCGGTGTCTTTCATTGCCTAATGGATCCGGAGGAATTTCCAATTTCGACTCAACATCTTTTCCATCGATCTTTTGGGCAAAGGATACTTTCTTTCAAAAACATCTGCACGGTGATTCCACCCTTAGTCTCAAGCACATGCACACGAGGAGAGGATAGAATTTCGGGATGCAAGCTTCCACCGATGTGCGTTTTCCCAAATGGAATGTGCTTTGCTATTGGGAATGTGAGAGTTTAACAGGACTTGAAGATCTCCTGGTAAGAACATCCCAGAACCTTGTGGTTCCTTGTTGCAGTAATAGGTGGTAACACGAGTGAACAGAGAAAGTAAGTCTGCCCTGTCTACCAAGTGTAGAATTTCCTTTAGAAAGGTGAATTCCATTGAAGTGGAGTCCCTTCGATGAATGACATTCATCTCATCATCCTTTAATTTCCAATCTACCACCTCATCTGAATTTCCATCAGGAAAATCAGCAGCAGAGCCCTCTATAATGAAAGTTGAGTCATCAGCTTCAAGATCCAAAGGAGATCTTTTGGCCATTCTCTTCTTCCTCCTCCCAGGCTGATAGATTTCCCTAGAGGGAGCATTTTCATCTTATGCATTTGTGGGAAGACTTGAAGATGTAGAGGGGGACTTAGTTGGAAAACGAAGTGCATTCATCCTGTGAAGCATCTTTATTGCCCTTTTTGTTTTTATTTCAGCGAGATCAGCTTCCTTAACTTCAGAATCTTCTATTTTGACCACGGGTGCCACAGATGAAGTGGGGGTTAATATATCAGGTGCTTCAGGAGAATTGGAAGATGGTTCAGCAGTTGGACCCTTGATAGTATAAGAAGCAACTTCAGCAGATGCTTCAGTAGGAATGACTGGAGATGATTCCTTGGCTGGAGCATCATCAGACTTGAGTCTTTTGGCTTCTGGAGCAGCTTCCTTCTATGTAATCCTTCTCAAGTGGGTAGAATGTGTCAAGATGATGATTTGTCCTCATGATCTGATTGTATTTGCGAAACAGACATGATCGGGAAAAGCCTTGACTTGTTTCATTGTTAAGCCGAGTTGTACATCGAGCATTGATTTTTCACCACCCTTCTCATTTCATCTTTAGTAGGAGGTTTCTTTGTCCTTCCGAGCTTTGATGGCCCTCTTTTGTGCGATAGCTTCTTGCTTCCTTTGTCTTCCCGAGCCATCATTCGCTCCACATAATTGTCAATGAGGAAATCTCCACCTAGTATACTATGAGCAAGAGAAGGTCTTGAAATGACTTGTTGAGTTAGAATATCCCGATGTTCGTGAGCATCCGAACCCTCATTGCATCCGGTTCTCTTCTTCTCTCGGGAGTTAAAGATGAAAAGTCCTCTGTTTCAAGTTGATGAGCCAATACTTCACTTTCCTTTGACTTCTCAAATTCAGCCAATCTAGTTGCTTGACCTAATCTTTCCTCCTCACTCACCGTGTCCGGACCAAGCTCATCTTCAGTTATTACATCTTTCCCTTTATCATCAGGCTTCTTGACACATTCTTCTTTAGTTAAATCAACGACAGGAACCTCAGTAGCAGTACCAACTGGAGTGGTCATGGCAACAATATCAGAAAGAACTGCTGATAGTGAAGGGTCTGTTGGTTCTTGAACAGATGAAGATTGATTAGGATATGAAGATACATCCTCCATTTGCACATCAGCAGATGCATCCTTATCAACACCAGGTTCCTTTGAAGTTTCAGAAGATACCTTATTAACATAAGATCTCTTTCTTCTTTTGTAAAGGACAGTTTCTTCTTCTTAGAGGAGGCGAAACATCGATGAAGGATCATTAAGAGACACATCGCCCAACATATCCAGAGACCCAAATCGAGGTACTTCTTGTTCTTCATCGAAGAAACCACAAGCTTCCTTTGAGCTCCTTTGAGTTTGTCCTCTAAGTCCTTGACTTGATTCTGCAGATCTTCAATCTTACTTCCAAGAGAAGACTTGGTCTCTCGCAAGCTCCTTTTCAGACTAGTGACCTCAAGAAGATACATTGACAAGAGCATAGACGGATGAGAGTGTAATAGGGTCTCGGCTCCACCACAGATTGCTATGTGGCAAGGGAGCTTCATTGGACCTTCGGTAGTATCATGGTCATGCTCAATGTGAGGAAGATCTTCATTGAGAGGATCCTTTCGGGACTTGGTGTGGGTAGTCTATTAAGATCGAGACTCATCATGAGTAACTAGTGTGGGTGTTGGATGGGACGGTGGTGGTGGTGCGAGCAACATGAGTTGCTTCAGCAGTTGATGAAGGGCCCTCATTTATGTTAATGAATGGATTACCATCGGTAGCAACAGTGAAGTAGGAGGATCATTAGTCACATTCTCCTCATCGTGACCTCATTATCTTGTGGCAACATGGTCGCTAGCAAGGGATGATGTTCCCCAAAGTGGGTTCTCATTGTTGCAAACAATTTAGCAGCTTAAAGTACCTATAGGATAAAAGATTGGGCTTGGGTAGTGGTGTCTAAAATCATTTGCGAAACCTTGGGTACATTAAAATTTACCCTTTGTCTTTTGAATATTTTCAACCATGTTTTCGAAAATATACCTAGAAAAATTGAAAGTTACCCTTGAGAAAGACACACAATACCATATCCAGTTTGGTAGAGAACGGTCCCATCCTCCGCCTTGTTGCTTATGCATTGAAGCAACGTGTGAACCAGAACCTCCACTTGGCAAAGTTCCTTTTTCACCACATATCGGTCCTTGTACCACGATAGCCAATTGCCCTTAGCCCGGTAATCACGTCTTCCGATTAGAGTAAAAGCTCCATCAAGATCTTCCAAGTGAAGCTTCCTCCGAATTAGGTCCTCTGTCACAATGTGCTCTATTCCACAATCACACCTCTAATCTGCATCTCATTCCTCTTCAAACAGATTCCCAAACCGAGTAACCAAAGATTCATATATCTCATTTGGAGAATGAGTTAGAGCATAACAAATCTTGGATCTTTTCAAGAATTCCACCATTGGTTCGTACAGATCATATCCCTTACCGTTTCCCAGAAATGCAACTTTGTTGTGATCATGTTTAAATTCAAGAGCCATGAGGAATATGGGTTTATAGGGTTTTGTTTCTTGAAATGGTGAGTGTTTGTGGATGTTGTATGAGAGGGAATTGAATTGATTTGAAGAGAGTGATGGTGGAGTGATAGTTTTTGCCCAAATTATAGTCAACAAAAAAAATGGACCGTTTGGTTGACCGTCGCTGACGTGTATTGCATCTTTGACCCAACTCATATTAACACTTCAAAGAAGAACACAAGGTCAATCATTGAAGTTATAACTTCAAGAGAATGCATCAAAGATAAGAATATCTTCGGTAGGTTTCTAGAATTCTTGTGCCACCCACTCGCATTAATACTCATTGAACCTCGAACACGATATAAAATGATCCCAATGCCACTTATCTCTTCATCAAGATCCCCAAATATTACCACAAACCCTAGATGTAAAGCAAACCCCAATTAACCAATTTGAACCATGAATACCAAACCCGAGATCATAGATCTCACATCCTCATCTTCATCATCCTCTTCATCATCATCAAGTGGTGAAACAAACCCATGGCAACATTACTTTCTCAACCCTATCCAAGACCAAATAAATCGCCTTTCTCCTTCTTGAGAAGATGACGGTGTAGTGAATCCAAGTGAATCTGCGATGATTACGATGACTCCTATAAGGAGGGAACATCTTACCCAACCTCCAAAGACCTCGGTCTCAACAAAGACCTCGTGCAGAATCCGCCACTCCCCAAAGATAGAGAGGTGGTTCTTGGTCTCATCGCACCATCTTTTGGTGCATCAACACACACCGTATAGTAGAAGGGCTTAAGGAGGGTGGATCGATTGCGTTTGGTTGAAATGAATAGATGAAGCACACAGACACGTTATTTTTCTCCGTCATCCTGCGTGGTCATCGTCATCATCAATCGCTTTCATCAATCCATCCTCCATTTTGGTCCTTAGCATCTTCGTCGGTTGGTCATGCATATCCAACCGCCCGTTAGACCGAATGGGTGGTTATGCAAGACCACAAAAGCAAAGCTAACATCTAATGCATATCCAACATTCACTTAGATTTCGGAATGAAAGATATACACTAGATTAGGCTTAGCTTAAGTGTACGCTTCGTATCTTGAAGATGCATATGTATTAGGTTGACTTTATGTGTCGAAGTCAGAACTGTATTTCTTGAATGAATGAATAATTTGACTTCAATTTCTTTTCTTCAAGATTATAACTTCGTGGAATCAAATTGTATGCTTCAGTACTTTTACTTTCAGAAGAAACAAGCAACACTCTTTTAGCTGTCTTGGCCATGTACCATTGAGTCACACTAGATGAATTCGATCTTGATCATGGAAGAGACAAACTGCAATTCAGACAACTGCAAAACAGACACAAAAATACACAGGAACAACACAAAGACAAACAGCTAAAGAAATATTAGACAGTTAGTGTTAGCAAAGAATTATGAAAAACAGAGGCAAAAATGCAGATTAGAGAAAATAAAACTGATAAAATATATTAAATAAATGCTATCACTATATGCAAATTGATGTTTTTACAAACCTAATGAAAGAAGCAAAATATGGAGAGAAAGAAAATTATTTATAGAAAACTATGACACAAAAATATGCAGAAAAATGCAGAGTTTGCACAAATCCTCCCCTGAGGCCTATGCCTCCCCTTAAACTATGCAGTCAAGGGTTTAACATTCCAATATTGACCACGAGGTGTTGAAACCTTGGTCCATCAAATGCTTTTGTTAATAGGTCTGCCACATTATCATCAGTATGAATTTTAGCCACTTTTATCAAATGTTTTCATATGCATCTCGTATAAAGTGGTGCCGATTTCAATGTGTTTTGTTCTGATTTGTGAAAACCGGATTTTGACTATGCAGATGGTACTTTGATTATCTATATGAATTGTAGTGTTCATGAAGTTGTACCCATAGTCCAAAGAATCGGTTTTGAATCCAAAGGACCGTCCACAAACAATTTGCGCTGACAACATACTACGCTTGAGGTTGAGGCATGCCACAATGGTTTGTTTCTTGCATTGCCAAGAGATCAACCTTTGCCAAGAAATTGGCGACCTCAGTTGTGGATCTTCTATCCGGTTGCACCAAGATAATCACCGTCACTATATGCTTCCAACTTGAAAGAAGACTCTTTGGGTACCAAAGGCCTAAAAGAGGTTGGCCCGAGGTACTTAAAGATCTTCTTGACAAAGATTTAGATGGGAAGTAAGTGGGTGACTTGATGTCGAGAACAAACACTCACAAAGAAATGTAATATCGTGTCTTGAAGTCGTCAGATACATCAATGAACCAATCATGGACTGCATGGATGAACATTCACGGTAGATCGGTTCATTATTTGCTTTAGTCTTTGAGCTTCATAAGGTGTTGTGGCGCCCTAACACCTTCCATACCAAACTTCTTCGAATGTCCTCACATATTTATCTTGATGATAAAGATGCCATCCTTCTTCTCACGAACTTGGAGACCCGGAAGAAGGTAAGCTCACCCATAGCACTCATTTGAAATTCACCTTCATCGGTTCCTCAAATTCCTCGCACTAAGCTTCGTTTGTGGAGCCAAAAATAATGTCGTCCACATAAACTTGCACAAGAATGATGTCTCGAATAATTCTTCTTTAGGAGCAGAGTTTTATCAATAGCACCTCTCCTATAGCCATGCTTCAAATAGAATGATGAAAGCCTAGCATACCAAGCTCTTGGAGCCCGATGTAAGCCATAAAGAGCTTTAACAACCTTGTAAACTTGATTTGGGTGATCCGGGTCTTCAAATCCCTTGGGTTGAGTGACATAGACCTCCTCTTCAATCTCACCATACGTAAAAGCACCTTTGACATCCATTTGATACACCATGAAACCCATGTAAGAAGCATATGCCAAGAAAATGCAATTGCTTCAACTCGCAACAGGGCAAACACTTCATCATAATCAATCCTTCCTCTTGTCTCAAGCCTTGAGCTACTAATCTTGCTTTGTTTTTGATCACAACTCCCGAGCATCTCTTATTCTTGAATCCACTTTGTCCCAATGGCATATTTGCCATCGTGAGTGGAACTAAAATCCAAACCTGCGATTGTGAAATTGTTGCATTTCTTCTTGCATTGCTTCTAGCCACTTGAATCGTTAAGAGCTTGAGAAACACTTGTAGGTTCCACTTGAGAAAGAAAACAAGCAAACAGACAATGTTTGAAGTCCGTGTGATTGTCTCTTTGTTGGTTGGAGACATAGAGAGAAATGCAACCGCCCAAATTGAGGACTTGTTATCGCCTGCTGGTTCTAACAGTGCCGAAGATCACCTATGATGTTGGATTGAGGATGAGCAATGTTGATCCTCCGAGTAGCGATGGGGTGACCTCAATGGATGAATCAAGATTAGTGATTGTTGGTTCAAATTCAAGATCATAAGAGGGTGAAGTAAAGATGCCGACTTTGGGTTGATGATTTCCAAGATCGGAGGGTTTTGGAAAGCGTGTATGAGGTTCTCCAAAGTCCAAGACACTGAGAAGGAACATGAGGAGAAACGGCATAGCCTTCAAACAGATTTGTGGATGGTAGGTGTGTGAGTCAACTTCAACCAGTACACGTGGTTTCTCTGACCTTCATTAGCAACCTCTCCATTCAGTTTCTCTGCTTCAAGCTTAGCAGCAAATTCTTGTGTCTGAAGCCTAGCAAGGTCCTCAGCATAATAAGAGTCATCTTCATCACTTTTATCAGCAGTATCCTTGGAGGGGGTACCTGCAATATTGTTAGGGGAGAAAGATGGCACAAGAATAGGTTGCTCATCATCTTCAAACTCATTTTCAGAGTCATCATCTAAGGGACCTGCATTGTTAGTGGGAGACGCTTGAGGACCTGCATTTTGGTTAGCCAAATGTCTAGTGTAACCCAAGGAATCAGTTAAATAGTCAAGATCAAAAGACCACGTATGACCCTGTCCTTGAATATTATGCTTATCTTCCAAAAATCTCAGGTTCAATGTCTCCTCTATCTTCTTGGCTTGCAAATTGTACACCATGTATGCCTTACTATGAGCTGAATAGCCCACAATATAACCATCATCAGCCTTCTCATCAAATTTTCCCAACGGATCACTGGTGTTCAGAATGGTCACTTGACAACCAAAAGGTTTTAGGTAGTGAATGACAGGAACCTTCCCAAAGAGAAGTTCATATGGTGTTTTGAGTTGTGGTCTTGTAATGGAGACCCCTGTTTAGCACATAGCACTGTGCCAATGACTTGATCGTAACATAGTGTAGTAGTTTAGAGTCCGCAAGCATTGATCTTGGCCTCTATTAAGGTCCTATTCTTTCTTTCACCACCCCATTTTGTTGTGGGGTTCTTGGATTACTATAGTCCTTTTTATACCTTTTGACCCACGAGTTCTATTAGAATAGCATTTTTGAACTCTGTCCCATTATCACACGAATTCTCTTAACCTTTTTGTTCAACCGATTTTCAACGAGTGATGAATTCGGTCATCACTGAGATGTTTCATCTTTGGTTACGAGAAAGAAAACCCAACAAAATCTGCTATAACCATCAGTGATTACCAGACAGAAGTACTTATGATCAATGCTTCTGACTTGAGTAGGACCAAACAGATCCATGTGGAGCAACTGAAGAGGTTCAGAAATGATGCTCATAGCATTGATAGCTTTGTAGGAGGCTCTGTGTTGTTTTCCTTTGTTGCATGCAACACAATTATGATCGTTGGTGAAAACTTTGGTGGGAAGACCTTCAACAAGACCCATTTTAGAGAGTTTGTTTATGGTCTTGAAATTCACATGAGCCATCCTCCTATGCCATTTAGTAGACTCATCAAGGGATGCTTTAGCCACCAAGCAAGTGAGGTCACCACCAGGTTGAACTTCATTAAGGTTGAATGTGTATAAGTTGTGAGTGCGAGGAACTTTCGGTAATTGAGGTTTCTTTCGGGAGTTTGAAGTCTTTAGACAAAGACAAGACATTCATTCTCGAGAAGAGTACTTTGTTCTTGGTGTCACAGATTTGTGAAACGGAGAACAAGTTGAAATCTTGAAGTTCCTTAACATAGTACACATTTTCAAAATCTAGATGAGGTGTCTTTATGGTGCCTTTCCCTGTGATACTTCCATCACTTCCTCCAAACGTCACATTTCCTCCTCCTTCTATAGGGACAAAATTGTGCATCATATCTTTGTTCCCGGACATGCTTCGGAACACCACTATCAACAATACCAATATCTTTATGCTTAAGGGATGATCCTACAAACAACAATACAAATATATACAAGCAGTTAGTAACCAAAGAAGGTTCAAGTCATTACCGACTTGAACACCTTATGGATCATGTGTTTAGGACATGAAGATTTAGAGGATCCACCATTGTTCTTGGTCCTCCATTGATGATTGGGTCCCTTGTTAGACCAAGAACAACTCGCTGAGGACTTCACATAGTGAGCCTCCATATCCCATCAAAGATACTTAGAGTCAACATATGTAGGCCAATAACTATGATTAAAGTATGGGCTAGTCGGTTGCACATAAGGTCCGCAACCGAACTTCTCCAATGAGAGTCAGTGTTAGGCGCTTGTGGGACATAAGGTGGAATTTTATCAACATTGGTCCACTTAGATTTGTGTTTACGGTGAGTAGCACATGCACCCAATCTTTGATCATAAAATCACAATCCTTAATTAAATGAAATTTACTTCCACATACAAAACATGTCTTCTTCTTGGAAGATTTATTCAAATAGGGAGATGTTTGATTACATGAAGAAGTACTTAAATTAGAAACATTCAAGGAATTGTTTTTACAGATCGATTATTCAAAGATTTAAAGATAAGTCTTGGAAGAAACTGTCTTGGAAGTTGATTCTCGTGACTTCCTAGAAGGCTTGCAAGTAGGCGGGGTGTGGGCTTGGGTGTTGGTTCGGGCTTGGGAAGGTCGACTTCTCATTTGAATCACACTTTCATAGGAAGTAGACCCTTGATCCGATGAATTGTCACTTTGTCGAGCAAGAGACAAAGTCATTAGATGAGGTATCGTGGTCTTGCAAGTCTTTGACTTTCTACCATATAGATGATGTGATCCATCAAAGTCAGCAAATGATGGAAAGGTCAATAGGCATAAATTCACCTCTAATGGGTCCGGGGACAACATGCATTTCACCTTCTTTAACAAAGTTAGCTAATTTTCTTGGTGTGGATTTACGACCATCGTGATTTAGCTTCTACTCCTACATACTTTTGAAAGTCTAATCCTAAGCCGGAGGTTACCGATTGATCGTTATAGATTTCTCTAGCCGATTATCACCAAATTAACCATTCCTTATGCCTAGCTATTTCCTCGCTAGTTTTCTTTAAGCTCTAGGTTCTCTATTACGACTTCATCCTTTGCTTTCTCGGACAATTTTAAGTAATTATTTGCAACTTCTAGATCAAACCGTAACACCTTTATCTTTTCTTCATAAGCTATTTGATTCTTTTGAAACCATACTTTTTGTCTTTCATTTTTTTAATGCTAGTTTATGAGCTTCATTATCAACATAGCATTCATCAAACTTAGGTTTCATAGCATCAAATTCTTCTTTAAGTTCATTGTATCTTAGACTACAACCAAATATACGATTGTGTACACGAGATAGTCCCATCAAGGCAAACCGATCATGCCTTTCATCCAAGTACACCTTGCAAGCAATCCAAGTTTATCAAGATCATGAGCTTCCTCATTAACAGTTCATGTGCGATCCCATTGACTGTTCATCCATGGTGAGAAGAGTGCTGAAGCTCGACTTCCTCAACATTTCACCGATAGAAATGTAGTTAGCTCCATCTCCACTTTTTCATCTTTGCATTCCCTTGAGAAATGCCCCATCCGATGGCAAGTGAAACACTTGACTTTTCTCCTATCAAAGCGAGTTGGTTCCTTTCCTTGAAAGCAAACTTCCTCCCGCACTTCTCTTCAAACCTTTTGATGTCCATCGACAAACAATGTCACCTGCATTTTCGTTTCATCTCCTCCATTTCAAGAGGGTCCAACTGATCAAAGTCTTCATATGCAAGATATCGCCGAGTATCATAATCAAGAACAAACGAATGAAGAACATCCTCCATCACACTACTAGACTTAGTTTGAGAACATGGTGGAGTGGGACGATTATGTGGTGGAGTGGGAGATCTTGGAAAGTAGTTGGAACCGGAGATGATGGAAAGTAGTTGGAACCGGAGGTGTACCATCGTGTTGGAGTGAGATGTCCCAACAAAAGTCGCATGGCGAGAAGAAGATGTGCGGTAGGGAGTTCGACATCGGGTTCAAGAGTTCGAGTCATTGTACTGCTCATCAAAGGTGAGCATGTCCAACCCACCTTTAGCCTCGAGGGCTATACTAATGATAAGGTTTTAAAAGGTACCATTTTGAGGGTCGTTTAAGTCCTTATTTGATCACTTTGTATCCGTTATTGCTTAATATCGTTCCTTTTCACTTTTAGGTCTCGTGAAGGCAAAATCTTGGAATGGCACTTATTTGGACGAAAAGCGCGAATATATGAAGAAAATGGCCAAAGTCGAAATCATGACACTCACGGTCATTGAATGTGAAAGCGACGGCGTCGAGAGATATTTGCGACGCCGTCCGGAGAAAGTTGCGACGGGTCGAACTCAAAACTCATGTTTTCAAGAGACGGCGTCCAGTGAAAGAGTAGGCCGTCGCTACTCGGACGGCCTAGATGCGATCCGCACGACGCCGAAGTCGAAGAGGACGGCGTCACGGACATAAGGTGACGCCGTCGCAAGGTTAACGTGGCCAAGACGAAACCCTAATGGCGGCGACACACGGCGTCACTAAACATAAGGTGGCGCCGTCGTAATTGTAATCTTATATATAGAATCCGAATTTTTCGGTCTTTTGTGTGGAGAGTCTTTTGGAGTAAAACCTAAACCGAACCTAAGGTGTCTTGTACAAGTATTTTAGGGTTTTTAACCTATCTTACACCAAGATAAGTCTTTGCTTCATTAATTCAATTATGTCTTTGATTATTTGTGTGTATGCTTGCATGTTCTCCATGTCCGGCTAATTTATTTGTGTGTTTGCTTAGGTAGTATGAAACTTAATTATTGAATATTGATTGGTTGTTTCTTATCTTAGTTGATTAATGATCTAGTAATGCGATAGGTCATTCGTTGTGTACTTAATGCTTGATTCATCTTTGTGAACCCTAGAGTATGATTACGAGTGATTGTAGTCTAAAACATCCGAAGAGTGCCTTAGAGTAGGAGTCTATAATCTCTATGTGGATTTGTAGACAAGACCCTTTGGTAAGTTCAAAGAGTTAGGGAGAAAGCATACCCTACAACTTAGAAACACAACGCAACTAGGAATAAGGCGTGACACTCAACCATCAATAGGAGATAATTAAGGAGTAATACAAACTAAGTAAACACATCTTTAAACTATCATACGAGCACACATTAATTAGACATAGACTCCCACAACCTTAGTTTAGATAATTAGATAATAGTAGAGTAATCGGTAGAAATACCAACCCCAAATCCAATACCGAAATTGCACCTTTCCATTTTCATAAAATATAAAAGATAAAAATAATCTTCCTCAACCTTAACCTTAGCGTAGTAACTCCTACTAGCATTCCTATTCCCCTAGAGAACGATATCAATACCCGTGGCTTACCCTAATTACTACACTACAACGATTAGGTTCATTGCCTGGGTGTTATAAAACTTGCTCAAGAAAAGGAAGTTCCTTTGACCCCGAGCACGCGTGTGGCGTTATCAAGTTTTTGGCGCCATTGCCGGGAATAGAATAGCTAGTTAGTAGTCCACCTCGTTTAGGTTACTTTGCTTGATTCCCATCAAGTAAATTTTTCTCATTTTAGATTTCTCTTAGTCTATCCCCTTCTTCGTAACCTTTGTTAGTAATTCCATCACTTTTCATCATGGAAGGTGATAACCCACTACCATTCATCAACATACCACCAAATGACCGCCAAGAGCCCGTACTCTTGGTGAATACTCAAGACCAAGCCACTTAGGCTATAGGAACACCATTGAGCTTCCCGACCAAGCCCAAACTACGGCCTGCGATCCGACACCATCCGGTTGGTGCAAAAGCGGATGTGCATTCCATGGACTTCGTTAGAAGATCCAAATCGACATCGAGGATTTCTCAAAATCGTCGATTCCATCGACCTTGATGCTACTACTCGGGAGACCACGCGCTGCGTCTCTTCCAATTCTCTCTACGGGACCAAGCTAGTAATTGGCTTGAGCGACTTCCCCGGCTCCATCTCAAGTTGGGATGATCTTACTTTCGCTTCCTTGCTCAATTTTTCCCACCGGGAGAACCACTAAGCTTAGGAATGACATCTTGATGTTCCAACAACGTCAAGGTGAATCTCTACGAAGCATGGACCCGATTCAAGGACTTACTTCACAAAGTCCTCATCACGGCATTGATCTTTGGCTCCAAGTCCAACTCTTTTATGATCATGTCAACTTTCCCACTAAGCGATCCATTGACCAAGCGGCGGTGGAAAACTTAGTGATCTCACCGCAGAAGAATCATGGAAATAATAGAGGATCTTGCCCTCTATGACAACGAAGTTGGGATGACCCCGTGAGCTGCCCAAAACCGTCAAGGCAATCTCCTTGCCTCCTCCCGACCGTAGGATGATCGAACTTGAAGATCAGGTTAAATTCCTCATGAGTTCCTACGAAAATCCTAAGTCTTCACACCATGTGAACAAAGCTTCCTCTTCATGTGAGCCGTTTGTGATCCTCATAACACGCGCAATAGCACCCGATCCCCCGAGCACGCTTCTGTTGACTACGCATCCTCGCGTGTTAATGGAGTGGGAGGAAGATTCCCTACAACACCCGGACCTAGGAATTTCAATGAAACCCGTGAAGCATGGAAAAACAAGCCCGACTTTTATTGGGGACAAACCAAAGAATTCACTTCTAATGATTTCTCATGGCCCCCACCTAATGGTCCTAACCAACAAAACATCGAAGGGATGTTGCAAAACCTAGTTACATCCCAAGAAACCCAAATAGCTAAGCTCTCGGACCGCTTTAATAATCAACAAGCCGAGATGGATAGGAAAATAGACAACCTTTTGAAAGCCATAGCTAATAGTGATAAGAAGGTTAGTGCTATCTCAACTCCGGGCCTTCGTGCATAGAGATTAAGGATCCAAGCAAGCTAAAGTATGTCCAATTCGTCAATACCATCGCCTAGTTGAACTGATGAAACAAATGACGAAGAGGACTATACACTAGTGGATGAGGAAATACCCGAGGAAGTAAATGAAGTAGACATTGACTATTTCAACAAATTTCCTACGGAAGAAGAACTATCTCGCCACCCTCACTTAGTGCGTGACCTCCGTCACATGTATGTTAGGAAAAGTCCTCGAATTAAGTTTGGGAACCCTTGGAATCTTAACATACCATGTGTCATAGGACATCTTTTTGTGGCAAAAGCTTACATTGATCGCAAGTCCCAATCAACATAATGACTAGCACCTACTACAATTGGATATTGAAGAAGCCTATTCCAACTAGGCAAGACCCCAATGATCCTAATGTTAGTTCCAATTTTCTTGGTAGAGTTAAAGGATTGCCCGTTCATGTAGGTAGTTTCACGTTTCCTACGGACTTCATAGTTGTGGATGACATTAGCACGCCATAGACCCTAGCTTGTCCCATGTTATTCTAGGAAAACCTTTCATAGAAAGCACCGGAATGACCTATGACCCTCATTAGGAGTAGTGCGGTTCAAGAATAAGACCGATGACATAGCTTACCAAATGCCGTTTAAGATTGAGAAATTTTCATCACTCTACAATGATGAAAAGGAACTTAAACTATCGGTCTATTATAGGAATGATGAGGATAGGGAGAAAGGTGTTGATTATGTTATGGCTAAGATTTTCGGATTCTACAAGGATTGTTTGAGCCTAGGACCGAATATAGGACCGAATGGGGAGAAGATGAACTCTTAGAGAAGCGCATTTTAGGGCACTTCTACAACATGGAATCCCCATTAGAGGCCATGAAGAGGCGATAGTGAGAAAACGAGGGAGGGACTACGAGTCTAGCTACAAGACTCTTAAATAAAGAAAAGCGCTTCGTGGGAGGCAACCCATGCTTAATTGTTTGCTTGTTAGTGTCATATATCTTTTATTAATTGGTTATCCTCATGTTTAAATTTGTAAAAATGCTTTATTTTGTTTTTAACCTCGTCTTAATTACATATAAAGGTATTTTACATAAGGGATAAGTGTAGGGAGGATTACACACGTTTTCAAAAGAAACGTAAACATGAGAATAACAATTAACTAAAAGATATAAATGTTTGTTTGTTTGAGTCAAATGCTTGTATCGAGTCATAATGAATGTTTTGCGAAATTTTCCGATTCTAAAGATGTAAATTTTCCAAAATTTTTCCGAAAATCGCAGACCGCTTTTTGTCGGGATAACCGACGGCGTCAGATTGCAACTTGACGCGTCGGGAAGGAGTAAAACATCGATTACTTTTCTCGTTTTCGAGCTACTTATAAATTTTGGAATTTTCGGTCTTAATTTTCTTAGAAATTCAGTAAACATTCATTCCACAAGCATTATATCCTAGTTTAAATCGAGTCTTATATATATTATTACCACCGATTTTACGCTGGTTTCGTTTGTTTTCTTCAAGTGTGCAGTTTAGTTTGTCAAGAAGAAGTTACATAAGATTGGAAGGAGCTTTTCACGCATAAATTCTTCTTGAAAAGAATTTAACCACCACTTTACACGGATCCTACCGAGCTAATCGGGGAGTATTAGTTTCTTTCGCTTTTAATTACCTTCTTTTATCATAACTTTGATATTTTCGGGAACATTGGGACAATGTTCATTTTAAGTGTAGGGAGGAAAATAAAGCGGGAACTTTGAAACTATGCTTATCCTTGACTATTTGCTTTGTCCAATTACATTTGCGTAATAAACCATGAGAAATGTCGGTTAGGGTAATTTTGGCACCAAATTTAAAATTTTCATGACATATAAGAGTGGGCCATTAGTCTTAACAAAAGCGTCTCACGGATAGGAAGTTATATGACTAGCACAAAACCCTTTACCACCCAAATTCCACCCAAAATGTGAGGATCGCCCTTAGATTAGTAGGAATTAAAGCATTCATCTTTAATGCTTAGAGTGTGAACCGGTAGTATATTAGATTCTAGAACTTGTTTTGTGATGCATTCCGAGATCGCAAGTGAGGCTACACTTGTGTAGTTAGGAATAACTAAATGATAAGAGGCATTAGGATAAACCCTTGTTTGATACCTGTAATATAATTACTTCTTCCACATTGGTTGAGTAATTCCCCCACACCCTTTGCGTTGTACTCATCTTTAGTACACGATACCCCTAGTTAACCCTCGAGCCTATCCTTTTCGCGGTTCTCGTGATATTTCGGTTTTTCCGAATATCAATCAAAACATTGTTTACACCCCACCCCAAATATACACCCAAATCGCCTTAGCCTACCCCTTATGCACTCACTTTTAGTGCAATTATTTGTTATCACCCTAAACCCTTAGTTCAATTATCTAGTTGCTTGCATAAGTTGCTAAGTCGAGTCATATCCTTTGTATACGGTTTTGGGATGATTGGGATTCATGGGAAAAGTTAAAGTTTATGAAATGACGGGAAGGGGCGTTAAATTCAAATTCCCTTTGTTTGCGTAATAATGTACCCCAAGTGTTTTGATCTTTTCAATTCGGGTCAAATTAGTATTAGAGTAATAAAACTCAAGTGTAGGGATATGCTTATAAATCCCTAGTATTTTGATGTTATCTTTAAGGATAGTAGAGTAAAGTGTATGAAAAAAAAAAAAAAAAAAAAAAAAAAAAAAAAAAAAAAAAATAGAAAAGAAAAGAAAAAAATAGAGTGATTAAAAAAAAAAAAAAAAAAAAAAAAAAAACACATACTGCTACCATCCTACATCTATCTTTTAATTTATGTTTGTTTATTTCGCTTATTCAGAGTTTAGAGTGTCGAGTCTTGGCTTAGCAACGCCATTCTTCATATGCATTTAACATAAAGATTTTTGACTTACCACCACTAAATAGCCTATCCCACCAAACCCTTATTTCCCTACCGTAAGCCTAACATTACAACCCTTTAAAGACCTCTTTGATAGTCTTTCCTAGGTGCTACGCCAAAGCGATGGAGGTTTGATCTATTCTCAAGCCTATGGTAATCTATGTACTAGGACCGGTTAATGAGTGTTTATCTTCCATTTCCTATATTGTTATATTTCATTTATACACCTGAGAGAGATGTGAGTATCCAAACACCCCATGTGAGGTGCTAGTATGTAATTCCGTGCTTGTTATGACTTTTATGGGCTTATATGTGTTGTGGACCGTTTGAATTAATCTTTGAATGACCCCTAACTTACAAATCAATTGGCTAAAGCACATTTGCTTGAGGACAAGCAAATAACAAGTGTAGGGATATTTGATAAGGTTTTAAAGGTACCATTTTGAGGGTTCGTTTAAGTCCTTATTTGATCACTTTGTATCCGTTATTGCTTAATATCGTTCCTTTTCACTTTTAGGTCTCGTGAAGGCAAAATCTTGGAATGGCACTTATTTGGACGAGAAAGGCGAATATATGAAGAAAATGGCCAAAGTCGAAATCATGACACTCACGATCATTGAATGTAGAAGGCGACGGTCAGAGATATTTGCGCCGTCGGAGAAAGTTGCGACGGTCGAACTCAAAACTCATGTTTTCAAGAGACGGCGTCAGTGTGAAAGAGTAGCGTCGCTACTCGACGGCCTAGATGCGATCCGACGGCGTCGAGCGAAGAGGACGGCGTCACGGACATAAGGTGACGCCGTCGCAAGGTTAACGTGGCCAAGACGAAACCCTAATGCGGCGACACGACGGCGTCACTAAACATAAGGTGACGCCGTCGCAATTGTAATCTTATATATAGAATCCGAATTTTGGTCTTTTGTGTGGAGAGTCTTTTGGAGTAAAACCTAAAACCGAACCTAAGGTGTCTTGTGCAAGATTTTAGGGTTTTAACCCTATCTTACACCAAGATAAGTCTTTGCTTCATTAATTCAATTATGTCTTTGATTATTTGTGTGTATGTTTGCGTGTTCTCCATGTCCGGCTAATTTATTTGTGTGTTTGCTTAGGTAGTATGAAACTTAATTATTGAATATTGATTGGTTGTTTCTTATCTTAGTTGATTAATGATCTAGTAATGCGATAGGTCATTCGTTGTGTACTTAATGCTTGATTCATCTTTGTGAACCCTAGAGTATGATTACGAGTGATTGTAGTCTAAAACATCCGAAGAGTGCCTTAGAGTAGAGTCTATAATCTCTATGTGGATTTGTAGACAAGACCCTTTGGTAAGTTCAAAGAGTTAGGAGAAACGCATACCTACAACTTAGAAACACAACGCAACTAGGAATAAGACGTGACACTCAACCATCAATAGGAGATAATTAAGGAGTAATACAAACTAAGTAAACACATCTTTAAACTATCATACGAGCACACATTAATTAGACATAGACTCCACAACCTTAGTTTAGATAATTAGATAATAGTAGAGTAATCGGTGAAATACCAACCCCAAATCCAATACCGAAATTGTGCCTTTCCATTTTCATAAAATATAAAAGATAAAAATAATCTTCCTCAACCTTAACCTTAGCGTAGTAACTCCCTACTAGCATTCCTATTCCCCAGAGAACGATATCAATACCCGTGGCTTACCCTAATTACTACACTACAACGATTAGGTTCACTGCCTAGGGTGTTATAAAACTTGCTCGAAGAAAAGGAAGTTCCTTTGACCCCGAACGACGCGTGTAGCGTTATCAACTAACATGCAGCCATGAAGGAGGCAATGATCGCAGGAACTTTGAGTTGCAATCATCATTATCAGGTTTAGCATTCAGCTGGTTTAGCTGACTCAAAATCCTATGGAACCTGTCGTATCCTTGTGGATACCTTCTTCGGAGATATTGAAGTCCCGAAATTGTTGTCTCAAAGCATGGACTTCCTCATTCTCTTTGATTCTTCATTTCCACCGAACCTTGCTTTGAGAGCCATCCATATGTCTTTTGCATCATCCATATGGTGAAAATCACAGATGATCTTCGAGAATGGCTTGAAGCGAGAATAGTTTTACCTTATGCTCTCTCGCATAGCCAAGACCTTTTCAAAGTAGTTTGGGAGGGCCATGAACCAAACATTTTTAAACCCGAAAGGTTTATAGGTTCCCACTTGAATTATACAGGCCATGACTTCGAGTTCACACCATTTGGAAGTGGTAGGAGGATGTGTCCTGGTTTACCCTCTGGCATCAGGGGTTTGGAAACTATATTAGCTTCTTTGATACTTGGATACGATTGGATCCTTCCACATGGTGAAGATCCAGCAAACCTCGACATGGATGAACATTTTGGAGCGACGTTGCAAAAAGAGAAACCGCTTGAACTTATATTTAAACGTAAAGAGTAATCACGTTCAATCGATTCACTATTCAAAATTTAGCATTTGCTACTGGTGAATTAATAATCAGCCTTCCCCTATCCCACAAGTTTTTCTTGCGAGTCAATACATGTGACACCAACGATTTGGACATCCAGGAAGTAAAGTATTATGTAGTCTTATTTCTAGTAATTCCATTCTTGTAATAAAACGAAGCCTCCCGCGACTTGTCATGCTTGTCAGCTTTGCAAACACGTGAGGCTTCTATTTTCTAGTTCTCAAACTATTGTTTGGTCTTGTTTTGATATTGTTCACTCATACTTGTGGACTTCCCCAATTCCGAATCTTACGAGTTATAAATATTATGTTTTGTTTTTTGATCATTATTCTCATTATTTTTGAGTTTATCCGTTGCTAAATAAATCGGATGTTTTGTCTAAATCTGTCTTGTTTCATGATTAAGTCAACACTCAATTTAAGTGTGAAATCAAGTCCTTTCAATGTGACCATGATGGTGAATTTGATAACCACGCCCTTCAAAAATTGTTTTCTTCTTATCAACAGACCTAAAACAACCTAATCATTAATGTCCATGACCAACACATGGCGCTGCTTCTCGACTTTCCCCTCACGGGCTAAATCCAAAACAACAATCAACCCAACTAGAATCTGCCTATCCTTGGCTTTTGAACATCAGTAGCCACCTCATGAAATGGACCAAAAGATCTGACCTTTTGGTCCCACTAAGAACACGACACTCAAGGCGAAGTTCAGCACCAACTTTACATTTCCATGAGTGGGTTTTGAATTAATGAGTGGGTTTTGAATTCATTAAGCAAAGTTCAGCACCAACTTTACATTTCCATGAGTGGGTTTTGAATTCATTAAGCAAAGTTCAGCACCAACTTTACTTACATTTGCTACTGGTGAATTAATAATCGCCTTCCCTATCCCACAAGTTTTTCTTGAGTCAATACATGTGGCACCATGACTTGGACATCCGTGAAGTAAAGTATTATGTAGTCTTATTTCTAGTAATTCCATTCTTGTAATAAAACGAAACCTCCCGCGACTTGTCATGCTTGTCAGCTTTGCAAACACGTGAGGCTTCCCTTTTCTAGTTCTCAAACTATTGTTAGTGTTGAAAACACAAAGACCTTGATAGATCTTAAGCACTCGGAGATCGTTAGTGTTGCCTATGTAATCACAAGCAAACTAAAAGAAGATCTCTACAACTCGTATTATATAGCGGAAAGTAAATACAAGTTACAATAACTAAGAACTCTCTGATCCTCTATGGATCTTTTGATTATAGAAACTCTATGTTTCGGATAGTTTACAAGACTTGAAAGACTTGAGAAAAGCTCATCTATTACATACTATCATGGTTTCTTATATAGGCAAGAAACCCTAATGAGCGTTTACAATGTACGCTCCTAATACTAACATAGACCAAGCATGCATCTATACTAGCATGCAACTAATCATATTGTTTTGTTAATCATATTGTTTATTCTGAGTAAGCTCTACATAATTCGGCGCCAACCTATCTGTTAATCATATTGTTTCTTTAATACGGCGCTGACTTTTACTCTATACTGAGCTTATCTCTCCTACGTGGATTCACACTTTCGTGACAACACGATATCTGCTTTAACACTTCTGCTGAAGTGTGACTTCAGCAGAATCCATTCTTCTTCGGCAGAATCTCTTCGGTAGATGCTTCGGCAGAATCAGTAGTTTACCTTAATTCCCAACAGTTAGGTATTGTTTTGATATTGTTCACTCATACTTGTAGACTTCCCCAATTCCGAATCTTACGAGTTATAAATATTATGTTTTGTTTTTTTATCATTATTCTCATATTATTCTCATATTATTCTCATTATTTTTGAGTTTAGTCGTTGCTAAATAAATCGGATGTTTTGTCGAAATCTGTATTGTTTCATGATTAAGTCAACACTCAATTTAAGTGTGAAAT
Source organism: Chrysanthemum lavandulifolium (assembly GCA_022545495.1). Lineage (NCBI taxonomy): Eukaryota > Viridiplantae > Streptophyta > Magnoliopsida > Asterales > Asteraceae > Chrysanthemum > Chrysanthemum lavandulifolium. Next base: position 285,688,250 of record CM040243.1, on the reverse strand, counting down.
CAAGTCCTTTCAATGTGACCATGATGGTGAATTTGATAACCACGCCCTTCAAAAATTGTTTCCTTCTTATCAACAGACCTAAAACAACCTAATCATTAATATCCATGACCAACACATGGCGCTGCTTCTCGACTCTCCCCTCACGGGCTAAATCCAAAACAACAATCAACCCAACTAGAATCTGCCTATCCTTGGCTTGCGCTTCGAGCAAACAACTATGCACATCAGTAGCCACCTCATGAAATGGACCAAAAGATCCAGCCTTTAGAATCAGCTCATCCCTCTTAGCATTTGGCTTCGCAGACCATAACATTTCTCTCAACTGCATAATAAACCCTCGTTCTCGTTATTTCTTGCACAAAGAGAAATCAAACAATGGTGAAGCTCATCAGAACTACAACTCTCTTTTAGTTGCTCAATATTTGGATTAACAGACATTTCTTAGAGATCTAATCAGTTACAACAAAGATTTGCATCAAATGATAAGTAAGTGAGTATTCAAAATAAAGGAATGCTCCTTATATAGCAATAAAAACCAACTAAATGATAATAGTAATTGCTTGGGTTATCTTTTCCATGCAACATATTAAGATAAAAATATCTACATTTACAATTTTAAAACATTTAATAATAAGAAAAACCCCCCAAGTAGATAAAATATATTTACTTCTCTTATATACTTTCATTAAAAATAAACTAAAACAAAAATACACACACAATTTAAATCGACGCATCCTGTAAACAGCTATACAACCAAACCAATACAAACAACACAGAATAAACATAAACCTTATACCACAAGGCCCTTTCTCTCACGTAAATGCACCTGAGTACCATACCATTGTTATTGCTATTTATACTTAGAAAACTAAGTTTAGCAAAATAATAATAATAATAATAATAATAATAATAATAATAATAATAATAATAATAATAATAAATAATTATAAAAGTAAAAAATAAGCACAAGTTGATAACATTTAAAGCTTAATGGCCTTAATCTTATCAGTGACAAGTTGTACAGTAAATACATACTCAAAGTACTTGTTATCCCAAACACCCTCTTCTTCACAACTTTTATTAAATTCTGCTTGATATATTCAACATGTCAGTTGTGCTTCATAATTTCGCAAACAAACAATCGCACAAACCATTTAAACCGTACCATACCATTATATTTTATCTTTTTGTCACTCTTACCTTTGGCTATAGCTAAACTCTTCTAAAGCCCTTAACACTTCAGTTTTTATATCAGACTGATTATAACTACCAAAGGCCCAAAAGACAAAAATTAAGCCAACATTAATTTGTATTGGAACAAACTATTAACAGCAACAAATGCACCCAATACGATAATAACTAATATTTTTCATTAATAACATTGCAAATAACACATTTATTAGAAACATATTAAAACATCCATACATCTACCATTTAAACAACCTAACATTTTAACCTCATAGAGTATCCTAAAAGCCTACTAAACTTCATAAGATAGAAACATGCGAAAGACAACATACAAAAGACCACGGCATCAACAAACTTATTTAAAATTTTTGAGGTTCTTCATGATTCTTGATTTCTCGCTAGCACGTACACCAGCAGCATAACGCATCTGAGTCAAATGACGTATTTCAGCAAAATCTTCTTGCTCTGCAAACTTCAGGACTACCAAAGGCTCATCAAGCATATGATTGCAAGTATGTGCTCTACACGAGCTTCTATCTCCTCAATCCTATCATCATAGTATTTTTCATCCAAGCCGTAAGCTTCCTTCACTCACGAAAAAATAACATGGAAGACCTTATCAATTCGCCTACTTCTGATCTGTTCTGCGATCTTCTCATAGATGGGAAAGCTAGAAGCCATTTGCTTTAAATGAATAAAGATTTTCAAAGAGAGTAAGTATATGACGAGTGTGTGTAGACAGAGACTGAAAAACATTTATATAGCCAAAGAAAAAAAATCTAATGCAACTAAAATAAAACAGTTTCCAATTAGGTTATACTTCCCATGCATCTAAAAAAAATCTCACTTAAAAATGTACCTTACAAACAAAATATATTTTAACATGTTAGTAAGCCAATAAAATGTAGCAAAACAAGTAAATACACTGGTAATCTATGTTTAACAGTATTTGTTCTAGACACAACTTGAAACTAAAAACTGCTACGTAGACATTTAGACACAACTTGAAACTAGAAACCATTACTCAACTTTTAACAATCGTCAATAAAAAGATTAGACCAGGTTCTTTTACAATTATCTGTACATCAACACTGGCAATCCAAACATTGCAAAGGAAACAGCTCCCACCACACCACCTAAAAAACAGAGCAATTTTCCACATTCATCCAAAGCTAAAAATGATACTACCAAAATCTCAACCCATAGGCCCCTTTTCCCAGGACCCAAAGTTGCAAACCCATAATAACTTGCCAAATAATCAAAAAGAGCAAATACTAAAAACAGTTAAAACCTACTCTAAATTATACGAAGCTTTAAAGATATCAGTGGAGTACTGCTGTACATTATCTAATTGTCTGTGTAGCAGCTTTAGTATAAACTACCATAACAAATTGCAGGTTGTCTTAAATACATTTGCAAGGTATTTCGTATCAACTATCTTGACAACAAACTAGACATTTATGTATGGACCACTGTTGCATTACACTGTTACATTAACTAAACCTCAACAAAACAAAATCAACTTACAACATTTACAACCATAGAATATCTCAAAAAATAAAAATAAAAATAGCTTCAAATACATAATAATAGTTATTTTTATTCATAGAACCGTGAAAGGTTGGTTGATACATAAACCAGAGACATATGAACTGCTGGCATAAAATTTGTCCACAGGTTCAGACCATAACACAAATTACATAGCCCTAAAAAATATAGACGCAACAGCATATACTAACCCACACTTTGATACTTTAACTGAATGCTAAGACTCTAACACAAACTACACATATACAAAAACTAATGGTAGCAAGCAACGCAACAAAATACTAACACAAAGTCCACCTAGACCGTTGTAGACGTACTGACCCACAATTTATTACAACATTACACATTAACAGAGATGCTACATAACTAACTACAAACTATTTACATAACAAGCGACATCATAACCTTAGTCTGTGCATCCCGCCGTCACTCACTAGCCCTTACCAGCAGATTCAAATAACCTATCTCTTCAAAGTCTTCTTGTTCCGCTACCCTTAGTCCTTCAAGAGTACGAACAAACACATCTCTTTGCCCAAAACATTCAAACTCCTCTATAATCCTTCGCCTAAAAGCCATACGATTTTGAATCATTAAAATCATGCTTTTATAATAACTGGTTGCATGAGTATTTCCTACCCATGCTTGCCTAAAAAGCTCCCCCAAGATATCATCCAAGCACTTGGAATCAGCCTCTTTAGAAAGTCGAGTACAGAGAGAAAATCGAGCCGCCATGATTGGAAAATGAAACCTCGTAGGTTGCAATAGAAACCAATGTAAACCCTAATTTAAAGAAGTGGTTTTTTTTCACAGACCCTAATCTGTAAGTGTGTTTTGCTAATACATGTGTGAGACAAAAAACCAAACACAGAAACAATATGCTATAAAAGATTTACCCAATATAAAACCAACTTATATTTTTCATTTATAGTCATTCTAAACTTACAACATAAAACAAAATACTTTTTCCTTAAGACTGTCCGAAGCGAAGCGCGGGTAAAATACCTCGTTAAAATATACCATTGACCATGCCAAATAACATAAAGTATTCAAATGAAACAAGACATTCCTCTTTTGGCGTGTAATAGACTAATTGTTGAGTTTATGATATATAAAATACAATAAAACATAAAGACATCAAGAGTACACAATGAAGACTAAAGATCATAACAAATAAATAATTAAGCGAAAGTATGCGTAACGTACCTCTTGCGAATGTCGATCCTTTGATCAAAACAAAGAAGTGGTTTGAAGAGTTGTCCTCACCGTTCTACAACTCAAACCAATATGGTGTAAGAATAGTGTCTTACAACCACGTTCTTGTACACACAATTAACCAACGAATCAAGCGATTGCTAGATCTAACACAAGTCCTCGTTTAAGAAAAACGAAACCAAACTCCCTTACAAGGGGTGTTCGGCCGAAATAGGGACAAGAGAGAGGAGAGGAGAGATCTAGGTTAATTCAATGCACAAGTGATCAAAAACCCTAGAACCTAACCTTGTTTATATAGTAGATGGGAAACTTTGGGAACAAGTTATGGATTAGGGCTTGGGAAAGCCCCCTTGGCCGGCCATGAGCAAAGCCCAAGGGAAAACCCATAACTTTTTTTCAAGTCTTTCCATTTCTAGTCCTTTCTCTTTTCATTTAACGGTCGTTAGTCATTTTTCCGTTAAATACTTAACGATCGTTAACCGGACTTAATGTGTAATAATTAATCGTAAACATAAACATTAATTATTAACTTTAATTCTCATTCGCTAATGTGTGCAATCCCGTGGTCACGAGTTCGAATCCGGACATTTACGTGTTTGCAAATATATACATTTCCAACAGCTCCCACTGGATATGTTTACAAAGCGTGAAATGACATTGGTTAGCGTCTAGCAACACGCCAATGCCCCGGTACAACTCGTGTATGGTTTTCTGGAGAAAACCAAGTTTGATGATTCATCATCATATTCATTCTTTTGTTTCTAATACCATGTTAATAAGAATATGGATCTCACTCATTTCTTAATTAACTATTATGTTTCTCGCTTTATGTGATTGATTAAGATTACCAATTCTTCGAACATATTCCGAAGACCTTGGGCATGGCCATGCAAACATCTTAACAACCCTACGAGGGTCCAAGAAGATTATACTTCAAAATAAATTTGAAGGAAACAAATCCCATTTTGACTACAAGCGAGATTCATAAATTTCGCAACACTTCGAAAACAACCCTTATAACTACCGACACGTATAGCGTTAGATTGCTTCACAAAATGCACTACATCCATGACATATCTCTTGTATCTCAAGTCGAGGATAAATATCCATGATATACTTAATGACAAAGATCCATAAAGTATTATCATGCGGGTGGGATAAGTCCTATATTCAATTCATTGAATATCACCGAAATTAGTCATGCTACGATCAAGATACTTTCAAGTATACTCTAACTAATACTCGATTTGTCTTAATTCAATATCATTCCCATGTTATTGATTGACAATGGACTATTTAGAATAACTTAAGTTACTCAAGGATTTAAACATGCAAATATAGGACAACATCATAATAAATGAATAATAAACATAACAAAATACTTTATTTCATTTCAATAATAATGTTTACAATATCCTTTTATCTAAAATACTTAGTCACGGATGGGCATGAACGCTAGCTAAACGAAGTCCAAACTTATCGGACAAATGATTAAGTTTTCACCGTAAGGCCTTCGTTAACGGATCCGCTAGGTTATCATCTATGTGAACTTTGAGCAACTCAATTTCACCTATCTCGACTTGCTCTCGAACATAGTGATATTGTCTAGGATAGTGTCCGTGCCCTTCATGACTCTGTGTTCATGGGCAAAAGTTATTGCTGCAGTAATTGTCACAATATACTTTAATAGGATTTTCAATCGATGGCATAACACCAAGCCCGAAACAAACTTCCTTATCCAAACAGCTTCCATGGCACCTCATACCGCTATGTACTCACTTTCATAGAGACATTGCAAGTGTTGTCTGCATTTCTTGCTTTTCCAATCCACAACACCTCCATTGATGACAAATATGTAACCCATCCGAGACTTCGTATCATCTTTGTCACACTTCCGTGATGCATCGCGAGAACTCGTAATGCACGAGTTACGCTCGGATTTCCCCATACACTATGAACATATCTCTTGTAGCCCTAAGGTACTTGAGAATATGTTTAACAAACGATCGATGAATTTCACCCGGATTCGTTGATACCGATCGGTCAAGTTTTGAGCAAACGCCACATCCGGCCTTGTGCATCGCATCGCGTGACATGATAGATCCTCTGACCAAAGCATAAGGAACTTTCTTCACGCGCCACCTCTGCAGTGTTGAAGCACGACCTTGGTCGCTCAAACCATGATTTACTTGCATTGGCAAAATCCTTCTTGAATTTTGCATATTGAATCTCTTCAATATTTTGTCAATGTAAGCACTTTGGCTTAAACCAATTAGCCTTGATCTATCCACAGAGATCTTGATTCCGAGTATATATCTTGCTTCCCTAAGTCTTTCATCGAAAACATTTACCAAGATAGGCTTTCACCTCATTCGGACTTGGTATATGATTTCCCATGATTAATATGTCATCAACATATAGAATAAGGAAAGTAACACGACTCCACTAGCTTTGTGATATACACGGCTCATCAAGATTCGAGTAAATCCAAAACTTTTGATTTCTCCATCGAATCTTTTATTCCATTGCCTTGATGCTTGCTTCATCCATAAATGGACCTCTTAAGCTTGCATACACGGTTAGGAAATAATGGATTCACAAACCCTCCGGTTGTGCCATATAGATGTCTTCATCTAGACGACCATTCGTAAAAGCGGTTTTGACATCCATTTGCCAAATCTCATAGTCATAGTGTGCGACTATAGCTATGAGAATCCTAATAGCTCTTATGTCCACTACAGGAGAGAATGTCTCCTCGTAGTCAATGCCATAGGTTTGAGTAAAACCTTTAGCCACCAGACGAGCCTTGTAGGTGTGTACATTGCCATCCATGTCAGTTTTCTTCTTGAAGATCCACTTACTTCCAACGACTTTAGCATTGGGAGGAAGGTCAACTGCAATCCAGACATCATTATCTTTCATGGATTGCATTTCCCCTCCACCTCTACGTTAAGACATAGACGGTCAGGTGCACGTATAGTCCTTTTAGACCTACGAATGGGAACAACTTCAGGAGGAGCACCTAAGCTTTCAAGTTCTTCTTGAAGTTGGCTAGTATTTTCAGAAGGTGTTGTATCTTCTTGATCATTTTCCAGATCATATACTCTCCCACTGAGTTCTTGAGATATGAGATTCCTTTCACGGAAATCTCCATACCTAGCCACTATGACTTTGTTCTCAGCTGGGTAGTAAAAGTAGTAACCCATAGTTTCCTTAGGGTATCCTACAAAGATACACTTAACAGATCTGGCTTGGAGCTTATCTGGTGTGTCACGTTTAACAAACGCCTCACATCCCCAGACCTTTAAGTAAGAAAAGTTGGGAGCTTTTCCTGTCCATATTTCATATGGAGTTTTAACAACCTTCTTTGTTGGAACCATATTCAAAATGCGAATAGCGTTTCAAGGGCATAATCCCAAAAGTAAAAGGAAGAGTCGTAAGTTCAAACATTGATCGTACCATGTCAAGTAAGGTACGATTTCTCCTTTCGATACACCATTTTGTTGTGGAGTATAAGGAGATGTGAGTCGGATAATTCCACACTCGCCTAAGTAATCTTTGAACTCTTGACTTATATACTTACCACCTCTATCGGATCGAAGAGCTTTAATCTTCTTACCGAGTTGTAATTCTACTTCACTTTTGAAAACCTTAAATGTTTCAAAGACTTCATGTTTATGTTTAAGTAAATAAACATAACCATAACGATCGAAATCATCCGTAAAGGTTAAGAAGTAAAAGACCACGCTTTAACACATGTCTAAGTGGACCACACACATCGGTGTGTATTAATCCAAGTAGATCGAGCGCTTTCCACTTGTGGTGAAAAGGTTTCCTTGTCATCTTCCCGCCTATGCAAGACTCGCATTTGTCAAATGATTCATCATTGACCGCTTGTAAAGCCCATCGTGTTGTAGCTTTTCCATGCGTTTCTTGCCAATATGGGCAAGGCGACAATGCCAAAGATAAGAAGAGTCACAGTTCGACTTGCTCTTCTTATTGCTAATGCTATACAACTAATTATTTTCATTGGATATACAACCATCCATATCAATTTCAAACACACCAAGCATAGGAATTGCATTAAAGTAAAAACATTATTTAAAGAAACCGAAATTTCATAAGCGGTAAAAGTGTGCACAAAACCAATATCTTTTAACAAAGAAAGCGAAATGACACCCTAACAATGGAGGGTGCATAATGACAATTATTTAGTTCCAAAATTAAGCCCAAGGCAACACTAAATCAAAAGTCCCTATGGCTTCGACAACCGCACGCTTCCATTTCCAACGTACAAGTATCTTTCTCCACGTGTCGACTTCTTTGCCCTCTAAGTCCTGTGATGTATTACGGATGTGAGTACCACATCCCGTATCATATATATAGAATTTTGCTTATGAGGAAAAGAAAATAATTCAAACATAAAAATACGATGAGCTAGGTACCATCTTATTTTTATTTCAAGGCACTCATTCGGATAAACCGACAGTTCGCTTCCAAAGTGACCGGTGAGTTGCGATGGTGGCAAGATAAATCCTTCTTAGGATTCTCCTTTTCTTTCGTGGTTCTTCTTAGGAGCTGGTGGGATGACAACTTGTTTCCCCTTTCCTTTCCCTTTCCCTTTCTTATCTGCTTGCGGCTTAGGCTTATTCACCCTACCACCCTGTATTGCGAGCATAGCAGGTGTAGGAGCCTTCTTTGGCTATCTCTTCTCGTAGTCTACAAGCATTGCATGTAACTCATTCACTGTCTTCCCCGTGCAATGCATGTTAAAATTTCGGACAAAATCACCAAATCGTTCCTGATTAAGGGAGTGATTGATGAGGCCGACACATACATCATTCGAGTAACCACAGCCGAGCTTCTCCAATTGGTCCAAGTGATGTTTCATCTCGAGGACGTGGTCGGAGACAGATTTACCAACCTCCTGCTTGCAGCTGTGAACCTTTTCAATTAGTTCATACAGTTCAGTTGCTGGTGGCTTCTCAAACATACGTTTGAGTTCATCTAGCATGCTCATTGGCGGATAGTGCTCAAATTGTTTTTGCAATTGAGCGGACATCCCCAAAGCATTAGACACGCCACATCATTGTGCTTCTCATATTCAACACGATATGCCTCTAATTCAAGAGCGATTGCCGTGTTGGGAGGAGCATCGCAGAGGTGTAGTCAAAATTTCAACCCTTTGGCAACACGAAGGATGATCCTAAGTGAACGATGCCAATCATTGAAATTAGGGCGGTCGACTTGTCCCTTCCAATCATATCTTTGAAAGCGGCACTCATTAAGCTCATAGTGTTTTCAGGTTGATGAGCCATCTACATAAAAAGTTCAAAAAACCATAATTAGTATTTTGATAATTTTCCTTTTCAATAAACAATTAAATACCCAAGGTTCATATTCATATAACCAATTAATATTTATTGAAAACTAGGATCCAAATTGTCATAATCTCATCACATCGCTTGATCCATTAGTAATGAACCTTATACAAAATGGTAGAGCTTTTGCTCAATTGCCAATTTCAATTGCAATTCCTAGATTTATGGGATTTACATATAGCCAATTTCAATTGCCATGTAAACATGTTTTATCCCATCTTATGCCTTGAGTTGCCAGTTCTCACCGCCTAACTCAATTAAGTTGTCCAACTTAAGAAACTGCAAAATCGTCCATGCCCGTTCTCACGACACGTGGACATTTTACCCTTTGATTACGATCTAAGTCACGTTCTCACGCAAATAGAAAGTAATCTTAGGTGTTTCCGTTTCGTTGGATGGCATATAACTTAAATTTAAAGGGTAATATATTTTGATGTCAAATCAAATATGTACAAAGATGTCATGCATTCATCTTTGTAGCATAGTTTTTATTAAAACATTTATATCTTGTTTTAATGTATAAGCTTTTCATCATCAAACTTTAATTGAGGTATTGGATTCACCAATCAAGGAATTTAGTGTTAATTATCATCCATTATACCGTACTTTTGCATAAGTGTAAACACTTAGTATTTCGGATAATTAACACCGAAGTGGCGCATGGAATTAAAACAAATTCGCCCTTAAGATGAGCTTGCACATATAATGGCGTACTAAGTAGCCAATTTGTACCAAAGTCACCAATCAATTAAACGATTATGATTACTATTCTTAAAAATGACATGTTTCACCATTGTTTAGGTCAGTTTATTTTTCTTGTAAAAATACCCTTGTTACTCATAACAAACAAGCAAGTATTTGTAAAAATAAACAAATAAACAATAAATGCATAACATATAAAAGTCATGCATATCAAATAGCCACATGCAAACGTTTTTGATAAATCCTATTAAATTAATAATGATTGAGGTCTTCCCCAATTTTAGATCTATCATAATTTAGTGTATATCACTTAAACAAGAAAGACATACAATAAAGCAGATCCATGATAAAACATGCAGATAATTATCATGGGCATAAAATTACACTTAACAATTAATGCAATTAAAAAGAGTTACGCATATACACATAAAGTTGCATGCATCTTACGGTTTCTAATCCAATTAAAAATTTAGTTTACAAAACCCTAATTAGGGCACCAAAATAAACGCCCCCTTTAAAAAAAATAAGGTTTAGGATATGCAAACCCTAGATCTATGCATACAAATAATAACACAACATTTTTATTTTATTTATACATTCAAGAATTAATTACTTGTTATACAAGGCTCGTGATGCCACCGTTGAGTTTATGATATATAAAATACAATAAAACATAAAGACATCAAGAGTACAATGGAAGACTAAAGATCATAACAAATAAATAATTAGCGAAAGTATGCGTAACGTACCTCTTGCGAATGTCGATCCTTTGAGCAAAACAAAGAAGTGGTTTGAAGAGTTGTCCTCACCGCTCTACAACTCAAACCAATATGGTGTAAGAATAGTGTCTTACAACCACGTTCTTGTACACACGAGTTAACCAACGAATCAGCGATTGCTAGATCTAACACAAGTCCTCGCTTAAGAAAAACGAAACCAAACTCCCTTACAAGGGTGTTCGGCGAAATAGGGACAAGAGAGAGAGGAGAGATCTAGGTTAATTCAATGCACAAGTGATCAAAAACCCTAGAACCTAACCTTGTTTATATAGTAGATGGGAAACTTAGGGAACAAGTTATGGATTAGGGCTTGGGAAAGCCCCCTTGGCCGGCCATGAGCAAAGCCCAAGGGAAAACCCATAACTTTTTTTCAAGTCTTTCCATTTCTAGTCCTTTCTCTTTTCATTTAACGGTCGTTAGTCATTTTTCCGTTAAATACTTAATGATCGTTAACCGGACTTAATGTGTAATAATTAATCGTAAACATAAACATTAATTATTAACTTTAATTCTCATTCGCTAATGTGTGCAATCCCGTGGTCACGAGTTCGAATCCGGACATTTACGTGTTTGCAAATATATACATTTCCAACACTAATGGTGTACAACGAAGTAATATGTGTTTAAAATTTGTTACATTTAGGGTATGTTGGGCATAAAGCATTAGGGAGCGTTTTGGTGCATTTATCATTAAGCATTTAACATTATTGTTACAAAGCTTGTTTGGAAGCATGCGGTTAGCGTTTACAAATCATATAAACGCTAGTTTTTCCGCCACTTTTCAAAGAAGCATTCTAGAGAAGTAGAAATTATAAATTCTTAAATACCCCTATGCATATAACACGTAAATGTTAGACAATGAAAACTCCCGTAAGATACATTGTATTATTGATAAGGTATTTATAATGCAATTACATAGAAACTACTAGAAACCCTAATAACCATATAAGACCTAAAGTCTAGAACCGGGCTCGGGACATCTACATCTAATATTCCCCCACAATTCGATCGACAAAATCGCGAAAGCTCGAATTGAATTAGAAAACTAAATAGACTTTAAAGCAATAAACAAATAATTTTTGATGAAGAAATCCGCACCAAGCGGAAGAAATTCTTCAAAAAGCGGTAAAAACAAATAACATATTTGGTAATGAAAACATTCTATAGGAACAAGCAAGGCAAATCTTCATCGACATCCCAAACAAAAGCAAAGAAAGAAAATAGTTACTCTTTTGTTGAAAACCCTTGTGGAACGTTATCACACTGTAGTTGAACATCATCATCCCATAACATTCTTCTTTCCATAGCACAACACGTGATTACCTTTTTCAAAACATTTATCACTATTTTTTATTTGGTGCTTCTCTATTAAAAAATATATATTTTATTTTATAAATGAAAATGGGACAAAGATATAAGCATAAGTCATTTGCATACTTCGAAACAATATTTCTCAGCACCTAAAATGCATTACAAAAGTTTATATTACGAAAGGGCAAACTTATTATTTATCACTAGCAAGTTATCCGCGTGTTAAAGATCGAGTATTCTATAATCAAATTTTTGGCGAACATCAATGATATTTGATTATATATTTTCTTGATAATAACTTTACGATACGAGAATTTTGGGAATAACTTTATCGCACACTATCTCATATAAAATGATAGAGTACCGTGCATCACAATGCAATGACGGTACAAAATGATAGCAAGTAGTATTACGAAGGTGTGATGATTGGCGGTGAAAGATACTTATGAAGTTAGCATAGATCAAGTTTTTTATAATAGATTAGTAGCTTCCTTGTTTTGTATCATGTGATATATTAATTATATTTGATTTAAGATCATTTGAGGACAAAAGATTATTTACATACCAAGGGATTAATCTCCACCATTCATTTTTATTTGATATAATGGATGAGATTAATCTCAACAATTTAAAAAACCCACTTTCATCATCTTTTTTCAAATATTAATAACTTTCAAACCGTTAATCGTTAAGCGAAAAAAAAAATATCATTACGATGAGCATTTAATTATCTTTCTATAGATAGGCACTTTGATATACTTTCGACAAAAAAGTTTTTTTTCGTATTTTTCACCTTTTTTAAGTTTTTTCGCTTTTTACGTTCATCGAAATTTGCATTAAAAAATCATATATGATTAAACACTAATTTGAATATCACATATGATATTAATGTTATATCATATATGATATTAGTGTTATAGCATATATGATATGTAATATCACATGTGATATTAGTGTAATATCACATATGATATATATATCATATCACATGTGATATCACATATCATATATGATTTAACACTAATATCATATGTGATATTCAAATTAGTGTTTAATCATATATGATTTTTTTCATGCAAATTTCAACTAACGTAAACAAAGACGAAAAAACATGAAAAAAATGATTTTTTTTTTCTTTTTTCGAAAGTATATCAAAGTGCCCGTCTATAAAAAGATGATTACATACTCTTTGCGACGGTGTAAATATTTTCACTTAACGATTAACGGTTTAAGAGATATTTAAATTATAAAAAATAAGTAAAATAATAAAATGCTTTTAATCTCAGCCATTGATTTTCTTTTAAATGGATGGTGGAGATGAGTCCCTTGATATGTAAAAAAAATTTGGTATGTAAAATAACTCTTCTCATTATATTTTGAATAAGAAGGAATAACATTAATTATATGTATTGCATAAATACAGTGGTGTAATAAATAATTATAAACATAGTTTTAAAACTTGTAATATTTAAAATCTATTTTTGAAAATCTTACATATAGACTCATTATATAAATTTCTTTTGGACTCACTTTATTTTCTACGCTTGAACATGAGAAAATGTTTACAAAATTAAATATCATAAATCTTGATTATGTTTTGTGCACTTTGTTTCTATTTTATTTATACGCGGGAAATCTCACCGAGCTACCTTTGATGACTAGACATGTAAATGTAGATCTCATACCCCATGTAGTACGGACCTTAAGAATGAGAGGACGACCAAAGACCCATGCCAAAGCTATTTATAAAACTGAAAACAGCAATAAGGAGAAACGACTAACAATTTGGATTTTACTTCAAAAACGTTAAAAATGTGGATTGTATTATTTTATCAACTAGAGGAAAGTGGTACGCATGTTAACATAATTCAGAAAACTCTAATGAGGTGAAAAAAAGTCTAGTATTCACACCAGTGGAAAAAGGATTATTAGGTTCGGTAAAAATATTTTTGCGTAAATCATTTGTTTAGTAAATGCTTCGTCGAGAGATACACAGGATCAGAAAAGAAAAAATTGAAAGGAAAGAGATTTTTTTTTTTTTAAATGTACAAGCATACATTTGGAATGAGGTTTCAAAGCAAGCATATATGTGTCTTCAAATCTGAAAAGAAGCATAAAGTTGTTATTTACTCTATTTGCAGGTATTGGGTGAATACTGAAAATGGTCCCCAAAGTTACATAAAATGTCACACCTCAAGCAACATTGTATAAAAATTGTTAGCTCGCTCATTTTTTTTTATCAGATCGAAATCTTTAAATTGAGGCCACACGGTGTATTTTTTATTCATTTTATAAGGAAAAGTTTATAAATTTCGAACGTCTTTCTGAAAAAATTCATTTATCTTTATCTACTTCACTTATCATCATAATACATAACTGTTTTCATTTTATTCGGTTATTTTACGTCGTTTTTATCCGTTTTCGTAAATCGTCCATTTTATCGGATAAAACGGATAAAACCGTTTTGACGTGGATAATAAAAGCGGTTTTATCCGTTTTATTTGTTTTATCCGGACGATTAAAATGAAAAGGATAAAAATTGACGATTTACGAAAACGGATAAAAACGGACAGAAAATAACCGAATAAAATGAAAACGGTTATGTATTATGACAATAATTGAAGTAGATAGAGCATAATGAGTTTTTTTGTCAAGTACGTTATGAAAAATGGACAATTTAAGAAAATGGATAAAAACGGACAGAAAATAACCGAATAAAATGAAAAAGGTTATGTATTATGACAATAAGTGAAGTAGATAGAGCATAATGAGTTTTTTTGTCAAGTACGTTATGAATTTATGCATCGAACGTAAATTTTAGAGGCTCTAAACAATTTGTGTCCTTGGTGGTCGCCCACTACGGCAACCCTCAAAGACGGTGGTGCCTATAGTGTTTGATGTGCATTTTGATATGTGAAAAGGGGTGAGTTTAAGGGTGATCGCGGGGTGAATGGGTGAATCGGTTAAGGTTTTGAAAAGGTGTCGGGGAAGGTGAGTCGGGGGTTAGTCCTTTGGCACGTTTACTTAGTCGTAGATGTTAATATTAGGACCCGCGAGCAAGCTTGAATATAGGTCGATCATGCCATAAAAGAAAATGGGTCTTGTGGGGTAACCCGAGGGTGATCGCGGGATTTATGGTTGAGTCTTTTGGAGTTTTGAAAGTGTATCGGAGAGTCAAGTCCGAGTTTAATCATAATGTATTTTTACTAGGTCGTGAATGTTAATTGTTTGAGCCGCGATCGAGCATGAACTTGGACCAAGCGTTTATATGAAAAATGACCAAGCGTAAATAAATATGAAACTTACGTAGAAACCTGTATACTACAATGAGATTTATTTTGAATATTTAAGTTATATATATTAATTTATTTTCACTTTAAACCCTTAACCTTGATAGTTATCGCATGCGAACCTTAGACTTTTATAAAATGACACATTACACCTTAGACTATCAACTATTTAGAACATTGGTTAGTCGGGTTTGGGTCTATTCGGGTCGGGTTCTAAATAGAGTCGAGTTCGATTATGTTTTTTTAGCCTCGACTCGAATTGATCCAACTCGACCAATCTGACATGACTAACACCCTAGTTGCCACTATTTCTCCTTTACCTATGTCGTATAATGAAGCATTTTGTGATTCTAATTGGCAACTTGCTATGCGTGATGAATATAATGCACTTATTAAAAATACTAGTTGGACACTTGTTCCGCGACCCACGAATGCCAACGTTGTTCGGTCGATGTGGTTATTTTAGTAAAAGTATTTGGCAGATGGTACTCTTAGTCATCACAAGGCTCGTCTTGTGGCGAATGGCAGCACACAGGTTTTTGGTATTGATGTTGATGAGACCTTTAGTCCGGGTGTTAAACCGGCCACCATTCGTGATCGTTCTTAGCCTTGATGTTTCTCGACATTGGCATGTTTATCAGCCCGATTTCAAGAATGCACTTTGGCATGAAGACTTATCAGTGACGGCTTATATGCATTAGCCTCCAGGTTTTCAAGACACATAGCATCCTAATCATGTTTGTTTACTACAACGATCTCTGTATGGTCTTAAGCAAGCTCCTAGGGCTTGGTTTGAACGCTTTGATGCTTATATTACTCGTGTTGATTTTGCCATAGTCGTTGTGACTCATCTTTATTTATACAGATAGGTGGTGACACTACTTATTTGCCTTTATACGTTGATGGCATTGTCTCGACTGCCTCTTTTACAGTTTTATTATAGGGATTCATACTTCTCTACATCAGGAGTTTTATATGAGTGACCTGGGATCTCTTAATTATTTTCTGGGCATTCTGTGACATGTAGCACATCTGGGATATTTTTGTCTCAGCGTAAGTATGCAACTGAGATTCTTAAGCCAGCTCATATGGTTCCTTGCAATCCATGTCGAACAATTGTTGATACTAAATCTAAGCTAGGGGCAGATCGGGATCTTTTATGATCCGACTTTAAATCATAGCCTTGCGGGGCCTCTTGAAGCCTTACTTTTACTCGTCCGATATAGCTTATGATGTGCAACATGTTTGTTAATATATGCATGATCCGAGGGATCCTCATTTTTCTGCTCTCAAGAGGATTTTGTGGTATGTTTGGGGTACTTTAGATTATGGAATTACAGTTATACTCCTCGTCGACCACATCTTTAGTTTCATACTCAGATGCGGACTAGGCGGGTTGCCCTACGACTCATCGTTCAACGTTGGGATATTGTGTGTTTCTTGGAAAAAATTTACTTTCGTGGTCTTTCAAGCGGCATGTTAATCTCTCCTGATCTAGTGCCGAGGCTGAGTATAGGGGTGTTGCTAATGCGGTTGTTGAGACTTATTGGTTATGGAATTTGTTATAGGAGCTTCATACACCTTTTCTCTTGGCTACATTAGTCTATTGTGATAACGTTATTTCGGTTTACATGTCTTCCAACCATGTTCAACATCAACATATGAAGCATATTGAGATTGATTTTCACATTGTTCATGATTTGGTTGCTCTTGGTCGTTCGGGTTCTTCATGTGCCTTCACGTAATTATCGGCTTATGATATCTTCACTAAGGGCTTACCAATTGTGTTGTTTGATGAGTTTCGTTCCAGTATGAGTGTCTGTTCCTCTCCTGCTACAACTGCGGGGGCTATTAGACTATTATTATTTAGACGTTATATTTTATGGGCTTAGTCCATGTTCAATTGTTTCTAGAATAATGCTAAGGTGATTATATATTGTATTTGATAATTAATGCAATGCAATCAAATCATTATTCCAACATTTTTATGTTGTTTTCTTTTTAAAGGCGGTATATATATATATATATAAAGGGGATAACTTGGCTACAATTTTTGTAGCCAATTAGCTACAATCCTTCATATAAAATACATAAGCAATGAATCAGGGCCCCACAGAAAATAACCAGGACCCACAAAAAAAATCATGGACCCACATTTACACACACAAAATTGTAGCATATTGGGTACAAAAAATTGTAGCTAATATATTATATATATATATATATATATATATATATATATATATATATATATATATATATATATATATATATATATATATATATATATATATATACGAAGGATCGATGAAGTAAATTAAAATAAGAAGTGGTGAGAAGTGACCAAAACCACGTATTTGAGATGCAACGACTTGCATTAGATGCATTTCTATTCATATAGATGAAACATCTTGAGTTTGAAAGTTAATTTAATGTATAGATGTTGCAAATTGATTTTCATGATTTCGGCATGTGTAGAGGAACAAAAACAAGAGAAATCATGAAATGCATCTAATATACATATATGCATCGATTAAAAGTTAAAAACACATTATTGTGCGTTATAATGCATCTAAGATTATAAGGATGCATCTAATTTAGCTTGGTGCATCTCGGTTTGCGGTTATAGTTGTTCTTATTACTTCTTATTTTAAGTAATCTTCTTATTTGATCCTAACTCTATATATATATATATATATATATATATATATATATATATATATATATATATATATATATATATATATATATATATATATATATATATATATATATATATATATATATATATATATATATATATATATATATATATGGCTAATAACCTATTAAAGCATCATACTTGTCACAAATGTCAGTTCGACGTAGCGAACAAAAAAAATAACTCTTCTAGACATTAAACTTGACATCTTTGTCTTCAGTTGAGTACAAAAAAATTGTGATGACCATTTTACCCTTGAATTTTTAAAAATTGCAGCCATTGTCCCAAGTGTCAATTACATAAATGGTCCTCTATGTTATTATACCAATTTCCTTTTCAATCAGTGGAGGTTCAATTAATGCAGGTGAAAACAGGCCACCATCTCCGACGTTAGGGGAAGCTGCAAGCCACCATCTCCAACGTTACACCGCCACCATCTCTGACGTTACACCGCCACCATTGCCGACGTTGCCACCATTCTCCGGCGAAGGCGCATGGTTTCACCGATGATAGATCCGGCGAAGGCTCGCCTACTGACTCCTCCGGTTCGGTGATTTCTTCTCCACTGATTAAATCTCCGCCACTGATTGAGTCTCCGCTCAAGGCATATTTTATTCCATCAAACATCAACTCAGATTCTACAGGAACACAATACGAGAGTTACCATTCATCATAGTGGAAACTTCGCGATAAGGTATTGATAACATCAAATAGTCCTGAATATTAAGTGTCAATTTTCCCCATTAATGCTCGTTATTTATATCATTTATATGGATTTATACTTGTTTTCCATTGTTTTGCACTTTCAGGTAAATTACGAGCATTGGAGCTAAAGAGACGCGAAATGGAAACGTTACTAAAGATTTATCACAAGATGCTTATTTTCAAGAAGTTACGCGTAACTCATCTCTCACATTACCGTAACTATTGCGTGACCCGTAAGTCTAACTTATCAAGAGGTTCGGCGTAACTCCTCCCAAAGGTTACGACGTAACTCCATTAGGTCAAAAGAGGTTCCACGTCACGATACTTACGCAGTAACTCTCGCATCACTTACGACGTAACCGAGTTTATTGAAGACTACGGCGTAACCACTTATAAGGTTACGCCGTAATCAGCGCATCTAGTGCATTTACGAAGAAATAGAAGGTTACTGGCGTAACTCATTTATTGGTCACGCCGTAACCCAGACCTGGCCTATAAATACCCCACGAATTCCAGCATTTCAAAGCATCCCATTCCACACACAACACTCTGAGAACGTGGGAAAAAGCTCAAGGGAGGTCTAGGGTGTTGGAGTATGCTCGTGTCATAATAAATAATTATATGGCTAGTCATATGTGAGCCTATGGGGTCACACACATATACACTTAGACACCATTATCATAATATATTTATCGTATTTACATTATGTATAACCTTTGTTTCATAAGGGAGTAAAGTGGAGTATTTGGACTTTGAAGGGCTTAAAGTGTAACTTATGATTTGACATCAATTAGCATTAATGCTAATTGATTATAATTGATAATCATTTATGTTGATTGGGAGTTACATGTTGGACTTCAAAACTCCTCCCCTCCTCATTGTGGACGCCCAAAAACACACACACAAAGGTTTTGTTTTTGGTTTTTCCTTCCTTGATAATTCCAAGGGTAGGCTTGTGCAAGGATTGGTACAAGGGTTAAGACTAGCATCAAAGGGTGATCGTTAGACGTGTAGTGTGTTTCACACATTGGGAAAGGCCAACCTCATTGGTCTTTTGGTTTCTTGGTTCCATTCGTGGAAGTGATTGGTGTCTCGTAAACGGAATCACGCTACAAAGGTATAAACCTTATCTATGTTTTATTTGATTGATTATATGGCAATATGGATCCATTGTTGGTGATGATTCTGCTGCGTTTATATGTTTTATTTATGTTTATTATATTCATCATCATCTATAGTGGTATCACGAGCCATCATATGTGCCATATGATTATCGGGTATGCGAAAAAATGGTCAAAACGCGTGTTTTTAAGTGTTTTTTGTAACCACTTTCAAAACAGCCCCGAGGGCTCCATTTTTCATGGATTAAGAATGTTATTAGTAATATAAACATCTGTGATTTTTGGTCCTATGGCCATTGGTTTCGACACGTTAATTAAACAATGTGTTCGCACGCTAAAATGGCTTTAATCGCGTTGTTTTAATCGATTCTTGAAACGATTTGAAAACAGCCCCTAAGGCTTAATTTTCTGTGGTAAAATGATTTTTAGAAGGTCTAATATCAGTAGGTTTGAGAACCTAAATCCATTTTACTCGCGTACCAATCGGGGTTTTAATTCTTGTTGATTATTTCTTCGATTCGTTGGCTAATTCTTTTATTTCATGCTATTTAATTTGTTCCCATGGCAAATACATGCATGTTTGCTCATTGGATTAGCCAACACCTTGTTATGTTCATAATTTTATGGTATAATTATGTGTATATGCAAAGCCGATGAAAACCTAGACCACTTGTGCTATGAATGATTGTGATTGTCGTTTATTTCTTGTTATTTGGGGTTTGCCATTGTTTCGGCTTTTATGTATGAATTTTAATTTGGTTTTTGCCATTGTTTGGGCATTTTACAATAGATAGATAGTAGATTAGTTGTATTTTACATTCTATATATTGTAACCGATGCTTGGAATGGAATGGCAAAGCGTAAAAGACATAAAGACGCAAAATGGTCGCTCGTACAAGCTGCAAGAAACGGAGTTTCGGTGATTGGTGGCGTATTTTTAACCAATGTTTTACTGCAGGTAGACAACTCATGGGCCCACAACTTTCTAGTTTCGTGCTAAGCTCGGGATGACTCCTTCTAGGCCGTTTGGGCCTCCGAATGCGTAAATTGGTGGCGATTCACATTTCATGTGCATTATGGGCTTCTACTTGTCCTTGCTTGGTCTTGGAGCAAGTGGGAGTCCTCCGTGTGGTTGTGGTTTATGTCCCTAGTTGACTCTTGGTTCTCGTGATGGCTCACAAAACCAAGCATAGGTTCTTTCATCGGTTGAGGCTTTGCATATTGTGGTTGTGTGTTGGTTGTTTGCTTATTATGTATGTTGTGAATGTATATAACTTGCAAATCGTTTTCTAAAACTTAAAACACAGCACAAACCATTTTCAAACTAAATCTTATGATTTAGTTTAACTAAGTTTAAATATGGATTTAACTTAAAATCATTGTTTTAAAATAACACTTAACTTGTTATGTATGTTATTCGATTTATGTATTGTCCAATCTCTAGTATAATCCACATAGGTTCTATATTAGACTTGAAAATGGACAACTTGACACACATAAATTAAAACAATGATTAGACTTAAGTTAAGAAAAGTTTTAACTTGTGCTACGAAGAATGAATGCATGCTTTTCAGACACCTTTTGATTCAAATCAAAATATTTTACCCGTCACAAATTTAAGTCATGCCGTCCAATCGCTTGAGAACACTTGCAATTACTTTTCGCCTATGCGTGGGACCTAGGTTGAATTGTAACCCAAGGTGATTATTGTCTATGCATGGGACCTAGATCTATTTTTGCACATTCTCAAATTGGATGACTTAATCGAGTTAAGCGGTGAGACCTTGACCCGAGGCAAGGATGGGACTAAACATGCCAGCTTGACACTAGATGCTTGTTCACTAGTGCCATGGGTCCCATAAGGATCTAAGAGTTGCACTTGATTTGCAATTGGTCGACGTTACCTACCTATTGAATCCACCATTGCTAGCAGATCAACTGATGTAATGTTGGAATCTCAATGAGGGTCTTAGCCTTTTTCGCAAAATTAATTGTTTTTCTTATAAAACTTGGGTAGTTAATTTTAAAAAGGATTAATTATTGAATGATACTAAAATTTAAATTTTGTTTGTTTTGTAGATGACAACCCAACTCAAACCATCAACAACTCGTTAATCGATCAATTTCGAGAAAGAGAGATTGAATGGTAACAACTTTTGATCGGTACCAAACTTGAGGATTGTCCTCAAGTCCGAACAAAAGTTTTACCATCCGGAACGAGCTTTACCGAGCCTCCCCGCGAAAATGCCACCGCTGCGGCGTAATGCCTACACTCGTAGGTTTAATGAACAATGCAGAAGTCGCTTGTCTTATGCTTGCGAGCATGATCCTAGAAATTCAAAATAATTTAGAGGACCTCACAACATTTGACATGATAACCGAACTAAGAACTATGTTCGAACAAAGAAGTCGAAAGCAGAATTATTTGAAACCTGCGGATCATTCCATGCTTGTAAGCAGGAGGAAGGACAATCGGTCAGTAGCCACATCATGAAAATGAAAGGCTATCTGGATCAGATGGAGCGGCTTGGATACCCCATGCCTCAGATCCTTGGAGTGAGCATGATACTAACCTCACTTTCAAAGGAATTTGAACAATTTGTGCAAAACTACAACATGCATAACATGGGCAAGACCATACATGAACTGCATAATATGCTCAAACTTACAGAAAAAGGTATGCCCAAGAAAGCTCCAGTTGTCCTAGCTATCAAGCATGGCAAAATCCAGAAAAAGAACAAGGGGAAACCACAAGCACCTGGCAAGGGACAAGGGAGAGGCAAGGGTAAGCTTGCTTACGCCCCCAAACCTAAAGTCCCCCACCGCTAAGAAAGAGCACCAGCCTAAGGACGACCGCCATCACTGTGGAATGGTAGGCACTGGAAGAGAAACCGGTGTGTACCGGCGAGTTGAAGAAGAGCAAGGCTAGCGGGCTAGTACATCGTATCTTCACTATAGAACTCTATACTTTTCCTAATAAATCCTGGGTATATGATACAGGTTGTGGGACTCACATTTGTAATGATGTGCAGGCTCTTAGGGGAAGTTGAAAGTTGAAGCATGGTGCTTTGGACCTGTACGTTGGTAATGGGAATCATGCACCAGTCAAAGCGATAGGAAGCTATGATTTAATCCTTCCTAA
This sequence comes from Chrysanthemum lavandulifolium, assembly GCA_022545495.1. NCBI lineage: Eukaryota > Viridiplantae > Streptophyta > Magnoliopsida > Asterales > Asteraceae > Chrysanthemum > Chrysanthemum lavandulifolium. The sequence goes on along the minus strand of CM040243.1, from coordinate 285,665,170 downwards.
TGGACTAGTTATTGTTTTGAATAATTGTCATTTCGCACCTACTATTACTAGAGGTGTTGTTTCACTTTCTCGTTTGAAGGATGATGGTTTCATCCATGTTTTTACGGATTTTGGCATTTCGGTTTCTAAGGATAATGTTTTTTATTTTAATGCTATTCCTAGAGATGGTATTTTTGAAATTGATATGCGTGATCCTAATTCAAACAATGGTTCTATATATAATATTAGCAACAAGAAATCTAAACGTAACATGGATTCCACTTTTCTATGGCATTTTCGTCTTTGCCACATAAACAAGAAACGCATTACGAAGCTGCAACAAGATGGGCTTTTAGAATCAATTGACGGTACATCTTTTGATAAATGTGTTTCTTGCATATCTGGTAAGATGGCGCGCAAGCCTTTTTCCCATGTTGGAGAAAGAGCTAAAGACATACTTGGACTCATACATACTGATGTATGTGGACTATTTAGGATCATGTGTAGGGAAGGAGCTAACTACTTCGTCACTTTTACCGACGATTTCAGTCGATATGGTTATGTTTACTTGATTAAACATAAACATGAAGTCTTTGAAACGTTCAAAGTATTTCAAAGTGAGGTAGAAAATCAACTCGATAAGACTATAAAGGCTCTTCGATCCGATCGTGGAGGCGAATATATGAGTCAAGAGTTTTAGATCATCTAAAAAGTGTGGGATAGTCTCACACCACTCCTCCACATACACCACAACATAATGGTGTATCGAAGGAGAAATCGAACTTTGCTAGACATGGTTCGATCTATGATGAGTCTAACAACGTTGCCAATGTCCTTTGGGTTATGCCTAGAGTCTGCCGTCGCATTCTCAACATGGTTCCATCCAAGAAGGTAGATAAGACTCCATACGAAATATGGCATGGGAAAGTCCCTAACTTATCTTACTTGAAGGTCTGGGGTTGTGAGGCCCTCGTGAAACGAGAAACGCCAAACAAACTTGAGTCTAGATCTATCAAATATATCTTCGTAGGATACCCAAAGGAAACGATGGGTTACTACTTCTACTACCCACCCGAGAACAAAATATTTGTTGCTCGTTATGCTGAGTTTCTTGAGAACAGTCTAATTTCACAAGAAGCAAGTGGGAGCACTGTAGACTTTGACGAAATTCAAAGTGAAGATGCACAACCGTCTGGTAACACTAGTGAGCATCAAAATGAGACTGAACATGAAAATGTCGAGCCTCATAGAGATGTTGCTCCGATTCGTAGATCCGCAAGGATACCTCAAGCACCTGAGCGATATGGTTTCTATGTCGATGCCGAGGAACATGAGTTGGGGATCAAGATGAACTCGCTAACTATCGAGCTGCATTATCGTGTTTCGAACGCGATAAATGGCTCTGAGCTATGAAATCGGAGATGCAATCCATGAAAGACAATGAAGTGCGGGTCGAAGTTGACCGCCTCCTAATGCTAAAACCGTTGGGAGTAAATGGCTCTTCAAGAAGAAGACCGACATGGATGGAAATGTACACACCTATAAAGCGCTGCCTAGTAGCAAAAGGTCACACTCAAACCTACGGGATTGACTATGAAGAGGTGACGTTAAAGCTATTAGGATTCTTATAGCCATAGCAGCGTACTATGACTATGAGATTTGGCAAATGGATGTCAAGACAGCCTTCTTGAACGGCCACCTAAACGAAGATGTTTACATGGTGCAACCCGAGGGCTTCGTGAATCCTAAACATCCCAACAAAGTTTGCAAGCTTTAGAGATCCATTTATGGATTAAAGCAAGCATCTAGAAGTTGGAACAAGAGATTTGATGAAGAAATCAAAAAGATTGGTTTCGCTCAAAACTTTGATGAGCCATGTGTATATAAGAAAACTAGTGAAAGTAATGTTGTATTCCTAGTCTTATATGTCGATGACATATTACTCATGGAAAAACATTCCAATGCTACAAGATGTAAAACTCGGCTTGGAAATTGTTTTGAAATGAAAGACTTAGGCGAAGTCGCTGACATACTTGGAGTCAAGATCTACGGGGATAGATCAAAGCGGTTAATCGGCTTGAGTCAAAGTGCATACATTGACAAAATCCTAAAGCGATTTAGGATGCAAGATTCCAAACGGAAATCTTCCAATGCAACCGAATACGGAATTGAGTAAAACTCAAGAACCTTCTACACCAAGAGGTGAAAAGGATGAAGGGTATCCCATATGTCACTGTGGGATCCATCATGTGGCGCGATAAGGTGCACTAGACCGATGTAACGCTCGCCGTAACCCGACGAGTAGGTATCAACGTAATCCGTGAATGTCATCGGACCGTCGTTAAGAACATATTAAAGTATCTTCGTAATACTAAAGATATGTTTCTTGTTTATGGTGGTGATGACAACCGCGAGCTCAGTATCACTTGCTATACTGATGCCGGTTGGCAGACCGATCGTGATGACAACAAGTCCCAAACTGGATTCGTTTTCATCATGAATGGAGGCGCTGTTGACTGGAAGAGTTCAAAACAGAGCACGATTGCAATGTCCTCTACAGAAGCAGAATACATTGCTACTTCAGAAGCTGCAATGGAGGCGATTTGGATACGAAAATTCATTTATGGGCTTGGCGTTGTCCCCAGCAATGAACTACCCATGGATATGTACTGTGATAATACATGTGCCATTATCATTTCAAATGAACCTGGTGTTCAAAAGGGTGCCAAACATTTTCGTCGGAAAGTTCATTACATTCGAGAAGTTATCGAAAGTGGTGATATTCGTCTTCTAAAAGTTCACACAGATGACAACTTAGCTGATCCTCTTACTAAAGCAATGCCTTGCACGAAACATGTTGGGCATGCTAGGAACATTGGACTTCGACCAGCTAGTAGTCTCATGTAGATCTGTTTATTTTAGTATTTGAATAATTGGAATGCTAAGCAGTTTATATTTTGTAATGAATTGATTTAATGGTTATTATCGTTTTCATTCATATCAACTGTATTCTATATTTGCATGTTTAAATCCATGAATGATTTTCTTCATTCAAAACTTGTCCATTGTCGGTTGACTGACGGAGTACCATCAAATTAAGACAATTGTGAGTGTGTTGGTGACCTTTTGCCAAACTCACATGTTGTTCATGGTGATGAGCATTGATCGACCCAACCTACGAGTATTCACCGCATGGATCGGCGCCATATAGTGAATCTCAAAATGGTTATGTCTATTATCCTTAGACTTGAGATGCAAGGTGTTTTGCATGTGTGGAGTTTCATTCCTTGATATGGTTAAAATCATCCCGAACAAGGTAGTTATAAAGGCCACTATCGTGAATGATTTGAAGCACATGAATGACACATGCAACAAAATAGGATTTGTTCCTCCACATGGTTTGGAGTTAGATACTATTGGGCCCCTCGATGATTTGAACAGATGTTTGTATGGTCGCATCCAAATGAGATTATGATAAATCTTAATTCACTTGGTAATCTTGTTTAATATCTAGATCGAGAACATAATTGTTGAACCATTAGAATGACTTTTTGATCCATGTCTAAAGTTCAACCTGGTATCTGAAACAAAGGGATATATGACATATAAACCATTTAATGAAATGTTTAAGAAACTGACCTCACATATCACTAGGGGCATTGGCGTATTGCTAGACGCTAACCATTGCTTGTATAATTACTTGTCTATTATGACGTCGCAAGTGGGAGCTGTTGGAGTATGCTCGTGTCATAATAAATAATTATATGGCTAGTCATATGTGAGCCTATGGGGTCACACACATATACACTTAGACACCATTATCATAATATATTTATCGTATTTACATTATGTATAACCTTTGTTTCATAAGGGAGTAAAGTGGAGTATTTGGAATTTGAAGGGCTTAAAGTGTAACTTATGATTTGACATCAATTAGCATTAATGCTAATTGATTATAATTGATAATAATTTATGTTGATTGGGAGTTACATGTTGGACTTCAAAAACTCCCTCCCCCTCCTCATTGTGGACGTCCAAACACACACACACAAAGGTTTTTGTTTTTGGTTTTTCCTTTCTTGATAATTCTATGGGTAGTCTTGTGCAAGGATTGGTACAAAGGTTAAGACTAGCATCAAAGGGTGATCGTTAGAGGTGTAGTGTGTTTCACACATTGGGAAAGGCCAACCTCATTGGTCTTTTGGTTTCTTGGTTCCATTCGTGGAAGTGATTGGTGTCTCAGAACCGAATCACGCTACAAAGGTATAAACCTTATATATGTTTTATTTGATTGATCATATGGCAATATGGATCCGTTGTTGGTGATGATTCCGCCATGCTTATATATTTATTTATGTTTATTATATTCATCATCACCTATATAGGAAGCATACGGAGTCGTTTTCAAGGAGAAGTCACACCATTATGATAAGCTTTAGCGTTTATTATTTCTTTTACTTTCAATTCATGTATTTCGCACTTTGAATATTGAATTGATGTGCATGATTAATATGAGCTGCTAACACCCTTTGGTGCTAGCCTAGTTATGATTCCTTAATTGTTTTGTTTGCATTTACCTTTACTTCCGTACAATTATTTCTAAGTGTATGCATGCATAGTTCTTTGGTAGTCACCCCGGTTCGGTAGTTTTGAATGGCAATAGAGGCGAATTTCCTAGAGATATGACCAACCGATCACCTATCGCTTGGATGAACTTAAGAATTGGGGGTGTAGTGTCTAAGTTCCTAACACCGGCACTCACTATTTAGAATCTAGCATGTAGCGGTACTTAATGACTTGGCTTAGGGACCAGGAACAACAGGACTTATGACGGTGCTACCGATTTCTCTGTGGTGGCATCTTTGTCGATAGGTTAGGCGAATTGACCAAATGTCGTCCTCTCGAATTTGACCCCACCAAGTAATTAGAAGTAGGTAGATGTAGACATAACTAGCTAGGAGGATTAACTAGGTTAGCACCACTATTCCTCTATTGATTTCCTTCTACCATTTATTTGCTTTTATATTCGTGCATTAGTAGTTTAATTAATTAAAACCCTATCAAACCATTAATATTCTCGTGACAATTGGACTTAGTAATTATCCGACATACATAGCTCTTGGGACGACCTCGGCTTTACCATTTACTACACTACACACGACCGGTACACCGCCTGTTAGTGCATTAGGTAGACCATAGGTATAGCGAGACACTATAAATATTAAGACCGTCAAGAAACCTCGCATTAAGTTTTTGCGCCGATGCCGGGAGTTATATTAGGATTTTATTTAAGTTTTGTTTTGATATTATGACTCTTAATATGAACGATTATCTCACCACCTCTAATAGTAAACAGGATCACCATTCCACTCTTGAAGAAAATGTTAAATTCAAATTTTGGGGACTCGTCTTGATGAACTAAAAGATGTCGCTTTTATGGAACCAAAGGATTTAAGAAGCACACGAGCACATCGCTAAGGTATGTGAGATCGCCGATTTATTTCATGTACCGAGTCTCAAGAGACCATGTTATGATGAGGGCTTTTCCTTTTACCCTAAAAGGAAGAGCTAGAGATTGGTTAAAGAAACTTTCATCCGGATCTATTACAACATGGAACACCTTTAAGAACGCTTTTCTTAAGGAATACCGAACCCCGCAAAAATCCTTCAATGTGTCAATGAAATTAGGAGGTTTAGCCAAATCTACGATGAACCACTATTTACAGCTTGGGAAAGATTTAACGAAGCCATCCTGAAATGCCCCGAGCATAAACTCAACAAACACGAGCAACTGCAAATATTCTACAACGGGTTAAACATAAAGACTCGAAAATTGTTAGACTCTAAAGAACCTATCCCTTTAATGACTGCTGATAATGGATGGATAAAAGTTGAGGAAGTCGCGCTCCATTCGTCATCATGGAACGAAGAGCGGGATAAAAATCCTATAGAGATACAATCGGTGATAAAAAATCTGGAGGAATTTGAAGTAGACATGCAATCCCTGACTGAAGAAGTCAAGATGGTTAAACACAAGTTCAATAAACCCATTGATGGGAGAGTGACGGATCTTGAAAAGGCGGTAAAGATGCTCGTTAAAGAATCTAGCGTAAAATATGATGAGAAAGAATTTGGTTTGGAATCTCAAGCGAGATTACGACAAAGCACTTAGAACACAAGCAATGCTATTAGAAGACTTGAAAATCAAGTGGGAAAACCGCGTAAACTATCGAGTAAGTGGATGAAGGTGATTTGCCTAGCACAATGTAAAATGATCCCGAGATCGCTCACGCTATTACAACAAGAAGTGGATTAAACTATAAGGAACTAGCTTACCCTTCGGACTTAAATGATCCGACTAACGAAACACCCCAAGATAACAATAAAGAAACCGAGGATGCTCAACCTTCGTCGAAAAAGTCCGTCCCTTACATTCCACCAATCCCATTTCCGGAAGAATTAAAAAGAACAAGAACGGGTGCTAATTCAAAAGTTCATGGAGAAAATTCAACAACTCAAGATTAATATTCCTCTCGTTGAAGCCTTGGAGCAAATGCAAATATGCCAAATTTATGAAGGATCTCCTTACCCATAGAAGACTTTTCGATCGAACGCAGATTACTTTAAACCAAAGATGCTCTATCGCTTTTAAAAATATGCCTCTCAAGAAGAAGATCCGGAGTTTCACTTTACCTTGCAATATCGGGAATTTTATTCAACAAAGCCCTTGCCGACCTTGGGGCAAGCATTAGTCTTATGCCATTCTCTTTATTCACGTTTGGAATTAGGAGAGCTGAAACCAACTAGAATGTGTATCGAGCTGGCTAATAAAACTACTCAATATCCGAAAGGGATAGCTGAAAATGTTCTTGTCATGATCGATAAATTTGTCTTCCCGGTCGACTTCGTGGTTCTGGATATGGAAGAAGATGATATCCCTATTTTGCTCGGAAGACCCTTTCTTGCAACAGCACACGCTATGATTGATGTCTTCAACAAGAAGATTTCATTAGAGATTGGTAATGACAAGATTACTTTCGACCTGGAAAAGTCCATGAGATATGCTTCTTTCACCGATGACAACCTTGATGATCTCGACCTTATAGAAGCTAACACTCAGAAGCATGCCCAGGAATGTTTTCTTCCTGATCCTCTGAGATCATTAAAATTCGAAGATAATGATGGGACATCTAGCGATGAAGAAAGCGAAACAGAGGAACTGACCAAGAAGAATCGACAAGATGTTCAAGAAACCCCTAAGAAGCCGATGCTCCCTCAAACTTAAGGAGTTACCTCCTCATTTAGAATATGCATTTATCAATGGAGATCAAAATTATCCTATTGTGATCTCTTCTTTGTTATCTAACGAAGAAAAGGAGTCATTACTACAGGTTTTAAGCAAGCACAAGGGAGCAATTGCATGGAAAGTCTCGACATTAAAGGAATTAACCTTCATATTGTTCCCACAAGATACTTATGGAAGATGATTTTAAGCCCTGTAGTACAACCACAAAAGAGATTAAACCCTAAAGTACAAGACGTGGTGAAGGACGAAATCATTAAGCTCCCGGATGCGTGTCTATTTATGCTATTTCCGATAGCCCTGGTTAGCCCCATCCATGTTGTGCCACGAAAGGAGGAATGACGGTCACCAACGAAGATAATGATCCGATACCAACTAGGACAACATCGGTTGGAGGGTGTGCATTGACTACGTAAAATTAAACGATGCCACACGAAAGGATCACTTCCCTTCCGCTTATCGATCGATGCTAGAAAGACCGCTCGGACATGAGTATTACGCTTCCTCGATGGATTCTCGTGTTACTTTCAAATTCCTATTGCCCCGAGGATCAAGAAAAGACAACGCTCACCGCCTTACGGAACATTCGCCACCAAGGATGCCTTTGGACTATGTAATGCTCCCGCCACATTCCAACGGTGCATGATCGCTATATTCTCTTATATGTGTCAAGATTTCATGGAAGTCTTCATGGATGACTTTTCAGTTTTTGGTAACTCCTTCTCATCCTGTCTTAATAATCTATCCAATATGCTTGCTAGATGTGAAGAAACCAACCTTGTCCTTAATCGGGAAAATGTCATTTTATGGTTAAAGAAGGGATTGTTTTGGGGCATAAAATCTCTCAAACGGGATTGAAGTTGATAAAGCCAAGGTGGATGTTATTTCTAATCGCCTTATCCGACTAACCTAAAAGGCATTAGGAGTTTTCTTTGGCATGCGGTGGTTTTATAGACGATTTATAAAAGATTTTTCAAAACCGCCAAACCCATGACCCAACTCCTAATGAAAGACGCTAAATTTGATTTTAACGATGATTGCAAAAAGCCTTTGACATTTTAAAACAAAACTAACTATCTTGCCCGGTTATTATTGCTCCTAATCGGGGCGATTTTGAACTCATGTGCGATGCTAGTGATTATGCTGTTGGAGCTGTTTTAGGACAGAGGGTGGATAAAAAATTTAAACCCATTTATTATGCTAGTAAAACCTTAAATGAGGCACAAGAGCATTATACAACCACTGAAAAAGAACTCCTGGCTGTAGTATATGCCTTTGATAAATTTAGGTCTTATTTAGTTATGTCAAAAACTATTGTCTACATTGACCATTCTGCTTTGAAGTACTTATTTAATAAGCAGGATGCCAAACCAAGGTTGATTAGATGGGTACTGCTGCTGCAAGAATTTAAAATTGAAATTAAGGATAAGAAAGGAGCAGAAAACTTAGCAGCTGATCACCTTTCACGATTAGAAAACCCTGAGCTCGAAGAACTTGATACAGAGACTATCGTGACCTTCCCACTTAACACCACATGGTAGTTAGAATTAAAGATTCCAAAGGTCGAACCATGGTACGCAGATTTCGCTAATTACCTAGCGTACCAAAGTGTTACCTAGTAACAAAAGCTACGACCAAAAGAAAAGTTCTTCTCGGATCTTAAGTATTACTCGGATGATCCGCTCGCTTTTAAATCATGCCCGATGGTATTATTCAGAGATGCGATTGGGAAGAACAAAGACAAATTCGAACATTGCTACAACGGACCTGGCAGGAGGACAAGATGGAGCCGATAATATCGCTTGAAAGGTTTATGAGGCCGGATTCTTTTGGCCAAGTATTTTCAAAGATGCCGCAAGGCATGTTAGGGATTGTGACACTTGTCGAGGGAGGTGGAACATCTCTTCTCGGAATCGATGCCACTCAACAATATTATGGTATGTGAGGTTTTGATGTTTGGGGATCCATTTTATGGGACCTTTCACTCCATCGAAAAATAAAAGTTATATCCTTGTAGCCGCCAATTACGCTTCAAGTGGGTTGAAGCAGAGGCCCCTGGACTTGTGACGCTAGGAGTGTCATTCGCTTTTGAAAAGATTATTCTCTAGGTTTGGGATCCCTAAGACCATCATTAGTGATCGAGAAACGCACTTTGTAATGCTATTATGGAGAAAGTTCAAGAGATACGGGTACTCCATCGAATGTCTACACCTTATCACCCACAAACCAATGGGCAACCGAGAACACCAACAGGCACTCAAACGGATTTTGAGAACCACACCGCAATGTAATGCATTGGTCCGACAAACTCGATGAGGCATTATGGGCATTCGTAACGGCCTTCAAAACTCCTATTGAAGCACCCTTTAATATTGTTTACGGAAAAGCATGTCATCTTCCGTTGAATTGGAACATAAAGCATATTGGGCTCTCAAAATGCCAACTTGGAGGCCGGTATAATCAAAGAACATAGATTTTCCCAAATAAACCGCTTAAGTGAATTACGAGACGAAGCATATGATCATGCTAGGGCATATAAAGACAGACCAAAAGATGGCACGATAAGCTTAATCAAGGAGAAAAGATTCGAGGTAGGTCAAGAAGTTCTCATTTTAACTCAAGACTCAAGTTATTCCTCGAAAAATGAGATCTCGCTGGGTTGGCCCATACACGTAAGTAAGGTATTCCTTATAGGACTATTGAAGTTCATAACAAGGAGGGAGTATATTTTAAGGTAAACGGACACCAAGCAAAGATTTATTATGGGCGTGATGTTAGTAAGCTATCTCGGTGACGAATTCTTCGCGACCGGTCTAGAGCCCTGCGGCTCGAGTCTAACTTAAAGACTCATTAATAAAGAAAAGTGCTCTTCGAGACAACCCGAATTTTCCTTTCTTTTTTTTTATTTCATTTCATTGGGTTTTGTGTTTTTAACCATTTTGTAGGAAACAATGAAGTAATTATCACGCAGCTTGTCGATTCGAACAGAGTTACAACAGAACTCATCTTGGTGATTACGCCCGTAACCAACATTTTAGCAAGCAGTAATTTTGTCGATTACCAATTACGCGTAGTACCATCTCGGTGGTTACGCCAGTAACTATTCGCTTCACGTACTTATACCGTGGATTGAAGTTTGTTCATGACGCTAAACGAAGGCACGATCCTTTCTCGTGGGCCTTCTTCTTTATGGAGCAAATTGGGAAGTTCTCGCCTAATTCTACCTTTCTCTTCACCTTTATTTTAATGCCTAGTACAAAAGGGACTTTGTACAATTCAAGTGGGGGGACGGGAGTAGAATTATCTCTTGAACTTTATTTCGCCCTCATTTTTCTAGTTTATTTTGAAAAATTATGCCATTTTTAAAATTTTGACATGTTTTTCCGAACCTAACTAGATTAGACCTTAGCCGAGCACATACAACCCTTGATATTACATAATGACTATTGATCCTGTTTTTGATTACCCAAACCAACTGCTGCTGATCAGCGTGTTCAAAGCTAGAGAATTTAACCACTTATGGGCTAGCTTTGTGATCGTACAAATGTTTGGCGCTAATATGATGTAATAGAACAGGTGTAATTAGTGGTGCCTAATTTCTTGCCGGAAAATCTCTGTTTTGGCCGGTGTTCAACCGGAAAAGATGACCGGAAATCAAGAGTGTCAGGTAACACTCTTGAAGACAATAATGCCAGAAAAGGGCTCTGGATACCAATTGATAGACTCAATTAGATCTCATTAAAGAAATGTTAATTGATTATCAATGGTGATTAACAACTAGAGATCCAAAATGGAAGAATTGGAGATGGTAGTTGATTAATCAAGAACTGTTGAAAGTTTGTTACAATGAAAAAGGGAAAGGAAACTTGATTTATTACAAATTCATAGCTAACTGAACATACAAGATCAACTACTTATACTTAATTACAGAAACTGGTTAACTAACTTTGGGCACCAAGGTTAGTTATTTGAAACCAGAACTAATACAAAGCTAACACGTGTCCTTTTTGAGTTGAACTCTTTTGGCGCGTATCAATACTTTCTTCTTTTCATGCTTCAGAACAAACTTTCATTGTCTTATAACTTTGTATGTTTGACTAAACTTGAGATATCCAGTTTGCCCAAACATAGTAGTTAATCATAACGTGTTTTAACTAAAAACCCGTGCATTTTACTATATACATACTCCATATATTGTATGATTATGATAGCCTATAGCGATTCATTGAGGAAGTAGGTAATAAATCTGTATAATATCGAGATCTTAATTCAAATTTAGCCTTTGGTAAAATCATTAACACCGCAACATGTGGGACCTTAATCTTGATTGATTTTTCAAGGTCTTTCAAGAACTAATTATGAAGTTGTTCAAACCAACATTTTATCAACACGATTGAAATACATATAGACCGCTCCAGATAGAGGTATATTTTTCTCAAGCTCCAACAAAATTTAAAAAGGACATTCACGCATTTGTTAGTTTGGTTTATTGAACAAAACATGCCTACATTTGATTTGAATCGTTTCTTTTTTTAAGGGTTTTTCCGGTACATTTATTACTCTAAAAAACAATTAAGTACAACGAATGTGGGTGAATCTCACATCTTAGCCCAAAACTAGGCGAAAACAAACACACCAACTGTGCTTCAAATCTAAACTATCATAAGAATACTATGCCATACTTATGATACATACTACAAATGCTATCTAAGGATACCACAACGACTAATATCAAAAGCATTAGCAAACTGCATTTGAGCATCAGTCAAACCAGGATCAACACAATCATTATCATTGTAAGGGTCTTCATTATAAGAAAGCTTTTATTTCTCACTCCACTGCCACTTTTAGAAGCTATATTAACCTTGAAGCTTGTAGAAGCCATAAAACTGACAGTTTTATTGTATACCTCGAACACTTCACTATCACTATCGTTATTAACCTAATCATCAACCTTTTTAGAAGCCAGAGTAGAAGAACTAGAAAGCGTTGATTTACAAGATTATAGCGGTTTCCCATCATCACCAACTAGCACAAGCTTCCATCAAGTATCTTACTTTCCAGTTCACTAATCCTTGCAACTAAATGTGTAATACTAGGACTACCAGATGCCACCTCGCCCTCACTATCATTAACTACTTATGCGTACCAGTAGCCCTATCAATTTCTTCAAGAACAGTGCCAAACTCACTAGAAAATAAATTATATTTGTTGGACTTGTTGACCACATTTTTGGTAGACGAAGCAAATGAATCCTTACCACCATTAGTCATACTAGAAACCACTTTCGCACTCACATTCTTAGGCAAGATGGTCGCATTAGAAGCACTAACATTTTTAGTATTAGTATTGCCCGTAATTGACTTGCCATTAGATGTAGATGGCCCAACGCCCAAGCCCGGTTGTGAGCTTTGGGCCATCTACAATTAATATTAACTGATATTTTTAATTGCTTAATGTTTACTACTAACTGCCGCTGCCTGTAATCGAAGAATAGATAGTTACTTTATTTAACAAAATGTGTTACCTGATGAGAAAAAGGCTACAATAACTCCAACTAAGTACAAAAGATATGGCCAGATAATCATATGAGATAACTATGTGATGAGTTTTATTATGTATCTTTCTTATTTATTATTTTCTTATTAACGGGTAGAAAAAGATAAATTTTAATAGACATGGAAAACCCAAAATTAGAAAGTAGAAGACAAAATATTGGGTTCATACGTAGTTTTAATTGTTTTTTTTTTGGTAAAAGGGTTAATTCACCCCGGTAAAATTCATTACACCAAAAAACATTGAAGTACAAATGACATGGGTCTGATGGGTACCATCGGGGTTTTAAAATTATAAACAAGAATTACCGGTTAACTAGGAACACATTCGGGCAACTATACCCTAGTCAAGTTGTAGTATAGTATATGGTAAATCAAGGTCGTCCCAAGAGACTTGGTTGCACTACAAGTTTCGCTTTGTTTGTTTAAGCAAGTAACAAGTTGATGGTTATGATTGTCACATATCAAACCAACAAGAAAAGCAATATAAGAACAAGAAAGTATCAACACATTCATGGTTATTTCAATCAACCACAAAATCTCAACAATTATATCAATAACAAACATCTTAAAATATAAAAGTAACAAGGTTTACCCAAAGTATGAATTACAATAGGCAAAGATGAAGGATTATAGCAACCTTCAAGCCTCCAATCAACTACAATAGTTCTACCAAGCGAAAAATCATATCCAAACACCTTCGACAACTCTTGAGCACACTACAAGAATTTGATAGAGGTTTGAGGTCTTTAGGAAGATAAGTTTGTAGAAATTCGTCCTTAAGGGTGGAGGCTAGAATTTCACACAAGTTGAGATAAGATAGTTGGTGGAAATTCGTCCTTAAGGGTGGAGGCTTAAATTTCACACCTTTGGGGAAGGTAAGTTGAGAGAGGGATGGTGTAATAGGTGGAAATTCGTCCTTAAGGGTGGAGGCTCGAATTTCACACCTAGAGATGGAGTGGTGAGTGAAAGGGATGAAAAGGATGGAGAAGAGATGATGAAAATGTTAGGATTTAGAAAATCAAGTTGTTAAAGTGTCGGTCACCTCAAGTATTTGTAATCGTTAGAAAGCTCGTAGTCGTAGTTATTTAATGATTAGTTAGTATTTAGTTAAGTAACACCGTGGAGGATGGACGGGTCTTTACTCATCAGATTCTCGATCCACACCAAGGAGTAGTCATTTGATAAATATTTGGATATTCATTTGGTAATCTAACCTTCTATGTGTTTCTCTCACTAGAATATCTCACTTTTCTCTCTACTCATTTCATACGCCTCTTTAATGTATGTGTTGATGTGTTTATGAAACCAATATATTACAAATGGTATCAAGAGCCAAGGTTTGATCATTCATCTTTCATGTTCTTGGATTTTAGTGGATTTCATAAGGTTTTTGGGGTTGAATGAGTTTAGAGTAGATTGTATCATTTGGTTCATTTCTAGTGTTAAAGTTTGGATTTTGATTGTAATTTTGTGTTTAGAATCATCATATGTGCTTAGGTTTTGAATTGGAAGGCTTGAATCATCGTGGTTGGGTTGTTTTTGGATTGAAAAGTGGTAGTTTTTGAATATAAGTACGAAGCGAGTTGCGTCTCGTAGTACTGTTCTTGGATGCGAGTTGAGTTGCTCTTTGAAGCGAGTTGTCACTAGAGCGAGTTGTCACTTAAGCGAGTTGTCTTGGAAGCGATTTGGTTGCTTAAGCGAGTTGTTACTTAAGAGTTGTGTTCTAAGCGAGTTGGTTTTAAGCAACTTGACTATTGAGCGAGTTGTCTCTGTATGCAACTTGATTCCATGCGACTTGTCTATTAAGCGAGTTGTCCTCAAAGCGAGTTGATCAGGGTGCGACTTGTCTAATACACTACTTGTCTATTGAGACTTGTCACTTCTTCGTGCTACATTTTACGGTTGTTCTTTTGATTTAGTAAAATCCCGTGAAAGAATCGATTTTCCGGTTTAATCAAATAATAGTAAAATTCCATAGAATCTGATATTTATGTTATGGCTTACACCACTGATCCATTAATTTCCAATGTGCTCAAACTATATGACTCGTGGATGCAGACAAAGCACGTACTACTCAGAGAGCTTAACCATGACCGACTCAACCAATGATGATCAAAACACTTGTACTTTGAGTCAAATCCTAAGGAATTTCACCACTAATCTGCAAAATGCCTTACTAATGGAATGCAAGATTGAGCCCTACCAACTACTTCACTCATCTCTTACGTTCTTATCCACAACTATGGATCGAACATGTAGCGCTCTTTTCCGCCGGGACTTATCTACATTGACGAGAACCTTGTCGATGAACTTAGAACTATTGAAGCTTCAACTTACCAAAAGAAGGTATTAAAAGATAATTCCAATGTCGCACTTCAGTTATCCACAACCAATTCCGCCATTCATCAATAGGAATATTCCTCGAGACTTGATCAACACTTGACCGGAATTTCTTTCAAGAAACATACTTGGAATGGAAATTCAAGAGTTCATCAATACATTTATCCAACCGATGGATAATGTGGAAAAGTACATCGAGGAAGCCGCTCAAGAGGATAATTACGTGAATGAGTGTCGTGCAATTAGGAGATGTCCATGCAACTTTATTTGTATATCCTTTTATCTAAGTCTCCACATGATGATTGCTTTTTACCATTGATGTGCATCTTATGTCTCCATCTTGGTCATATCTTGCTTTCTTCGTATGCTGTTTATCATTGTCAAAGAACTTATGATATGGGGTAGATATTTGGTCAAAATTGATAACTTTATCTTACCTAACAAACTTTTCGGATATTGTTGTTGTTATATGTGTGTTACTTAGATCTCAATGGCAGACACCACATCCTCCGAGAACCTTGCTACCACCGCACCAACCATTGTTCCTACCGATGAGGAAATACTTCCATTCATGGAATGGGTAACAATAGCTAAGAGCAAGCGCTATATAGATGTAGATAGAATCCAACATAATCCAATTTACCGATCGGGTTATTGACATTTTGAAAGACACCAACTTCTTTGGAGCCTTAACCAAGCGTTGCACAATGCCTTCCATTTATCTTCAACAATTCTGGAACACTGTTACATGGGACAAGATAACTGCTACATACTCTTGTAAGCTTGAAGACAAGTGGTATGACATCACCATTGAGACTCTCAGGAATGCTCTTCAGATCACACCAAGAGACCCCTCTAATCCATTTGACATTCCACCCACTACTGAAGAACTAATAGAGTTTGTCAATGAATTGGGATATCCAGAAAAGCTAACTAAGATCTCTTCTCTCATCAACGCAGAAATATATCAACCATGGAAAACAATTGTAACGATCCTCAACTTATGATTGCTCGGTAAACGTCGTGATGTATGCAGTAAGAGCTCTTATTCGCAAATTCGTGGGGATGGTTAAAGGAAAACATTGATTTTGTTGAACGTATGATAACGCTACACGCTCGCTCGGGGTCAAAGGAACTTCCTTTTCTTCGAGCAAGTTTTATAACACCCTAGGCGTTGAACCTAATCGCTGTAGTGTAGTAATTAGGGTAAGCCACGGTATTGATATCATTCTCTGGGAATAGGAATGCTAGTAAGAAGTTACTACGCTAAGGTTAAGGTTGAGGAAGATTATTTTTGTATTTTATATTTTATGAAATGGAAAGGTACGAATCTCGGTATTGGATTTGGGGTTTGGTATTTCTACCGATTACTCTACTATTATCTAATTATCTAAACTAAGGTTGTGGGAGTCTATGTCTAATTAATGTGTGCTCGTATGATAGTTTAAAGATGTGTTTACTTAGGTTGTACTACTCCTTAATTATCTCCTATTGATGGTTGAGTTGTCACGCCCTTATTCTTAGTTGCGTTGTGTGTCTAAAGTTGTAGGGTATGCGTTTCTCCCTAACTCTTTGAACTTACCAAAGGGTCTCGCCTACAAAACCCACTAGGGATAATAAACTCTTACTCTAAGGCACTCTTTGGATGGTTTAGCTTACAACTACTCGGTAATTATATTCTAAGGTTCACAAAGATGAATCAAGCATTATACACAACGAATGACCTATCGCATTACTAGATCATTAATCAACTAAGATAAGAAACAACCAATCAATATTCAATAATTAAGTTTCATACTTCCTAAGCAAACACACAAATAAATTAACCGGACATGGAGAACATGCAAGCATACACACAAATAATCAAAGACATAATTGAATTAATAAAGTAAATACTTATCTTGATGTAAGATAGGGTTTAAAACCCTAAAATCTGTACAAGACACCTTAGTTTCGGTTTTAGGTTTTCACCCAAAATACTCTCTAAAACCGAAAAATTCGGATTCTATATATAAGATTACATATGCGACGGCGTCACCTTATGTTTCGTGACGCCGCCGTGTCGCCGTCATTAGGGTTTCGCCTTGGCCACGTTAACCTTGCGACGCGCCACCTTATGTCCGTGACGCCGCCTCTTCTTCGCTCGACGCCGTCGGATTGCATCTAGGCCGCCCGAGTAGCGACGGCCTACTTTTACAACCGGACGCCGCCACTTGAAAATACGAGTTTTGGGTTCTCGAACCGTCACAAAAATCCTGGACGGCGCCGCACTAGCACCGACGCGTCGCCTTCTATTTTAGCAATTGTGAGTGTCTCGATTTTGACTTTGGCCATTTTCTTCATATATTCGCCTTTTCGTCCAAATAAGTGCCATTCCAGATTTTGCCTTCAAGAGACCTAAAAGTGAAAAGGAACGATATTAAGCAATAACGGATACAAAGTGATCAAATAAGGACTTAAACGACCCTCAAAATGGTACCTTTTAAAACCTTATCAAATATCCCTACACTTGTTATTTGCTTGTCCTCAAGCAAATGTGCTGTTAACCAATTAATTTATAAGTTAGGGGTCATGAAGCATTAATTCAAAACGGTCCACAACACATATAAGCCCCAAGAAAGTCATAACAAGCACGGAATTACATACTAGCACCCCACATGGGGTGTTTGGATACTCACATCGCTCTCGGGTGTATATATGAAATATAACAAAATAGGAAATGGAAGATAAACACTCATTAACCGGTCCTAGTACATAGATTACCATAGGCTTGAGAATAGATCAAACCTCCATCGCTTTGGCGAAGCACCTAGGAAAGACTATCAAAGAGGTCTTTAAAGGGTTGTAATGTTAGGCTTACGGTAGGGAAACAAGGGTTTGGTGGGATAGGCTATTTAGTGGTGGCAAGTCAAAAATCTCTATGTTAAATGCATACGAAGAATGGCGCTGCTAAGCCAAGACTCGACACTCTATACTCTAGATAACTGAAATAAATAAACATAAATTCAAAGATAGATGTAGGATGGTAGCCCATTTTTTTATTTTTTTTTTTTTTTTTTTTTTTTTTTACACTATATTTTTTTCTTTTTCTCTTTTTTTTTCGATTTTTTATTTTTTTTTTTTTTTCACATACACTTTTACTCTACCATCCTCTAAGATAACATCAAAATACTAGGATTTATAGGCATATCCCTACACTTGAGTTTTATTACTCTAACACTAATTTGACCCGATTTGAAAAGATCAAAACACTTGGGGTACATTATTATGCAAACAAAGGAATTTGAATTTTTAACGTTCCTTCCCGTCATTTCATAAACTTTAACTTTTCCCATGAATTCCAATCGTCCCAAAATCGTATACAAAGGATATGACTCGACTTAACAACTTATGCAAGCAACTAGATAATTGAACTAAGGGTTTAGGGTGATAACAAACATTTGCACTAAAAGTGAGTGTATAAGGGTAGGCTAAGGCGATTTGGGTGTATATTTGGGGTGGGGTGTAAATAATGCTCTTCATTGATATTCCGAAAACCAAACATCACGAGAACCGCGAAAAGGATAGGCTCGAGGGGTTAACTAGGGGTATCATGTACTAAAGATGAGTACAACGCAAAGGGTGTGGGGAATTACTCAACCGATATGGAAGAAGTAATTATATTACGGGTATCAAACAAGGGTTATCCTAATGCCTCTTATCATTTAGTTATTCCTAACTACACAAGTGTAGCCTCACTTGCGATCTCGAATGCATCACATAACAAGTTCTAGAATCTAATATACTACCGGTTCACACTCTAAGCATTGAAGATGAATGCTTTAATTCCTACTAATCTAAGGCGATCCTCACATTTTGGTGGAATTTGGGTGGTAAAGGGTTTTGTGCTAGTCATGCAACTTCCTATCCATGAGACGCTTTTGTTAAGACTAATGGCCCACTCCTATATGTCATAAAAATTTAAATTTGGTGCCAAAATTACCCTAATCGACATTTTCTCATGGTTTATTACACAATCACAATTGGACAAAGCAAATAGTCAAGGATAAGCATAGTTTCAAAGTTCCGCTTTATTTTCCCTCCCTACACTTAAACCGAACATTGTCCCCAATGTTCCCGAAGTATCAAAGTTATGATAAAAGAAGGTAATCAAAAACGAAAGAAACTAGTACTCCCCGATTAGCTCGGTAGGATCCTTGTATAGTGGTGGTTAAATCCTTTTCAAGAAGAATTATTGCGTGAAAAGCTCCTTCCAATCTTATGTAACTTCTTCTTGACAAACTAAACCCGCACACTTGAAGAAAACAAACAAAACCTTCGCGTAAAATCGGCGGTAATAATATATATAAGACTCGATTTAAACTAGGATATAATGCTTGTGGAATGGATGTTTACGAATTTCTAAGAAAATTAAGACCGAAAATTCCAAAATTTATAAGTAGCTCAAAACGAGAAAAAATAACTGATGTTTTACTCCTTTCCCGACGCCGTCAGTTGCAATCTCGACGCCAAAGTTATCCCGACAAAAGCGGTCTGCAATTTTCGGAAAAATTCGAAAATTTACATCTTTAGAATCTGGAAAATTTCGCAAAACATCCATTATGACTCGATACAAGCATTTGACTCGAACAAACAAACATAAATATCTTTTAGTTAATTGTTATTCTCATGTTTACATTTCTTTGGAAAACGTGTAATCCTCCCTACACTTATCCCTTATGTAAAATACCTTTATATGCAATTAAGACGAGGTTAAAACAAAATAAAGCATTTTACAAAATTAAACATGAGGATAAACAATTAATAAAAGATATATGACACACAAATGAAAATGAAAACAAATACACATGGGTTGCCTCCCAAGAAGCGCTTGTTTTTGTTCGAGTCACGAGCCCGACTCTACCTTTATTTAACAGATAAAGGGAAGTTTTCCTACACTTAAGTTTAAGTGCGGATGATAGTAGCAATACACACCCTTAGGGTGGAAATTTGCTACGTGAGGAGAGGGTGATGGGTGATTTATATGCTCAAAGGAGTGTGCTCCATTTATTATAACCTTACCTAAGTCTATTGGTGTAGCGGTGAATCAAATCTCCTCCTAAAATGGATCATCTTCTATCATCTTCAAAAGATTCTTAGTTAAGGATCCATCTTGACCTAATAAACCCGGTTTAAACCCATAGTGTTTCTTGTTATCAACCATGAATGGGTGATATAAGTGTGTAAGGTCATGGGTTACTCCTATATTAGCTTCCACTCTACATGGCCTAGAATCTACCACCTTTATCAAGCAACTACCCGGACTATCTATTTTGATGGGTGGATTGGGGCCTAATTCAATTCCAAGATTCACATCTAAAGACGAAACATTGGGTAAGGTTTTTGGTTGAGGCTTCGATTCATCAAAATTAGGAACTTCCCTAGGACTAAGAGAGAGGTCACGACAACAAGCATCTAAACCTACATTCTCTAGTGGCGTTTGGTCTAAAGGTTCTACAATCGGAGTTCCTATAGTCTCTTCTACTTCTTCCGGGTAAGTTATAGGCGATGTGTGTTCCTCAAGTGATGGTAGGACTTGTGGGTTATCCGATGGGATTGGATTTTCTACTCTATCCTCCATCTTATCAAGATCACCTATGTATTCGATTCAGCATCGTGGTAGCGCCTAACCATGACATGCACCTTGGTACCTCAACTCTAATCATCTCCTTCCTAAACAACCTTTTCAATCAAGTTTCCAAATTGAAAATAGGTCTAAAGATTCGCTTTTTGGGTCCCATGTTCCACTTCTAAATTGGGAGTGAATCTCAAAGGTTTCCCATGCATTTCAACACCACGTCCCCAAATATCCCCATCCGCTACATAGTCAAGTCTCCTTTGGGTTTCATGGGCGATACGGTGTAAAAGATTTGTAGTGGAAACAAGAAATCAATACCATGATAAAGGACTTTTGTAATAAATATTTAATTCGAGTCCACACCTCGTGAAAGGATTCATCATGATATTTCGGAACCTCAAGATCTCATTTTGGAGTGGAAATGGTAGATTATGTAGTGGATTTCGTTGGTTGGGTGACAGTTTATGCTGATTCGCGTTCTCCATAACGGCTAACGGAATAGTTAATGAAAATGGTTACGAACAAAGGTCACGAAGAAGGGGATAGACTATGAGGAAGCTAAAATGAGAAAAAATTTACTTGATAGGAATCAACAAAGAAACCTAAACGAGGTGGACTACTAACTAGCTATTCTATTCTCCGTGGCGCCAAAAACTTGATAACGCTACACGCGTCGTTCGGGGTCAAAGGAACTTCCTTTTCTTCGAGCAAGTTTTATAACACCCTAGGCAAATGAACCTAATCGTTGTAGTGTAGTAATTAGGGTAAGCCACGGTATTGATATCGTTCTCTGGGGAATAGGAATGCTAGTAAGAAGTTACTACGCTAAGGTTAAGGTTGAGGAAGATTATTTTTGTATTTTTATATTTTATGAAATGGAAAGGTACTAATCTCGGTATTGGATTTGGGGTTTGGTATTTCACCGATTACTCTACTATTATCTAATTATCTAAACTAAGGTTGTGGGAGTCTATGTCTAATTAATGTGTGCTCGTATGATAGTTTAAAGATGTGTTTACTTAGGTTGTACTACTCCTTAATTATCTCCTATTGATGGTTGAGTTGTCACGCCCTTATTCTTAGTTGCGTTGTGTGTCTAAAGTTGTAGGGTATGCGTTTCTCCCAACTCTTTGAACTTACCAAAGGGTCTCGCCTACAAAACCCACTAGGGATAATAAACTCTTACTCTAAGGCACTCTTTGGATGGTTTAGCTTACAACTACTTAGGTAATTATATTCTAAGGTTCACAAAGATGAATCAAGCATTAAGTACACAACGAATGACCTATCGCATTACTAGATCATTAATCAACTAAGATAAGAAACAACCAATCAATATTCAATAATTAAGTTTCATACTTCCTAAGCAAACACACAAATAAATTAGCGGACATGGAGAACATGCAAGCATACACACAAATAATCAAAGACATAATTGAATTAATGAAGTAAATACTTATCTTGATGTAAGATAGGGTTTAAAACCCTAAAATACTGTACAAGACACCTTAGGTTCGGTTTTAGGTTTTCACCCAAAAGACTCTCTAAAACCGAAAAATTCGGATTCTATATATAAGATTACATATGCGACGGCGCCACCTTATGTTTCGTGACGCCGCCGTGTCGCCGTCATTAGGGTTTCGTCTTGGCCACGTTAACCTTGCGACGGCGTCACCTTATGTCCGTGACGCCGTCCTCTTCCTTTCGACGTCGTCGGATTGCATCTAGGCCGCCCGAGTAGCGACGGCCTACTTTTTACAACCGGACGTCGTCACTTGAAAATACGAGTTTTGGGTTCCGAACCGTCACAAAATCCTCTGACGGCGCCGCATTAGCACCGACGCCGTCGCCTTCTATTTTCAAAGAAATGTGAGTGTCTCGATTTTGACTTTGGCCATTTTCTTCATATATTCGCGCCTTTTCGTCCAAATAAGTACCATTCCAGCATTTTGCCTTCAAGAGACCTAAAAAGTGAAAAGGAACGATATTAAGCAATAACGGATACAAAAGTGATCAAATAAGGACTTAAACGACCCCTCAAAATGGTACCTTTTAAAATCTTATCAACGTATTTGGGAAGAATTCTCTTTGTCTTTAGACAGATTCATCACTGATAGACTAAACTCTCTGAATAAAGTCAAAGGAAGAAAAGGCCTTGGTAAAAGAGTGATTCCCAGCATCAGGTTTTCAAAGCTCATTATCCAAAGATCTCGCAATGATTTACAAGTTTACTCCACGAAGTGAGTCAGCCCTTCATGAAGCCAGCGATGAATTCATTCTTGGCAACTTAAAATAGGTTGCTAGAGGACATGACAAGGAAATCTTTGGAATGCCTATCCCTGAAGCTCTTCTTACAGAAAGAATTAAGAAAGCTGGTTACTTCAAGAGATACTTAAAGAAGGCCTCCGGCGCAACCGATGATGACACACCAAACCTTACTTCCACACAATCCAAATCTATACAATCTGAGTCTACCTACTCAAGTCTTCCCAAGAATAAGAAAAGACCTGATAGCTCATGTGGAAAACTAGAAGGGGGGGTTGAATAGTTTTACTAATTTAAAACTTCCTTTTAAATATTTAGATCGACTTATGTCAATCTATTTGATTGTTTATGTTGGACGTTGATAGATAGATATATAAACGTTTAATGAAGGATAAAGAGTAAGAAGCACATCACCACGACACAAGTATTTATAGTGGTTCGGCTACAAGGACACCTTCCTTGCCCTACTCCACTCCCTGAGTCACCTACTCGAGAGTTCGTAAACACTACACCATCTCCTTATGGCGGAGAAGCCTTCACAACGTCGCTTAACCTTTTTCCGGTACAAAGCTAAATACCGAGTTCTTTCACACCAAGGCGAACCACACCTAACACAACGTCGCCTACCCTTTATACGGTGCTAGGCTAACCACCGAGTTCTTTCACACCTTAGGAGAACTAATCCTTCACAACGTCGCCTACCCTTTATTAGGTATTAGGCTAAGCACCTAGTTCTTTCATACCTTAGGTGAACTATACCTTCACGACACAACACCTAATCTCAAGGAGATCTACTCCTTGTTACAACACCATCAAGGATTTCACCATCCTTGTATATAAACAACTACATATATGTATAACGATGCACCTCATCGATTATACGACCTAGGAATTCTTCCCAAATGCTACTTGATTTGATTCTTTGGCATCCTTCACTAATGCCTTTGACACAACGCTTGGCACCCTTCACTAATGCCTTCGTCTTGACACCTTTAGCATCTTTCACTAATGCTTTCATCTTGACACTTTTGGCATTCTTCACTAATGCCTTCAACCCAACATTTATGGAGAAAGAAAGAACTATCAACAAGATAACCTTAGTAGTCTTGATGATGACGAAGCATGGCAACTCATGGATTTTGAGCTTGCACGTCTTCAAGAGGTGGTGATCTTTCCTTTAAGAGGAACCTAGTATATCACACAAAATGAAAGACAAACTACATAGATCACTTAGATCCGAGGTTAGAGGGTTAGAATACTTTGGGAAGTATATGTAAAAGGACACATAGAGAGGAAGAAATGGCTCTCATTTATAGAGGAATTTTCTTATGTTTCCCGGATCCCACGGATCCTACCACAAGGGATCCGCTAGCACAAAGCTAGGGATCCGTGGTCCGCCTCCTCTTGCCCATGGGTATTTTTGGTTATGGGTCATGGGTCATGGGTTATGGGTTGATCCATGGTTTTCTTTCTAGATACAATGTATCTTAAGGATACAATGGACTTGGTTAAGTGGTATATATAAAACCATGGGTTATGGGTCAAAACCATTTGCTAGTATTTACCTATTTAGTATATACTTGTATTTACCCAATTTAGCATGCACTTAGTTTTTACCCATTTTAGTATACTTAGTTTAAGTATATGTTTAACCCAATATGTAAACACTAGTTGTTGTACATATGTTTCTAAATCATAAAATCAATTATACTTGTTTTAGTGTTTTATGTGAAAGCGTAAGTGTGTTAGAAAACTATTAGTTCAAACCATTTACGTATTTTATTTGTTTCCTTAAAATGATCTTACTTTTTGTTATTGACAAAATATTAGAAGATCGTAAAATATAAATAAACGTTTTTACGGCTTATTTGTATTAACAATCTCCCCCTTTTTGTTGATAACAAAACATAAGATTATTTTAAGGAAAAATCTAAAATTCGTAAAAGTTTGAATTTTAGTTTTACTTTCTTCTCCCCTTTTGTCGAAACAAAAGTGTTAAAAGAAACTAACATGCTTTTATAAGAGAGGAAAAAATGTAAAATGTAAAGAGAGCAAGTGACGGGAGTGGTACTCGTCTTAACTCCCCTTGACGAGTCCATCCCTTTGAAAGGCGCCAAGGACATAACGTAAAATAAACTAATTGTGTTTGCAATTAAGTTTGCAAATGGTTCGCCTAAGTGACGAGAACGTGCTCCCCTTGAATATTGCAATGTTGCAATGGGGTGTCATGAAGTGTAACCCAAAATTGGATTAAGTTTGCAAATGATTTTGCAATGTCGTTTGACACAAAGCTCCCCTAGCTTTACGGTGTCAATATCTTCATGTGTATTTTGAATAACTACAAAACAAAGGTTAGAAAAACAAGAGTATAGTGCATAATTTCCGCAAAAGAGACTCAAGTTAGTAGAAATTTGTGCTCTGCACCACGGATCCCACGGTTCCCTTCAAGGAGGATCCGCCTAGTTATCCGGAAGGGATCCGCTATCTGTTACAGCTTTCTTCAAGGTGAAGAAATGTCAAGGAGTGCTATTTGAGGAATGAGATATATGTACAATATAACAAGCACACCACACATAATAATCATAGCATATAAGTATTCATTCAATAAAACAAGAGATACACAACCAAATCTCTAAAAACTAAGAGAATGAACTAGCCAAATAGGTGCCACTAATGCTAATAAGTTAACCCAAACTTAAGATTCGACTAAAAGCTTAATGATGATCAAGGATGAGAAAGGTTTCCTAAATGTTCTAAGTTTGAGCTTTTAAGTATGATGCTCATTGTAGTTTAGGCTTGTTTAACCTCTTCGAAATGTTCGAGGAGGTGATAAAACATGAAAGGTTGCTCTTCACGTAGTTCATGTATCAACCTTTCAACATGTTTACAATGATAGCAATCCTTGTCATGGTTTTGAGGTGAAAGTTCAAGTGAAGTGGGTTGAGGATCTTCAAATGAAGAAGGATTTGGTGGAGGCTCATTAAGTGGTGGCTCTACAATGTTTGAGGGTAGAGGTAAAGAAGCATCAACTTCTATTTGATCAGGTGGTTGCCTTTGATGTCTTCTCATAATCCAAAATGGACTATTGGGAGGAATAATAGAGTTTGCTTTTGGATCAAGTGTTGATTCAACACTTTGATTTTGTTGCTCAATCTTTTCAAGTGAATTAGTTGGTAATGGTGAAAGATGAGATGGCCAAAAAGGTAAATCTTCTACATTGTGAGAGTGTGGAGATGATTGGGAGGTGGCTCTAGGTATTAATGAAATAGGTTGAGTTATGGAGGGTAAGTTTGGTATAGTAGAATTTGGTGATGAAATCTTAGTGAGAACACTCTTCTTGGGAATTAGTTTGATTGGTTTCCTTGGTGTAGGAGAAATCCTAGCATAGGTGGACTTAACCGGAGATGATTCGGTTGAGGAAACTTCGTGTATGATTCTAGCAAGTTTCTTAGGTGGTTTTTGAGTTGATGAGTAAGCACTAGGAGCTTTTCTCATGATGCGATGACTAAGGAGGATGGTTGAAATTGCTGATAATTATGTTTGTGTTTGATGACTAAAGTGTTCTTGGCAATGTGGGTTATGAAGGGAAGAACTTTGCAATTGCATTTAAGACTTAATCCACTAATGTTCTTGGAAATGTGATGATTGACATGCACAAGGTTGAGATTCAGAGTTACACTGATCTAGGAACTCATTTAAGATGAGTTGAAGTGTTTGAGTTAGGAAGATGAGTTGAAATGATTGTTTTAGCTATGTTTGACATAAACTGTCACCCGGATCCCACGGTTCCCTCCTTGAAGGGATCCGGCTAGGCTAATCCTAGGGATCCAGCTCTCAGCAGTTATGACAGGTTTGATATGAGGTTTCTAGGAGCTAAAGCCTATCTCATTTTGAATGTTTCAGTTCTCCTAAGGGTTTAGGATGAAAGGGTACTTGAATGATTAGAGGTAATAAGTGTTATAGCAAATGATTACTTTTTATGGAAGAGGGATGGGACAAGAAGACTACCAATGGATGTCCAAGGATAACACTAAGAGTTATGAGGGGGTCAAGTCATAATAAATGATCCTAGTGATCAGGTTTTAGCTTGAGGTGATATTAAGAAAAATTCTTAAAAATTTCAAGAATTGAAAAACTAATTTTTGTCTTACCTTGACATATAAAAGACTAGAAGTAATTTTCTAAAATTGTTTAGTTTGTTTTCTTAAAGTGTTTTGAGAGGTGAGAAATAGTTTGTGAGTAGTTGAAGCGGAAATATGGTGAGTTTAGATGTGTTGATAAAATCAGAGTAAGATCTTAAGTAAGCCTTTAGTGAGTCTAAGCCTTTCTCATCCTTGAAGTGGACTTAGTTGGGTTCTAAAATCATATGCCAAGCTAATGTGATGTTATCTAGAGAGCATTTTTGATGTCTTTGAATGTCGCATTGTCGATATGATGTCACGGATCCCACGGTTCCTTCAAGGGAAGGATCCGGCTAGGCTAATCCTAGGGATCCGGCGTCTGCAGATCAGAACCAACACAGAACCTACACAGAAAATGATGTGCATATTTTGTACACTATTAAATCTATAAAAAAAGCAATAGGAACAAGCAAGTTATCATAAAACATCACTTACAAGATAAAGTAACAATATCCAAAATACCATAAACCAAAAAAGAGAAATCATTCAAACATAAAGTAAAAGAAACTAAGCACATTCCTATTGTCTCTTTTGTCAATTCTTCCTTTTCCTTTTTGACGGCTTAGTGAGGTTGTAAGCGAGGTTTTGAATCATGCCTCTTATTTGTTTAAATTCCGCGGTCTCGTTTGGAATGGTTGGAAGTTGTTCGTGGTATTCAAGGATTTCCAATTTGATGTTGGATACGGGGTCGATGTCTTCCTCATCTTCTTCTTCTCCGGCCGAGGAGTCCAAGAGAGCTTCGTGTTTCTCCATTGACCATGAACCGCTTAGAGGGTTGTTTGGTAAGAGGTACCATGACATGATCGGAGAGGTAATGATCATCGTTGATAGGGGATGGTTGCAATGCACTAACATACTTACAAAGTCGTGTTAGGAGCATACCATATGGGAGTACCATGTTGGAAGCTTTGAATACCCTAGCCATTCTCCTTACCATGTAGTAGGCAAGATTAAATGGCCTTTGGTGAGTAAGACAATAGATCATTTGCACAAGACATGCGTTTGGATGATCTTTGTTTCCAACTAGGCTAATGATGTTTTCCCTAAGGATTTCTTCCCATTTTCTAAACATGGGATGCATTTCGAAAAGTTCCATTTTAAAGGGATCACGGTGAATGAGCTTTTTGTTACGATCGTAACGGGATTGGTCGGTCCTAATTTTAAAGATAGTATCACGAATGGTTTCGGGATCGTCGAGAGGAGTGTTATAGAGAGGCTTGGGATCAAGTGCATGGTTTTGAGAGTTAATTGCCCAATCTTGAGAGTACATACAAATTCCCTCACAAGGAACGCGAAGAATTTGGGCAAAGGTGTTGAGAGGAAAAATAAAGTTTTGTTTGTTGATGATGAAGGCGATTGAGATGCTATTGTCGGTGTTTCTAATGATCCTAAAGCTTTTGTAAAATTCAAAATGAAGACCGGACAAATTTGTTCATCTATGTCAAGGAGACAATCAAAATTGATTGTCGAGAAAACTTGACGAATGTCGGTATCTTCAAGGAAACATTCCTTGACTACACGACCTTCGTGGATAAGTCGCTTTACAAGACTTTTGAATATTTTCTTTGTCGGTTTTGGTCAATCCCCTTTACGATAGTAGTGGGTAAGGTAATGGACGGTGTCATGGTGATCTTGTTGAGTGGCTTTGGGCATGATTGTTCCTAAAATACAAATTTTCAATTAAGATAAATTAGTTGGAATGGGTTTATGGTTTTGATTTGTATTAACAATGTTGTGAACACAAAGTGATTTTGTTAAAATCCCCTTTTCATGATTAGTTTGAAAAAAAACTAATTGAGTTAATTGATTAGATATTAAGAAACCATAAACCCTAGGATGAGGATGATGAAAGTTACAACAAGTTAATGTAATTACTTACAATGGTGTTCTAGGAGGGATACTTGAAAGTATGGAAACCAATGAGGATGAATTTTGTAGCTTGGTGCTTTTTTGTTATTGTGTGAGTAGAGGAAAACAATCGGTGGTGAATTTTTGAAAGCGTATAGTCGAGTTCGCTCCACGGTTCCCCGGATCCTTTATGTTTGGGATCCGCTAGTACAACTAGGGGATCCGCCTCGGGATGTAAAAGGGTTGTTTGACATTATTTTGTAGTAGACTTATAAATTAGCTTATTAAAAGATAGTTCGGAGGTATTAGATGAAGATTGTTTTGGATGATTTGCTTTTGATGAATCACATATCAAAGGTTCATATGTGATAACGGCGTTAGTTTGATTTAATCAAAAGGAGTATTATTCCCGATGATGAAAAAGACGAAAAAGTGACGAAAGAGACTTCTAATGATGTTAAAGATAAATAAGCAAAGAAAAATTTATGAAAAATAAATTGAACTTATGTAACCTATCTAATGAAAAGTAAAACATACCTCTATGCTTCTTGGTTTGGCATAATGCCAAAAATACTTCATGAGCTTTTAAAGTAATCCTTTGTACTTGATGTACGTGAGTTGTGATTACCTTTTAGATCCTTCCTTGAATGTTGACTTCATTATTCTTTGAATGAAGATTTTGGAAAGATTCTAGCATGAATATTTCTTAGGAACAAAAGTTGTTAGAGTCATCTATCAATGTCCAATAAAATGATTTTTAAGAAAGATGTGAATAGTTTTACCAATTTAAAACATACACGGATCGTATCAAGTCTTTAAAGTACAACATACTTTAAGAAACTTGTTAACGAAGCTCTGATGCCAATTGTGGAAAACTAGGAGGGGGGTTGAATAGTTTTACCAATTTAAAACTTCCTTTTAAATATTTAGATCGACTTATGTCAATCTATTTGATTGATTATGTTGGACGTTAATAGATAGATATATAAACGTTTAATGAAGGATAAAGAGTAAGAAGCACATCACCACGACACAAGTATTTATAGTGGTTCGGCTACAAGTACGCCTTCCTTGCCCTACTCCACTCCCCGAGTCACCTACTCGAGAGTTCGTAAACACTACACCAACTCCTTATGGCGGAGAAGCCTTCACAACGCCGCTAACCTTTTTCCAGACAAAGCTAAATACCGAGTTCTTTTACACCAAGGCGAACCACACCTAACACAACGTCGCCTACCCTTTATACGGTGCTAGGCTAACCACCGAGTTCTTTCACACCTTAGGAGAACTAATCCTTCACAACGTCGCCTACCCTTTATTAGGTACTAGGCTAAGCACCTAGTTCTTTCATACCTTAGGTGAACTATACCTTCACGACACAACACCTAATCTCAAGGAGATCTACTCCTTGTTACAACACCATCAAGGATTTCACCATCCTTGTATATAAACAAATACATATATGTATAACGATGCACCTCATCGATTATACGACCTAGGCATTCTTCCCAAATGCTACTTGATTTGATTCTTTGGCATCCTTCACTAATGCCTTTGACACAACGCTTGGCACCCTTCACTAATGCCTTCGTCTTGACACCTTTAGCATCTTTCACTAATGCTTTCATCTTGACACTTTCGGCATTCTTCACTAATGCCTTCAACCCAACATTTATGGAGAAAGAAAGAACTATCAACAAGATAACCTTAGTAGTCTTGATGATGACGAAGCATGGCAACTCATGGATTTTGAGCTTGCACGTCTTCAAGAGGTGGTGATCTTTCCTTTAAGAGTAACCTAGTATATCACACAAAACGAAAGACAAACTACATAGATCACTTAGATCCGAGGTTAGAGGTTAGAATACTTTGGGAAGTATATGTAAAAGGACACATAGAGAGGAAGAAATGGCTCTCTATTTATAGAGGAAATTCTCTTCTGTTTCCCCGGATCCCACGGATCCCTACCACAAGGGATCCGGCTAGCACAAAGCTAGGGATCCGTGGTCCGCTCCTCTTTGCCCATGGGTATTTTTGGTTATGGGTCATGGGTCATGGGTTATGGGTTGATCCATGGTTTTCTTTCTAGATACAATGTATCTTAAGGATACAATGGACTTGGTTAAGTGGTATATATAAAACCATAGGTTATGGGTCAAAACCATTTGCTAGTATTTACCTATTTAGTATATACTTGTATTTACCCAATTTAGCATACACTTAGTTTTTACCCATTTTAGTATACTTAGTTTAAGTATATGTTTAACCCAATATGTAAACACTAGTTGTTGTACATATGTATCTAAATCATAAAATCACTTGTACTTGTTTTAGTGTTTTATGTGAAAGCGTAAGTGTGTTAGAAAACTATTAGTTCAAACCATTTACGTATTTTATTTGTTTCCTTAAAATGATCTTACTTTTGTTATTGACAAAACATTAGAAGATCGTGAAATATAAATAAACGCTTTTACTGACTTATTTGTATTAACAAACAAGATTCACCGACTCTCCGCCTCTAAAGCAAAAAAGGAGAAGGAGAGACGCTGGAAAGGGTAAAGATAAAGGAGAGATGAGATTGCTGGATGAAGACGAAGCAGCACTACAACAAGGAATCCAATTGAGCTTGGAAAGTCTCAACAGACCACCAGTACAACCAGTAGGAGGATTCGTGTTACGAGAACATGTGTCAGCACCATGCCAATCAACTCCCATTGCACAAGGAAAAGGAATTGCAGGTGAAGAAGCTGTTCAAGCAGCTCAGATGTTGTTAACTATCTCCTCTCCGACTCTGAAAACGACAAATCAATTTGAGCTCAAGAAAAGAAGCATTGAATCATCCTCAGCTCAAGGACATTCTGGAGTGGAAAAGGATGTGTCTGACACATAGAAGGATACCCTTGCTTCTAGTATCACTCAGTCAGAAAGTCAGGAAACATCACCTTCATCGAAGAGGTTCGGTGTTTGACATCGATATTGAACAAGTCGACAGCGATGCACATATTCCAGATATTGAGGGCGATAAACTGTTGGAAGGCTCACAGGAGATCCCTGAGCCAAGACCTGAAGATCTCCTCCACCTGGAAGAAGCAAACATGTCCACATGATCATTGTCATCACTGAAGAATAATGAGCCTGACTTTACGTATGGTGGTCAATTCCTAAAAGACAGACCCTCAGATATCGAATCTGACAAGCAAAACGATGAAAAGGAGGAAGTTCAGTCTATGTTCTCGGTCACTATTCAACAAGACACATCAACCATTCTTCCAATGTCAGCACCGATTGTCACCTCATCATCAACTACTCCACTTCCACCACCCGCTCCTGCTCAAACAACTGCACTTCCACCACCCGAACCCGCTAAAGTTCCATCACCAGTTGTCACAATTAGTGACACTGCCACACCACCGGCTTCACCATGTCCAGCTAAGTCTACAGAGCAACTACTCATAGAAGCACTTAAAAGAATCGAAGTCCTCAAAAAGCACCATTTGCCCGAATCCGTCACGCAACTGGATCATCGTGTATCCAAGCTGGAGAAACTTAACTTCGATACTGCTGTAGCATATGCCATTGAAGCAGAAGTTAAAGATGCTGTAGAATGGGCAATGCAAGCTCCACTGCTTCAACTGTTTAAAGACTTGCCTATTGCAGATATGAGAGCAGTTCTTTCAGATAAAATGTATGACGCTAACGAGCATCTGGATGAGGTCCATAAGAAGTTATACGAGGCTCTCGAAGAATTGATAAAGCATGATAATCATTTGCAGTTTCTGGAGGACATTCGAGAAAGAGAGACAAAGAAGAAAAGGAGGACTGTTCTGATGGAAACGTTGCATAGAGGTCCTAAATCTCCACCACCTCCTCCTCCTCCAACTGGTGGAGCTGGAACTTCTGGTACTGGTGGATCTTCTGGCACAACCATAACTCATAAGAAAAATCCACCAACACCTCCACCAAAACCCTCTAATCAAACCAGTTCATCAAATGGTCAAGGTACTCAGAAGACGTCTACGGCTTGGACCACAGTTGATTCCAGGTTTACACCCACATTCTCTACTATCCCAGAAGACGAAATGCATAACGAAGAGTCTTATGTTCTGCAAGAATCAGAATCTGAAGACGATGATGCTTCCACCAAACATATCCCTAAGATGTCTGAAGATGAAGATTGGTTTGATACATACATTTCGGGTAAACGCATTAAAACATCTAGAGCTGCACCATCCAAGGATACATCTCAAAGCTGGCTAACCAAAGAAAGACCTCAAACTCCTGAACCTTCATGGTCTATTCCTGAGTCTGACTCGATAATCCCTGACAACAATTGGGTAACCACCATTACGTCCAACTATGAAGCCCCCATTGAAGACTCTCTCCTACATATCACAGGGGATATGGGAAGCTTTATGAAGTGGTTTTGTGAGAAGAAGGAATTTCATCAATCACACCGAAAGATCTTGAATGGCCAGCGTTTGAAATCGTCAAAGTCTTCCACTCTGATGCCAGTCAGCTTCAATACCAGATGGAAGAATGCAATAAAATGCTGAATGATCAAGTCAGTGAGCATATCAGTCATTTTGATGTTAATAACCCTCTTCCTCTCGGCAGTGAACCAGGACAATTGACAATCCAATCAGAGTTCTTCTTCAATCGTGACCTGGAATATCTATGTGCTCGAACTACAGAAAGAAAACCAGCTTTATCTATTTCCAAGATGAAAGATGCAACCTACATAGATCTGGGTCTTGAGCAGATGGTACCTGACCAATTCTGGATTGACAAAGAACAAGTGTATGACATTGCTGCCTCATACGGCATTTCTCATTGGTGGTTCAAGAAGAAGAAATTCTACATTGATAGACATGGTGCTGAAAAGAAGCGTAAACCAGTTTGATCAAAGCTGCGAATTTTAAGTGTGGTCAGTGTGGAAATCTTCCCAATATATGGCTATGATTATCTTAAGAAGATCTCCTGAGAAGAGCTGACTTAAAAGATCATGTTATTGAAGAAAATGACTTCAAACACTTGTTCCCAAGCGACTTTGAAGATCTGTACCTTTTGAACCTCGAAGGGCATCTTGATCATCTGCTTGTTCGAGAAAAGAAGTCTCTCTCTGCTGCAGTCAATTTTTGGATAAGGGGCTTAGTCATTCGACAAAGAGTTGGTGATTTTTAACTTGGTGTGGAAAGGTACCAGACTCAGGTCAATCTAACGAGACCTCAATGGGAAGCCACAGGGCATGAATTCCGTCACGACTACTGATATGTGCAAAAACACATATCATTTCTTTATTAAATCAGACCCAAAATAACCAAGAAAGAGCCGTTTATTGCTAATATTTGCGTGTTTCTTGAGTTTATGCATGTGCAGGTACGGATATGACAAAACAGACAAAAGATAGCCAAAACCAAAGAAAACCGGGCACCAGAGAAAGAAGAGTGCAAAAGCCGATGCCGGGGATGCTATTTATTGGATTTGGAAGCTCAAAGTTATAATTTACGGAGTTCGGGATCATCATTGGGAATTTCACAAATAAACCCTCAACTTTACCAATTTACACAATCAACTCCTCATTTTCTCAAAATCACAAAACATACCCCTTATTTATCCCATTTACCCAAATCACCCTCACCTTGTCATAAATATCACCATTGGTCCTTGGTATTTTCTAAAGTGCATGAATGGTCCTTATGGTTTATATGTGGAAAACACCTTTTAATTACCAAGTCCAAATAAAACCTAATCCAACACTAATCCCTTTAACCCCAACAGCCCAAGCCCATTTCCCTTCCAAATACCACCCTCGGTCAAACACTCTACCCACCCGGTCAAACATTAAACACCCAAGTCAAATAAATATTAAGAATCCCCCATCAGATACGCGCTCAAAATCCACCAAGTTTTACTGTTTAACCATTTTCCCTCAAATTACCCCGCTTCCACAAATCAATTACCCAATGATTAAAAGTTCTAGAAGCCTGACACGTGCTCAGATGCCAAGTCATCCATCCGTGTGCTCCAAAGATGAGGAAAATGATCAAACGGCTGAGATTGGTGCTTACATATGAAGCTAACATTCAAGGGACGAGATTAAAAGTGGGAAGGATCCTGAAGCTTCTGAAGATCACCCCAAACTCCTGGCTCAACCTATAAAAGCCCTTTCCATCACAAGAAGAAGATTGTCCAGTTTTTCAAGTATTTAGAAAGCTTAGACCATTTTACTTTTGTCAATTTACTGTTTTATTAAAGTTAAATCATCTTTGTAATCTCAGTTTTTGAATTGTACTTTTAATCTACTTAATGCAAATTTCAGTTTCTTTGAATTAATTTTTGTTGCTTTTACTCTTTGTTACAACTTCTTTTACTTGATCTTATAAGCTCACATAAGCCAACTATAGCTTAATGTGAGCTTATCTAAGCATTAATCTGGTTTTATTTCAAATTTCACAAAACAGTCAATAAATCTCAACTTGGTCAAACAAAAGTCAAACTGCAGTCATCTCAATCATTTGGATCTGATTTTCTGGTGTTACAGTCATGGAATTGGGTTGAAACTAGTTGGAGTTGGGTTGAAAAGCAGTTTAGGTAGTGGTTATTATACTGTTTGGCAAACCATAGTGGTTGGACCACTTGTAAGTTCAAAACTCTTCTCAACTTTGCTTAATATTGTGTAATATTGTTTAATCTATTGTTGTTAGTGTTTCTCATGTTTGCTTAAATTCTGTTTTAGTCGCTCATTATAGCTCATTTCAGATTTAGTGTAATTTAGGGGTGTAGATTAGTGCATTTAGTAGTAATTTCACATAGGTAATATAGATATATCATAGTTGTGGATCAGATCAGTGTTTAAGAATTTTAAGAATCAAATCAGTATCTAGAACTAGTGTTTGGATCAGTTGGTTTTATTGAGCTTGAGGCTTAGTTTGTGGTAATGATCTGTCAACTTAGTCTCATTTAGGTTAATTGAACTCAATTCAGTCCTTTATTTGCATATTAGATCAGCTAAAGTCAAATTGCATATAATCTTTTCTAGTGTTCATAATTGTTTGAATTAGCAGCTATAATCTTGCATTTAGATCTATAATTAGTTAATTCAGCTTTCATTAGTCTTAGTTCAGCAGTATACATCATAATCATTCATCAAATCTAGTTTAAAGTTCATTTAAGTCAACTTCTCAAATCTGTCAAAAATAGTCAAAAGTGCTCATATGGTTTTTAGACAGAACTTTGTGGATTTTTAATAAGTTCATTTCTGGTTTATATCAGCTGAAATTTTGGTCATATAATCTCAGGTTGTTTGTCTTCTTCATGGTATTTTTAGCTTATTTTTAAGAATTTTTTATACCTGCTGAATTAGAGCTCAAAGTAGGCATAGTAGGGCCGTTTGGCTATTTGAACTTAGATCCTGTTTTAGAGCTTAAATGATTTAGAGTGGTGCTTATTTGATCCATTCCAGTTGCGGTAGCTCAGTTTTAGATATATTAAGGCTAGGGTAGCTTATAGTAGCTTATGGTTAGATTTTAGCTTATTTTCATGTGCTTATCTCATTAGTAGTGTACCCAAATCATAGTTCTTGTACTCCAAAGTTGTTTCTGTTAATTTTCCCTTGTTCTTAGTATTATTTTATAGTTTTCTGGAGATTTTCATATTTTTCCCTGTTCATCTTCTATTTTTCTGTATTTTTATTCATTTTCTAGCATTTTTAAATAGCATTTTATTCAAATAAATTAGAAAAAGCTCAGAAAAATACAATTTCAATTTTTTTAGTTTTAGAATATTCAAAAAGTCATAAAAAGTATTTTTCCTGAATTTTCTTAGTTAAAATAGATTTTCTAGCATTTTAATTAGTTTTAACTAGTATTAAATTCATAATAAATAGAGAAAAAGTCAAAAAAATGTGATTCCAGTTCTGAAAATTCTTTTTAGTTATTTAAGATTTTAGAAAAATAGTTTTGTAATTTTATAGCTTGTTTTCCTAATTTTTAGTATTTCAAGTCTATTTTAAATGTCTTAAATTAGTTTTTAATTCCAAATAAATCAAGAAAAAACAAAAAAAAAAAATTAGTTTTAAATTTTAAATAATTTTCAAATATCATTCTTAGCTGTAGAAAAAATAGAAGTTCATTTTTACGGGTTTAAATTAGCGTAGTTGCATTTATTTCATGTATCTTTAATTACGATTTATCGCGTTTTTAGTTTAAATTTGCATAACTAGTCGTAATTACTTATTTGCATTATAGATTCAGTAGTTTTTATTGCTTTCCTTTATATTCCCTTGCCCCGTAGTTTAGAAATCAATCAAAATCCTTTTTATCCATTCAATCCCGAATCACGCGACGTGAGTTATAAACCCATTCATCCTCGTTGGGAAAACGACCCGGAAATACATACCTTTGTATTTCTTCGAAAATATCTACACCACGAAAACGACTTATCAAAATGGCGCCGCTGCCGGGAGGGCATGTAGTGAGTTTTCGATTCCGCCTCGATTCGCGTATTTTGAAGATCCTTCCCGAGAAGTTATCGTTGTTTTTGAGATATTTCTTTTATAAAACCCAAAATATTTTCTTTTCAAAATTTGTTTTCCTTTTATGTTTGCTTTTATCAAAACCCAAAATATTCTTCTTTACCTTCCGATTTGATAATTCTTTCCTCTTATCCTCTTATATTTAATTCTTATGGACCTTCGACTATTTCATCGTGTTGTAATTCACGTCCGGGATATGATTATCGCTTTATAATCATATGTGCCCCAATTCTTTCAATAATCCTCAAAAATTTTCCGACTACCCTCCACAGCCCGAGATATCTTCGTACGATCCATATTATTGTTATGGCTGTGGAGATATGGTAGACTCGTCGAATGATTTTCGTTGTTTACGGTGTATGCCCGAGATACATCCTATTTATGAAGCACCCGTGCCGATTGTGAATAATGATTCTATGATTGAAGAACCCACCGAGGTTGTCGGGGACGATTTTTCCTGGATTCACAACATGTTTGAGAAACAAACAATCGAATTTAAGAATATGCTTCAAACTTTCTTCAATCAATGGCAAGCTCAACAAAGTATTAATGAAGAACCCGTTCAAGTTACGGAAGATGATCACACCATTCCGGAGCCACCCGAAGAACCCACCGAGGGTCACGGAGACGATTTCTTTGAACGTCGTGCTTTTCTTAACAACATTGAAAAACTTGAAGCCTTGTCGAAAATTTTGAAATATAAGCTTGATGAACCCTTGATTCCTACTCCCTCTCCGGTGAGGGAGATGGAACATGTTTCTGAACCCGAGGTGATTCCCGTTTGTACTCTCGACTCTAATCCGAAGAATTCTAGAATCGATCCTTCTCTTTCACGATTCGCTGTTACAAGTTTGTCGAGTTCGTCGAGTTATAACAAAACGGAACGAAATTATGAGCTTAAAACGATTTCTAAACTGAAAGAACCGGAGACCACAACGGAAGTGGTGGAACTTGCTAGCTCTCAGAGCACACCATTTGTCCCATCTCCGGAATCTTCGACATATACTCCCTCTCTTATTTCTGAGCCTCTCATTTCCGACTCTTCCCCTTCCCTCACGCCGGTTGAGAGAAGTGACGTCCTTTTAGAAGAGGTCGATGATCATATTTCTTCAACGATTGTTAAACCCGTTGACTCTCTCATAATGGGGGATGAGCATCTTAGTACTATTCCGGAAACGGAATCGTCTAATGTTGAGATCCTTATCCCAATCCCAATTGAGTCCGAGGTTATTGATGATATTTGTGATGAGCCTTCTCTTGATAATTCGAGCGATCCTAATGAGATGTTCTCCGATTCCGATAACGATTCTTATGGAGACATCGACTTTGTCGACGATTTACCTTCTGAGCCCGTCCACATAGAAGAAGATAATGATTTTGAGCCAGAAGATGATGAGATTGATTCCGATGATGTTCAGATCAAGGATGAAGCATTACGTGAAACATTATTGAATGTTCATCTTCTCATTTCTAAGATTGAAGCCTTACACGATAATTCAAGTTCGACTCTTATCTCCGTTAAAGATAGCGACTTCTCGCCCGAGCTTGAGACTTTCCGATTTGATGAAGAGATTAGTGGCAGTCCCACTATGACAGATGTTTATCCTCCGATTTTTTAGCGATTCTACTTCGATGTTTATGTGAGAAAAGTTTTGAACGAGATTTTTGATACTCCGACAAATGATCCGATAATTGAGGATGCTGATTCATCTCTCACTTTTGATGACTTGATACCACCGGGTATTGAGGATGTTGTGCATGATCCCGAGGAGGGTACGTTGTTACTTGATGATGATTCTCATTTCTCTGTTAAGACGACCATCACGTATCCCGTTGAACCCGCATGTGAAGACAAGATTTTTAAACCTGGGATATTCATTGATAAGCTTCTTGCTAAAACCGTTGTTCGAGAAAAGGATCCTCCGTTGGATGCCTTTAGTATTGAGCCTACACCTCTTATCCTTTCCCATGAGCTCCCGTCTTTCTTGGAGTTTTATCACTTTGATCCGTCATTCTTTCGTCCGCCCGCAAAACCGCCGGATGATGGATCATTCTTTCTTGATATACCTCATGTGAGTTTGGGAGGAGTTATCCCTTATGTGCTTTGATAACGCTACACGCGTCGTTCGGGGTCAAGGAAACTTCCTTTTCTTCGAGCAAGTTTTATAACACCCCAGGCAAAGGAACCTAATCGTTGTAGTGTAGTAATTAGGGTAAGCCACGGGTATTGATATCGTTCTCTAGGGAATAGGAATGCTAGTGAGAAGTTACTACGCTAAGGTTGAGGTTGAGGAAGATTATTTTTATCTTTTATATTTTTTTAGAAATGGAAAAGGTACGAATCTCGGGTATTGGATTTGGGGTTGGTATTGCTACCGATTACTCTACTATTATCTAATTATCTAAACTAAGGTTGTGATAGTCTATGTCTAATTTGGTGTGTACTGTATGATAGTTTAAAATGTGTTTACTTAGGTTTTACTACTCCTTAATTATCTCCTATTGATGGTTGATTTGTCACGTCCTTATTCCTAGTTGCGTTGTGATTCTAAGGCTATAGGGCGTGCTTGTTTCCTAACTCTTTGAAACTACCAAAGGGTCTTGTTTACAAATCCTCTAGTGATTTATAGACGCCTACTCTACGGTTGTCCTTGAATACTTTATCCTACAATTACCTAGATAATTATATTCTAAAGTTCACAAAGAAATTTCAAGCATTAAGTACACAACGAATAATCTAGCGACTCTAGATCATTAGTCAACTAAGATAAGTATCAACCAATCAATATTCAATAATTAAGTTTCATATTCCTAGCAAACACACAAATAAATTAGCCGGACATGGAGAACATGC
The DNA here is from genome assembly GCA_022545495.1 of Chrysanthemum lavandulifolium. Lineage (NCBI taxonomy): Eukaryota > Viridiplantae > Streptophyta > Magnoliopsida > Asterales > Asteraceae > Chrysanthemum > Chrysanthemum lavandulifolium. The sequence goes on along the minus strand of CM040243.1, from coordinate 285,624,692 downwards.
AAGCATACACACAAATAATCAAAGACATAATTAAATTAATGAAGTAAATACTTAGCTTGATGTATAATAGGGTTTAGAACCCTAAAATACCGCACAAGAAAGCCTTGGTCGGTTTTAGGTTTTACCCAAAAGACTACACACAAAACCGAAAAATTCGGATTCTATATATAAGATTACATCTGCGACGGCGTCACCTTATGTTTCGCGCGACGCCGTGTCGCCGTCATTAGGGTTTCGCCTTGGCCACGTAAACCTTTCGACGGCGCCACCTTATGACCGTGACGCCGTCCCTTCACTCCGACGCCGCCTTGGCGCATCTAGGCCGCCCGAGTAACGACGGCCTACTCCTTTAGAACCCGACGTCGTCCTTGAAAACATGTAATTTTTCCTCCGAGCCGTCGCAAAATTCCTTCCCGACGCGTCGCAGATATGCGATGACGCCTGCCGCTTTATGTTTCAGCAGACTTTGAGTGTCTCGAATTTGACTTTGGCCATTTTCTTCAGATATTCGCCTTTTCGTCCAAATAAGCATCATTCCAAAGATTTTGCCTTCAAGAGACCTAAAAAGTGAAAAGGAACGATATTAAGCAATAACGGATACAAAAGTGATCGAATAAGGGCTTAAATGACCCTCAAAAGGTACCTTTTAAAACCTTATCAAATATCCCTACACTTGGTATTTGCTTGTCCTCAAGCAAATGTGCTTTTAGCCAATTAATTTATAAGTTAGGGTCATGAAGCATCCATTCAAAACGGTCCACAACACATATAAGCCCCAAGAAAGTCATAACAAGCACGGAATTACATACTAGCACCTCACATGGGGTGTTTGGATACTCACATCTCTCGGGTGTATATACGAAATATAACAAATCGAAATGGAAGATAAACACTCATTAACCGGTCCTAGTACATAGATTACCATAGGCTTGAGAATAGATCAAACCTCCGTCGCTTTGGTGAAGCACCTAGGAAAGACTATCAAAGAGGTCTTTAAAGGGTTGTAATGTTAGGCTTACGGTAAGGAAATGAAGGGTTTGGTGGGATAGGCTATTTAGTGGTGGATAGTCAAAATCTCTATGTTGCAAGTATACGAAGAATGGTTGCTAAGCCAAGACTCGACACTCTAAAACTCTAGGCAACGAAAATAAACAAACACAATTTAAAAGATAGATGTAGGATGGTAGCCCATGTATGTTTTTTTTTTTTTTTTTTTTTTTTTTTTTTTTTTTTTTTTTTTTTTTTTCATACACTTTTACTCTACCATCCTCTACGGTACATCAAAATGATAGGGATTTATAGACACATCCCTACACTTGAGTTTTTATTACTCTAACACTAATTTGACCCGAATTGAAAAGATCAAAACACTTGAGTACATTATTATGCAAACAAAGGAATTTGAGTTTAACGTTCTCTTTCCTATGTTTCATAAACTTTAACTTTTCCCATGAATCCCAATCATCCCAAAATCAGATACAAAAGATATGACTCGACTTAGCAACTCATGCAAGCAACCAGATAATTGAACTAAGGGTTTTGGGTGATAACATAAATTTGCACTAAAAGTGAGTGCAATAAAGGTAGGCTAAGGCGATTTGGGTGTATATTTGGGGGGGGTGTAAACAATGCTTTCATTGATATTCCGAAAACCGAAACATCACGAGAACCGCGAAAAGGATAGGCTCGAGGGGTTAACTAGGGTATCGTGTACTAAAGATGAGTACAACGCAAAGGGTGTGGGGAATTACTCAACCGAGGTGGAAGAAGTAATTATATTACGTGTATTAAACAAGGGTTATCCTAATGCCTCTTATCATTTAGTTATTCCTAACTACACAAGTGTAGTCTCACTAGCGATCTCGGAATGCATCACAAAACAAGTTCTAGAATCTAATATACTACCGGTTCACACTCTAAGCATTAAAGATGAATGCTTTAATTCCTACTAATCTAAGTGGCGATCCTCACATTTTGGGTGGAATTTAGGTGGTAAGGGTTTTGTGCTAGTCATGCAACTTCCTATCCATGAGACGCTTTTGTTAAGACTAATGGCCCACTCTTATACGTCATGAAAAAATTTTAAATTTGGCTAAAATTACCCTAACCTACATTTTCTCATGGTTTATTACACAAATACTCTTGGACAAAGCAAATAGTCAAGGATAAGCATAGTTTCAAAGTTCCGCTTTATTTTCCTCCTACACTTAAACCGAACATTGTCCCCAATGTTCCCGAAGTATCAAAGTTATGATAATAGAAGGTAATTAGAAACGAAAGAAACTAATACTCCCCGATTAGCTCGGTAGGATCCGTAAAAGTGGTGGTTAAATCTTTTCCAAGAAGAGTTTTTTTTTTTTGCGTGAAAGGCTCCTTCCAAACTTGTGTAACTTCTTCTTGACAAACTAAACTCGCACACTAGAAGAAAACAAACGAAACCTTCGCGTAAAATCGGCGGTAATAATATACATAAGACTCGATTTAAACTAGGATATAATGCTTGTGGAATGGATGTTTACGAATTTGTTTTGAAAATTAAGATCCGAAAATTCCAAAATTTTACAAGTAGCTCGTAAAACGAGAAAAAGTAAGTCGATGTTTTTATTCCTTCGACGCCGTCAGTTGCAATCTGACGACGCCAAGTTATCCCGACAAAAACGGTCTCGCGATTTTCAAAAAATTCGAAAATTTACATCTTTAGAATGGAAAAACTTCGCAAAAACATCCATTATGACTCGATACAAGCATTTGACTCGAACAAACAAACATATATATCTTTTAATTAATTGTTATTCTCATGTTCACGTTTCTTATGAAAACGTGTGTAATCCTCCCTACACTTATCCTTTATGTAAAATACCTTTATATGTGATTAAGACGAGGTTAAAACAAAATAAAGCATTTTACAAATTCAAACATGAGGACAAACAATTAATAAAAGATATATGACACTAACAAGCAAACAATTAAGCATGGGTTGCCTCCCACGAAGCGCTTTTCTTTATTTAAGAGTCTTGTAGCTAGACTCGTAGTCCTACCCCTACGTTTTCTTAATCTTAAGGGCCCACTCGATCTCTTTAACTCTTCTCTCATCACGAATATATTCAGGCCCCAGTTCAAGACAAGCAGTGTAGTAGACTTTGTTTTTCCAATCAACCTCGAATGCCGGAATGTTATCTACATCTAAATCATCCATGCCCTCATAATTCTTATTTTTATGGGGCATTATATATTTAACACTCTCGGCTTCATTTGAGAACTCAATTATCCCTGCCTCTTTATCATAAACCATCTTAGACTCTTCTATAAATGGTTTCCCAAGGATTACATCTCCTAAAAACCCATCAATGATGCCCTTAACGTTTTCCAAAATCATGAAATCACACCTATATGTGAAGTTACCTATGAATACGTGTAATCCCTTAATCCTCCCCACATAGTTACTTGCTTTCCTAGGGCGAAAGGGGTCCCTCGTAGGCTCTAGCTTTTTGCTCATGATCCAATTATAATAGAGCCTAGACATTACATTCATGGGTGCCTTATAGTCAATGTAGGTGTGATCCCTATATAAGTATCCAATCATACACGGTACCTTGATGTTTTTAGGGTTTCCCCTCCTTATGCGGGGCTCGAAGGGTGGTCTTGGAAAATTAACCACGTTATGGTGATAAGCGGTTTCTTTTCCTTTAGGGTATGAGTCAAAGTACCCCTAAGTTCTTCCTCCTCCTTGTCACCCTCCATAATTTCTAATACCTTATAATCTCCTTCCTCTAGATCATCATCCGAATCACTTGTGGTTGAATCACTATCTAAAGGGTGATCGATTCCTTAAGGGCATCTTTGAGTGTATTTTCGATTATCATATTTAATTTCCTAAGTTCTCCGATTTCGCCATGATACGGGCTCAAGTTGGTTAGCGAGGTCGGGTCAAGCGGTGGGTATTTGTTTTGTGGTGAGGTATAGTTTGGTGGTTGGTCGTCATCTTCCATGGTGAAAAGTGATGGGTGTTACGAACAAAGGTCACGAAGAAGGGGATAGACTAAGAGAAAGCTAAAATGAAAAAAATTTACTTGATAGGAATCACAAAGAAACCTAAACGAGGTGGACTACTAACTAGCTATTCTATTCCCCGTGGCGCCAAAACTTGATAACGCCACACGCCGTCGCTCGGGGTCAAGGAAACTTCCTTTTCTTGAGCAAGTTTTATAACACCCTAGGCAAGTGAACCTAATCGTTGTAGTGTAGTAATTAGGGTAAGCCACGGGTATTGATATCGCTCTCAGGGAATAGGAATGCTAGTGAGAAGTTACTACGCTAAGGTTGAGGTTGAGGAAGATTATTTTTATCTTTTATGTTTTTTAGAAATGGAAAAGGTACGAATCTCGGTATTGATTTGGGGGTTGGTATTGCTACCGATTACTCTACTATTATCTAATTATCTAAACTAAGGTTGTGATAGTCTATGTCTAATTTGGTGTGTACTGTATGATAGTTTAAAATGTGTTTACTTAGGTTTTACTACTCCTTAATTATCTCCTATTGATGGTTGATTTGTCACGTCCTTATTCCTAGTTGCGTTGTGATTCTAAGGCTATAGGGCGTGCTTGTTTCCTAACTCTTTGAAACTACCAAAGGGTCTTGTTTACAAATCCTCTAGTGATTTATAGACGCCTACTCTACGGTTGTCCTTGAATACTTTATCCTACAATTACCTAGATAATTATATTCTAAAGTTCACAAAGAAATTTCAAGCATTATACACAACGAATAATCTAGCGACTCTAGATCATTAGTCAACTAAGATAAGTATCAACCAATCAATATTCAATAATTAAGTTTCATATTCCCTAAGCAAACACACAAATAAATTAGCGGACATGGAGAACATGCAAGCATACACACAAATAATCAAAGACATAATTAAATTAATGAAGTAAATACTTAGCTTGATGTATAATAGGGTTTAGAACCCTAAAATATCGCACAAGAAAGCCTTGGTTCGGTTTTAGGTTTTACCCAAAAGACTACACACAAAACCGAAAAATTCGGATTCTATATATAAGATTACATCGCGACGGCGTCACCTTATGTTTCGTGGACGCCGCCGTGTCGCCGTCATTAGGGTTTCGTCTTGGCCACGTAAACCTTTCGACGGCGCCACCTTATGACCGTGACGCCGCCCCTTGACTCGACGCCGCCTTGGTTGCATCTAGGCCGCCCGAGTAACGACGGCCTACTCCTTTAGAACCGACGTCGTCCCTTGAAAACATGTAATTTTTCCTCTCGAGCCGTCATAAAATTCCTTCCCGACGGCGCCGCAGATATGCAATGACGCCGCTTTATGTTTCAGCAGCTTTGAGTGTCTCGAATTTGACTTTGGCCATTTTCTTCAGATATTCGCCTTTTCGTCCAAATAAGCATCATTCCAGCATTTTGCCTTCAAGAGACCTAAAAGTGAAAAGGAACGATATTAAGCAATAACGGATACAAAAGTGATCGAATAAGGGCTTAAATGACCCTCAAAAGGTACCTTTAAAACCTTATCATGCTTAAGCCCGACATTTTCTTTCCTCCCAACCCACCCATTCTCTTTCCTCCGGAGTGAGGATACCATCTTTGATCCGGTATCTTTCCGCTTGTTTCCCAAGGACAAATGATTCGGGACGAGTCGGGCTAGCGACTCGGTGATCAAAAACGAAGAGCGCTTGGGAGGCACCCATGCTTATCTATATTTTCTTTCTATTTTCTCTAATAAGTGACGTGAAGGGTTAACCTCTTCGATTTCTCGTGTTTGGTTGTTTGTGATGTTTTGTCTAGGATTTTCCCGATATGAAGACTCTCGTGCTCGAAGTTTGTCTTTTCTCCACTCGAGTTTCATGATCGATGCTGTTGGAAATCCGATATCCTAATCTTATTGACTAACGTTTATCTTTTAGCATACTTAATAAACGGCTTTTAGATTTTTGTTGATACCCTTGCCTTTAAACATTGAGGACAATGTTTCGTTTTAGTCTGGGGTGGGTAATCTTCAATTTTATTTGACCGCACTTGCTTATTTTTGTCATGTACTCTCGCAACCTCGTTTTTCCTTAAAATATGAAAAAATTGTGCAAAAATGAGAAAAATTTAAAATTTTCGTAAGCTTTTGTTAGTTTTATGATTGAAAAGTCTTTGCGAGTTTCTTAGAAGTTTCTTTAAAAATGCGTTTTTCTTGAAATAGTCTTTGCTAATTGCTTAGACAAGAGGCTATAAAATGCGATTCTAGCTCACAAGGCCAAGAATTTGCAAGTCTCCCTAAGTGATTTTAAATATGCGAAACTTAAACAAGAATTTGCTAGTTTCTAATAAGTGACTTTAAAAATGCGAGACTTGAGATTATTTTACGAAGCATTTGCTAAGTTAATATATGTTTGACACCTTGTTGACTTTCCATTGGTGAGAGTAGGAATGGAATTCGACTTGACGGGCGTGTTGAGCCACTAACTTGTTCCACCAACCATAGATAATCTAAAATTATCGGCTAAGCATCCAGCGGATCTCATTATTTGGGATTTTAAATTTGCGGAGATGGGAATGATAGAGTTACTTATGAGTTTAGGCAAGCGTGGAGTAGATGGTTCTCTTTAGAGCCCATCGAGAGGTACTTATAGCTTTTGTTCCCACAAAATTGTTTCACCCATGTCATCTAATAAATAATTAGAGATGTTGAGTTTTGGCGATAGTTAGTTCTTTATCTTCTTAAAGAATATTTGTTTTAAAATTGGGTACATAAGGAACTCGTAATAAATAAGTAATAAATAAAGTTATGAATTGCGGTTCGAGATCGGACCCTTGGATCTCTAGCCGGGATTGGGTGAGTCTTGGTCTAACCTTTGGGATCCTCATTTCATGAAGCCTAGAGTCTTGGAATTACCCGTGAAGCTCAAGTAGTTCATAGCTCATAAAAGTAAAAGTATAAGTGCAAAAAAAAAAAAAAAAAAAAAAAAAAAAAAAAAAAATGATGAAAAAAAAAAAAAAAAAAGTTGAAAAAAATTATATTAAAAAAAAAAAAAAAAAAAAAAAAAGGAAAAGTCAAAAATATAAGTGAATAAAAATTCCTTGATGTGGACCTCATTTTTGAGACAATGGTTCTTGAGAGAAGATGGACAACTAATTAGCGACTTAGCTTTATATCTTTATCGGATTAATTCTTATCAAAACGAGAAACTTGAAGAAATTCATTTCTCACAAAAATAAAATAATTAGAGGAAAATAGGAAAATGGGAGCAAAAGGTAATTACACAAGTAACTTCCATGGGTAGTGTTAGCATCTAGAGTCATATTTAACAATGATTTCGATTTTACGCTTAGTTTAGGGACATGTGAAAAATCAGGGACGATGTATTCTATCCGTATGGTCACTTCACGCTGTGTTGTGTTTCCTACTCTGTGATCCTAACGTGTCGTTTGAAAAATGTTGGAGTTATTAATCGACATGAAAGTTCAACAAACCGTCACTCATAATCGGAGTGCTTAATCATAATATCTATATGTGAAATAAAAAGGTAAACGGGGCGTTTTTAGAATTAAGGCTTTCTTAATCTCTTTTGAGGAATCTTTGCTACTTTTCATAGGTTTAGTAGAAAAGTTGAAATCCTTGGTTTTTAAGCGTGAGTTGATTGCATTAACGTGGGGATACGAAAATGAATTAATGCGGGGTATTTTGATATATATATTTTTAAAATCAAAATACCCATGCGAGACCATTGTC
>CM040243.1:285304182-285616842 GCA_022545495.1 Chrysanthemum lavandulifolium | reverse complement strand
TAGTTGCTCTGTAGACTTATTTGGACATGGTGAAGCGGTGGTGTGGCGATGTCACTAATTGTGACAACCGGTGATGGAACTTTAGCGGGTTCGGGTGGTGGAAGTGCGATTGTTTGGCGAGGCGGGTGGTGGAAGTGGAGTAGTTGATGATGAGGTGACAATCGGTGCTGACATTGGAAGAATGGTTGATGTGTCTTGTTGAATAGTGACCGAGAACATAGGTGAACTTCCTCCTTTTCATCGTTTTGCTTGTCGATTCGATATCCGAGGTCATCTTTTAGGAATTGACCACCATACGTAAAGTCGGGCTCATTATTCTTGATGATGACAATGATCATGTGGACATGTTTGCTTCTTCCGGTGGAGGAGATCTTGGTCTTGGCTCGGGGATCTCTGTGAGCCTTCCAGCAGTTTATCGCCTCGATATCGGAATATGTGCATCGCTGTCGACTTGTTCAATATCGATGTCAAACTTTGGAACCTCTTGATGAAGGTGATGTTTCGACTTTCGGTGAGTGATACTAGAAGCAAGGGTATCCTTCTATGTGTCGGACACATCCTTTTCCACTCCGAATGTCCTTGGTGAGGATGATTCAATGCTTCTTTTCTTGAGCTCAAATTGATTTGTCGTTTTCAGTCGGAGGAGATAGTTAACAACATCGAGCTGCTTGAGCGACTTCTTCACCGCAATTCCTTTTCCTTGTGCAATGGGAGTTGATTGGCATGGTCTTGACACATGTTCTCGTAACACGAATCCTCCCACTTGGTTGTCTTGGTGGTGCATTGAGACTTTCCAAGCTCAATTGGATTCCTTGTTGTAGTCTTTGCTCGTCTTCATCCAGCAATCTCATCTCTCCTTTATCTTTACCCTTTCAGGCTCTCTCCTTCTCCTTTTTTTGCTTTAGAGGCGGAGAGTCGGTGATCTTGTTTGTTAATACAAATAAGTCAGTAAAAGCGTTTATTTATATTTCACGATCTTCTAATGTTTTGTCAATAACAAAAGTAAGATCATTTAAGGAAACAAATAAAATACGTAAATGGTTTGAACTAATAGTTTTCTAACACACTTACGCTTTCACATAAAACACTAAAACAAGTACAAGTGATTTTATGATTTAGATACATATGTACAACAACTAGTGTTTACATATTGGGTTAAACATATACTTAAACTAAGTATACTAAAATGGGTAAAAACTAAGTGTATGCTAAATTGGGTAAATACAAGTATATACTAAATAGGTAAATACTAGCAAATGGTTTTGACCCATAACCTATGGTTTTATATATACCACTTAACCAAGTCCATTGTATCCTTAAGATACATTGTATCTAGAAAGAAAACCATGGATCAACCCATAACCCATGACCCATGACCCATAACCAAAAATACCCATGGGCAAAGAGGAGCGGACCACGGATCCCTAGCTTTGTGCTAGCGGATCCCTTGTGGTAGGGATCCGTGGGATCCGGGGAAGCAGAGAGAATTTCCTCTATAAATAGAGAGCCATTTCTTCCTCTCTATGTGTCCTTTTACATATACTTCCCAAAGTATTCTAACCTCTAACCTCGGATCTAAGTGATCTATGTAGTTTGTCTTTCGTTTTGTGTGATATACTAGGTTACTCTTAAAGGAAAGATCACCACCTCTTGAAGGCGTGCAAGCTCAAAATCCATGAGTTGCCATGCTTCGTCATCATCAAGACTACTAAGGTTATCTTGTTGATAGTTCTTTCTTTCTCCATAAATGTTGGGTTGAAGGCATTAGTGAAGAATGCCGAAAGTGTCAAGATAAAGCATTAGTGAAAGATGCTAAAGGTGTCAAGGCGAAGGCATTAGTGAAGGGTGCCAGCGTTGTGTCAAAGGCATTAGTGAAGGATGCCAAAGAATCAAATCAAGTAGCATTTGGGAAGAATGCCTAGGTCGTATAATCGATGAGGTGCATCGTTATACATATATGTATTTGTTTATATACAAGGATGGTGAAATCCTTGATGGTGTTGTAACAAGGAGTAGATCTCCTTGAGATTAGGTGTTGTGTCGTGAAGGTATAGTTCACCTAAGGTATGAAAGAACTAGGTGCTTAGCCTAGTACCTAATAAAGGGTAGGCGACGTTGTGAAGGATTAGTTCTCCTAAGGTGTGAAAGAACTCGGTGGTTAGCCTAGCACCGTATAAAGGGTAGGCGGACGTTGTGTTAGGTGTGGTTCGCCTTGGTGTAAAAGAACTCGGTATTTAGCTTTGTCTGGGAAAAGGTTAGCGGCGTTGTGAAGGCTTCTCCGCCATAAGGAGTTGGTGTAGTGTTACGAACTCTCGAGTAGGTGACTCGGGGAGTGGAGTAGGGCAAGGAAGGCGTCCTTGTAGCGAACCACTATAAATACTTGTGTCGTGGTGATGTGCTTCTTACTCTTTATCCTTCATTAAGCGTTTATATATCTATCTATTAACGTCCAACATAATCAATCAAATAGATTGACATAAGTCGATCTAAATATTTAAAAGGAAGTTTTAAATTGGTAAAACTATTCAACCCCCCTCCTAGTTTTCCACAATTGGCATCAGAGCTTCGTTAACAAGTTTCTTAAAGTATGTTGTACTTTAAAGACTTGATACGATCCGTGTATGTTTTAAATTGGTAAAACTATTCACATCTTTCTTAAAAATCATTTTATTGGACATTGATAGATGACTCTAACAACTTTTGTTCCTAAGAAATATTCATGCTAGAATCTTTCCAAAATCTTCATTCAAAGAATAATGAAGTCAACATTCAAGGAAGGATCTAAAAGGTAATCACAACTCACGTACATCAAGTACAAAGGATTACTTTAAAAGCTCATGAAGTATTTTTGGCATTATGCCAAACCAAGAAGCATAGAGGTATGTTTTACTTTTCATTAGATAGGTTACATAAGTTCAATTTATTTTTCATAAATTTTTCTTTGCTTATTTATCTTTAACATCATTAGAAGTCTCTTTCGTCACTTTTTCGTCTTTTTCATCATCGGAATAATACTCCTTTTGATTAAATCAAACTAACGCCGTTATCACATATGAACCTTTGATATGTGATTCATCAAAAAATCATCCAAAACAATCTTCATCTAATACCTCCGAACTATCTTTTAATAAGCTAATTTATAAGTCTACTACAAAATAATGTCAAACAACCCTTTTCATCCACGATGGCGGATCCCCTAGTTGTACTAGCGGATCCCAAACATAAAGGATCCGGGAACCGTGGAATGAACTCGACTATACGCTTTCAAAAATTCACCACTGATTGTTTTTCCTCTACTCACACAATAACAAAAAACGACCAAGCTACAAAATTCATCCTCATTGGTTTCCATACTTTCAAGTATCCCCTCCTAGAACACCATTGTAAGTAATTACATTAACTTGTTGTAACTTTCATCATCCTCATCCTAGGGTTTATGGTTTCTTAATATCTAATCAATTAACTCAATTAGTTTTTTTTCAAACTAATCATGAAAAGGGGGATTTTAACAAAATCACTTTGTGTTCACAACATTGTTAATACAAATCAAAACCATAAACCCATTCCAACTAATTTATCTTAATTGAAAATTTGTATTTTTAGGAACAATCATGCCCAAAGCCACTCAACAAGATCACCATGACACCGTCCATTACCTTACCCACTACTATCGTAAAGGGGATTGACCAAAACCGACGACAAAATATTCAAAAGTCTTGTAAAGCGACTTATCCACGAAGGTCGTGTAGTCAAGGAATGTTTCCTTGAAGATACCGACATTCGTCAAGTTTTCTCGACAATCAATTTTGATTGTCTCCTTGACATAGATGAACAAATTTGTCCGGTCTTCATTTTGAATTTTACAAAAGCTTTAGGATCATTAGAAACACCGACAATAGCATCTCAATCGCCTTCATCATCAACAAACAAAACTTTATTTTCCTCTCAACACCTTTGCCCAAATTCTTGGCGTTCCTTGTGAGGGAATTTGTATGTACTCTCAAGATTGGGCAATTAACTCTCAAAACCATGCACTTGATCCCAAGCCTCTATAACACTCCTCTCGACGATCCGAAACCATTCGTGATACTATCTTTAAAATTAGGACCGACCAATCCCGTTACGATCGTAACAAAAGCTCATTCACCGTGATCCCTTTAAAATGGAACTTTTGAAATGCATCCCATGTTTAGAAAATGGGAAGAAATCCTTAGGGAAAACATCATTAGCCTAGTTGGAAACAAAGATCATCCAAACGCATGTCTTGTGCAAATGATCTATTGTCTTACTCACCAAAGGCCATTTAATCTTGCCTACTACATGGTAAGGAGAATGGCTAGGGTATTCAAAGCTTCCAACATGGTACTCCCATATGGTATGCTCCTAACACGACTTTGTAAGTATGTTAGTGCATTGCAACCATCCCCTATCAACGATGATCATTACCTCTCCGATCATGTCATGGTACCTCTTACCAAACAACCTCTAAGCGGTTCATGGTCAATGGAGAAACACGAAGCTCTCTTGGACTCCTCGGCCGGAGAAGAAGAAGATGAGGAAGACATCGACCCGTATCCAACATCAAATTGGAAATCCTTGAATACCACGAACAACTTCCAACCATTCCAAACGAGACCATGAATTTAAACAAATAAGAGGCATGATTCAAAACCTCGCACAACCTCACTAAGCCGTCAAAAGGAAAAGGAAGAATTGACAAAGAGACAATAGGAATGTGCTTAGTTTCTTTTACTTTATGTTTGAATGATTTCTCTTTTTGGTTTATGGTATTTTGGATATTGTTACTTTATCTTGTAAGTGATGTTTTATGATAACTTGCTTGTTCCTATTGCTTTTTATAGATTTAATAGTGTACAAAATATGCACATCATTTTACGTGTAGGTTACGTGTTGGTTACGATCTGCAGAGCGCGGATCCCTAGGATTAGCCTAGCGGATCCTTCCTTGAAGGAACCGTGGGATCCGTGACATCATATCGACAATGCGACATTCAAAGACATCAAAAATGCTCTCTAGATAACATCACATTAGCTTGGCATATGATTTTAGAACCCAACTAAGTCCACTTCAAGGATGAGAAAGGCTTAGACTCACTAAAGGCTTACTTAAGATCTTACTCTGATTTTATCAACACATCTAAACTCACCATATTTCCGCTTCAACTACTCACAAACTATTTCTCACCTCTCAAAACACTTTAAGAAAACAAACTAAACAATTTTAGAAAATTACTTCTAGTCTTTTATATGTCAAGGTAAGACAAAAATTAGTTTTCAATTCTTGAAATTTTAAGAATTTTTCTTAATATCACCTCAAGCTAAAACACGATCACTAGGATCATTTATTATGACTTGACCCCTCATAACTCTTAGTGTTATCCTTGGACATCCATTGGTAGTCTTCTTGTCCCATCCTCTTCCATAAAAGTAATCATTTGCTATAACACTTATTACCTCTAATCATTCAAGTACCCTTTCATCCTAAACCCTTAGGAGAGGCTGAAACATTCAAAATGAGATAGGCTTTAGCTCCTAGAAACCTCATATCAAAACTGTCATAAGCTGGCGAGAGCTGGATCCCTAGGATTAGCCTAGCGGATCCCTTCAAGGAGGAACCGTGGGATCCGGGTGACAGTTTATGTCAAACATAGCTAAAACAATCATTTCAACTCATCTTCCTAACTCAAACACTTCAACTCATCTTAAATGAGTTCCTAGATCAGTGTAACTCTGAATCTCAACCTTGTGCATGTCAATCATCACATTTCCAAGAACATTAGTGGATTAAGTCTTAAATGCAATTGCAAAGTTCTTCCCTTCATAACCCACATTGCCAAGAACACTTTAGTCATCAAACACAAACATAATTATCAGCAATTTCAACCATCCTCCTTAGTCATCGCATCATGAGAAAAGCTCCTAGTGCTTACTCATCAACTCAAAAACCACCTAAGAAACTTGCTAGAATCATACACGAAGTTTCCTCAACCGAATCATCTCCGGTTAAGTCCACCTATGCTAGGATTTCTCCTACACCAAGGAAACCAATCAAACTAATTCCCAAGAAGAGTGTTCTCACTAAGATTTCATCACCAAATTCTACTATACCAAACTTACCCTCCATAACTCAACCTATTTCATTAATACCTAGAGCCACCTCCCAATCATCTCCACACTCTCACAATGTAGAAGATTTACCTTTTTGGCCATCTCATCTTTCACCATTACCAACTAATTCACTTGAAAAGATTGAGCAACAAAATCAAAGTGTTGAATCAACACTTGATCCAAAAGCAAACTCTATTATTCCTCCCAATAGTCCATTTTGGATTATGAGAAGACATCAAAGGCAACCACCTGATCAAATAGAAGTTGATGCTTCTTTACCTCTACCCTCAAACATTGTAGAGCCACCACTTAATGAGCCTCCACCAAATCCTTCTTCATTTGAAGATCCTCAACCCACTTCACTTGAACTTTCACCTCAAAACCATGACAAGGATTGCTATCATTGTAAACATGTTGAAAGGTTGATACATGAACTACGTGAAGAGCAACCTTTCATGTTTTATCACCTCTCGAACATTTGAAGAGGTTAAACAAAGCCTAAACTACAATGAGCATCATACTTAAAAGCTCAAACTTAGAACATTTAGGAAACCTTTCTCATCCTTGATCATCATTAAGCTTTTAGTCGAATCTTAAGTTTGGGTTAACTTATTAGCATTAGTGGCACCTATTTGGCTAGTTCATTCTCTTAGTTTTAGAGATTTGGTTGTGTATCTCTTGTTTTATTGAATGAATACTTATATGCTATGATTATTATGTGTGGTGTGCTTGTTATATTGTACATATATCTCATTCCTCAAATAGCACTCCTTGACATTTCTTCTTCTTGAAGAAAGCTGTAACAGATAAGCGGATCCCTTCCGGATAACTAGGCGGATCCTCCTTGAAGGGAACCGTGGGATCCGTGGTGCAGAGCACAAATTTCTACTAACTTGAGTCTCTTTTGCGGAAATTATGCACTATACTCTTGTTTTTCTAACCTTTGTTTTGTAGTTATTCAAAATACACATGAAGATATTGACACCGTAAAGCTAGGGGAGCTTTGTGTCAAGCGACATTGCAAAATCATTTGCAAACTTAATCCAATTTTGGGTTACACTTCATGACACCCCATTGCAACATTGCAATATTCAAGGGGAGCACGTTCTCGTCACTTAGGCGAACCATTTGCAAACTTAATTGCAAACACAATTAGTTTATTTTACGTTATGTCCTTGGCGCCTTTCAAAGGGATGGACTCGTCAAGGGGAGTTAAGACGAGTACCACTCCCGTCACTTGCTCTCTTTACATTTTACATTTTTTCCTCTCTTATAAAAGCGTGTTAGTTTCTTTTAACACTTTTGTTTCGACAAAAGGGGAGAAGAAAGTAAAACTACAAATTCAAACTTTTACGAATTTTAGATTTTCCTTAAAATAATCTTATGTTTTGTTATCAACAAAAGGGAGATTGTTAATACAAATAAGCCGTAAAAACGTTTATTTATATTTTACGATCTTCTAATATTTTGTCAATAACAAAAAGTAAGATCATTTTAAGGAAACAAATAAAATACGTAAATGGTTTGAACTAATAGTTTTCTAACACACTTACGCTTTCACATAAAACACTAAAACAAGTATAATTGATTTTATGATTTAGAAACATATGTACAACAACTAGTGTTTACATATTGGGTTAAACATATACTTAAACTAAGTATACTAAAATGGGTAAAAACTAAGTGCATGCTAAATTGGGTAAATACAAGTATATACTAAATAGGTAAATACTAGCAAATGGTTTTGACCCATAACCCATGGTTTTATATATACCACTTAACCAAGTCCATTGTATCCTTAAGATACATTGTATCTAGAAAGAAAACCATGGATCAACCCATAACCCATGACCCATGACCCATAACCAAAAATACCCATGGGCAAAGAGGAGGCGGACCACGGATCCCTAGCTTTGTGCTAGCGGATCCCTTGTGGTAGGATCCGTGGGATCGGGAAACATAAGAGAATTTCCTCTATAAATAGAGAGCCATTTCTTCCTCTCTATGTGTCCTTTTTACATATACTTCCCCAAAGTATTCTAACCCTCTAACCTCAGATCTAAGTGATCTATGTAGTTTGTCTTTCATTTTTGTGTGATATACTAGGTTCCTCTTAAAGGAAAGATCACCACCTCTTGAAGACGTGCAAGCTCAAAGTCCATGAGTTGCCATGCTTCGTCATCATCAAGACTACTAAGGTTATCTTGTTGATAGTTCTTTCTTTCTCCATAAATGTTGGGTTGAAGGCATTAGTGAAGAATGCCAAAAGTGTCAAGATGAAAGCATTAGTGAAAGATGCTAAAGGTGTCAAGACGAAGGCATTAGTGAAGGGTGCCAAGCGTTGTGTCAAAGGCATTAGTGAAGGATGCCAAAGAATCAAATCAAGTAGCATTTGGGAAGAATTCCTAGGTCGTATAATCGATGAGGTGCATCGTTATACATATATGTAGTTGTTTATATACAAGGATGGTGAAATCCTTGATGGTGTTGTAACAAGGAGTAGATCTCCTTGAGATTAGGTGTTGTGTCGTGAAGGTATAGTTCACCTAAGGTATGAAAGAACTAGGTGCTTAGCCTAATACCTAATAAAGGGTAGGCGGCGTTGTGAAGGATTAGTTCTCCTAAGGTGTGAAAGAACTCGGTGGTTAGCCTAGCACCGTATAAAGGGTAAGCGACGTTGTGTTAGGTGTGGTTCGCCTTGGTGTGAAAGAACTCGGTATTTAGCTTTGTACCGGAAAAAGGTTAAGCGACGTTGTGAAGGCTTCTCCGCCATAAGGAGATGGTGTAGTGTTTACGAACTCTCGAGTAGGTGACTCAGGGAGTGGAGTAGGGCAAGGAAGGTGTCCTTGTAGCCGAACCACTATAAATACTTGTGTCGTGGTGATGTGCTTCTTACTCTTTATCCTTCATTAAACGTTTATATATCTATCTATCAACGTCCAACATAAACAATCAAATAGATTGACATAAGTCGATCTAAATATTTAAAAGGAAGTTTTAAATTAGTAAAACTATTCAACCCCCCCCCCTTCTAGTTTTCCACATGAGCTATCAGGTCTTTTCTTATTCTTGGGAAGACTTGAGTAGGTAGACTCAGATTGTATAGATTTGGATTGTGTGGAAGTAAGGTTTGGTGTGTCATCATCGGTTCTTGGGAGGCCTTCTTTAAGTATCTCTTGAAGTAACCGACTTTCTTAATTCTTTACGTAAGAAGAGCTTGAGGATAGGCATTCCAAAGATTTCCTTGTCATGTCCTCTAGCAACCTATTTTAAGTTGCCAAGAATGAATTCATCGCTGGCTTCATGAAGGGCTGACTCACTTCGTGGAGTAAACTTGTAAATCTGTTGCAGATGCTGGATAATGAGCTTTGAAAACCTGATGCTGGGAATCACTCTTTTACCAAGGCCTTTTCTTCCTTTGACTTTATTCAGAGAGTTTAGTCTATCAGTGATGAATCTGTCTAAAGACAAAGAGAATTCTTCCCAAATACGTTGATAAGATTTTAAAAGGTACCATTTTGAGGGGTCGTTTAAGTCCTTATTTGATCACTTTTGTATCCGTTATTGCTTAATATCGTTCCTTTTCACTTTTAGGTCTCTTGAAGGCAAAATCTGGAATGGTACTTATTTGGACGAAAAGGCGAATATATGAAGAAAATGGCCAAAGTCAAAATCGAGACACTCACATTTCTTTGAAAATAGAAGGCGGCGGCGTCGGTGCTAGTGCGGCGCCGTCAGAGGATTTTGTGACGGTTCGGAACCCAAAACTCGTATTTTCAAGTGGCGACGTCCGGTTGTAAAAAGTAGGCCGTCGCTACTCGGACGGCCTAGATGCAATCCGAGACGACGTCGAAGTCGAAGAGGACGGCGTCACGGACATAAGGTGGCGCCGTCGCAAGGTTAACGTGGCCAAGGCGAAACCCTAATGGCGGCGACACGGCGGCGTCCACGAAACATAAGGTGGCGCCGTCGCATATGTAATCTTATATATAGAATCCGAATTTTTCGGTTTTAGAGAGTCTTTTGGGTGAAAACCTAAAACCGAACCTAAGGTGTCTTGTACAGTATTTTAGGGTTTTAAACCCTATCTTACATCAAGATAAGTATTTACTTCATTAATTCAATTATGTCTTTGATTATTTGTGTGTATGCTTGCATGTTCTCCATGTCAAGCTAATTTATTTGTGTGTTTGCTTAGGAAGTATGAAACTTAATTATTGAATATTGATTGGTTGTTTCTTATCTTAGTTGATTAATGATCTAGTAATGCGATAGGTCATTCGTTGTGTACTTAATGCTTGATTCATCTTTGTGAACCTTAGAATATAATTACCTAAGTAGTTGTAAGCTAAACCATCCAAAGAGTGCCTTAGAGTAAGAGTTTATTATCCCTAGTGGGTTTTGTAGACGAGACCCTTTGGTAAGTTCAAAGAGTTAGGGAGAAACGCATACCCTACAACTTTAGACACACAACGCAACTAAGAATAAGGGCGTGACAACTCAACCATCAATAGGAGATAATTAAGGAGGAGTACAACCTAAGTAAACACATCTTTAAACTATCATACGAGCACACATTAATTAGACATAGACTCCCACAACCTTAGTTTAGATAATTAGATAATAGTAGAGTAATCGGTGAAATACCAAACCCCAAATCCAATACCGAGATTAGTACCTTTCCATTTCATAAAATATAAAAATACAAAAATAATCTTCCTCAACCTTAACCTTAGCGTAGTAACTTCTTACTAGCATTCCTATTCCCCAGAGAGCGATATCAATACCGTGGCTTACCCTAATTACTACACTACAACGATTAGGTTCTTTGCCTAGGGTGTTATAAAACTTGCTCGAAGAAAAGGAAGTTCCTTTGACCCCGAACGACGCGTGTAGCGTTATCAAGTTTTAGGCGCTTGCGGAGAATAGAATAGCTAGTTAGTAGTCCACCTCGTTTAGGTTTCTTTGCTTGATTCCTATCAAGTAAATTTTTTCTCATTTTAGCTTCCTCATAGTCTATCCCCTTCTTCGTGACCTTTGTTCGTAACCATTTTCATTAACTATTCCGTTAGCCGTTATGGAGAACGCGAATCAGCCAGCTTGTCACCCAACCAACGAAATCCACTACATAATCTACCATTTCCACTCCAAAATGAGATCTTGAGGTTCCGAAATATCATGATGAATCCTTTCACGAGGTGTGGACTCGAATTAAATATTTATTACAAAAGTCCTTTATCATGGTATTGATTTCTTGTTTCACTACAAATCTTTTACACCGTATCGCCCATGAAACCCAAAGGAGACTTGACTATGTAGCGGATGGGGATATTTGGGGACGTGGTGTTGAAATGCATGGGAAACCTTTGAGATTCACTCCCAATTTAGAAGTGGAACATGGGACCCAAAAAGCGAATCTTTAGACCTATTTTCAATTTGGAAACTTGATCCGAAAAGGTTGTTTAGGAAGGAGATGATTAGAGTTGAGGTACCAAGGTGCATGTCATGGTTAGGCGCTACCACGATGCTGAAGCGAATACATAGGTGATCTTGATAAGATGGAGGATAGAGTAGAAAATCCAATCCCATCGGATAACCCACAAGTCCTACCATCACTTGAGGAACACACATCGCCTATAACTTACCGGAAGAAGTAGAAGAGACTATAGGAACTCCGATTGTAGAACCTTTAGACCAAGCGCCACTAGAGAATGTAGGTTTAGATGCTTGTTGTCGTGACCTCTCTCTTAGTCCTAGGAAGTTCCTAATTTTGATGAATCGAAGCCTCAACCAAAAACCTTACCCAATGTTTCGTCTTTAGATGTGAATCTTGGAATTGAATTAGGCCCCAATCCACCCATCAAAATAGATAGTCCGGGTAGTTGCTTGATAAAGGTGGTAGATTCTAGGCCATGTAGAGTGGAAGCTAATATAGGAGTAACCCATGACCTTACACACTTATATCACCCATTCATGGTTGATAACAAGAAACACTATGGGTTTAAACCGGGTTTATTAGGTCAAGATGGATCCTTAACTAAGAATCTTTTGAAGATGATAGAAGATGATCCATTTTAGGAGGAGATTTGATTCACCGCTACACCAATAGACTTAGGTAAGGTTATAATAAATGGAGCACACTCCTTTGAGCATATAAATCACCCATCACCCTCTCCTCACGTAGCAAATTTCCACCCTAAGGGTGTGTATTGCTACTATCATCCGCACTTAAACTTAAGTGTAGGAAAAACTTCCCCTTTATCTGTTAAATAAAGGTAGAGTCAGGCTCGTGACTCGAACAAAAACAAGCGCTTCTTGGGAGGCAACCCATGTGTATTTGTTTTTCATTTTCATTTGTGTGTCATATATCTTTTATTAATTGTTTATCCTCATGTTTAATTTTGTAAAAATGCTTTATTTTGTTTTTAACCTCGTCTTAATTGCATATAAAGGTATTTTACATAAGGGATAAGTGTAGGGAGGATTACACACGTTTTCCAAAGAAACGTAAACATGAGAATAACAATTAACTAAAAGATATTTATGTTTGTTTGTTCGAGTCAAATGCTTGTATCGAGTCATAATGGATGTTTTGCGAAATTTTCCGATTCTAAAGATGTAAATTTTCGAATTTTTCCGAAAATTGCAGACCGGTTTTGTCGGGATAACCGACGGCGTCGAGATTGCAAAACCGGCGTCGGGAAGGAGTAAAACATCAGTTATTTTTTCTCGTTTTGAGCTACTTATAAATTTTGGAATTTTCCGGTCTTAATTTTCTTAGAAATTCGTAAACATCCATTCCACAAGCATTATATCCTAGTTTAAATCGAGTCTTATATATATTATTACCGCCGATTTTACGCGAAGGTTTTGTTTGTTTTCTTCAAGTGTGCAGGTTTAGTTTGTCAAGAAGAAGTTACATAAGATTGGAAGGAGCTTTTCACGCAATAATTCTTCTTGAAAAGGATTTAACCACCACTATACAAGGATCTACCGAGCTAATCGGGAGTACTAGTTTCTTTCGTTTTTGATTACCTTCTTTTATCATAACTTTGATATTTCGGGAACATTGGGGACAATGTTCGGTTTAAGTGTAGGGAGGGAAAATAAAGCGGAACTTTGAAACTATGCTTATCCTTGACTATTTGCTTTGTCCAATTGTGATTGTGTAATAAACCATGAGAAAATGTCGATTAGGGTAATTTTGGCACCAAATTTAAATTTTTATGACATATAGGGTGGGCCATTAGTCTTAACAAAAGCGTCTCATGGATAGGAAGTTGCATGACTAGCACAAAACCCTTTACCACCCAAATTCCACCAAAATGTGAGGATCGCCCTTAGATTAGTAGGAATTAAAGCATTCATCTTCAATGCTTAGAGTGTGAACCGGTAGTATATTAGATTCTAGAACTTGTTATGTGATGCATTCGAGATCGCAAGTGAGGCTACACTTGTGTAGTTAGGAATAACTAAATGATAAGAGGCATTAGGATAACCCTTGTTTGATACCCGTAATATAATTACTTCTTCCATATCGGTTGAGTAATTCCCCACACCCTTTTGCGTTGTACTCATCTTTAGTACATGATACCCCTAGTTAACCCCTCGAGCCTATCCTTTTCGCGGTTCTCGTGATGTTTGGTTTTCCGAATATCAATGAAGAGCATTATTTACACCCCACCCCAAATATACACCCAAATCGCCTTAGCCTACCCTTATACACTCACTTTTAGTGCAAATGTTTGTTATCACCCTAAACCCTTAGTTCAATTATCTAGTTGCTTGCATAAGTTGTTAAGTCGAGTCATATCCTTTGTATACGATTTTGGGACGATTGGAATTCATGGGAAAAGTTAAAGTTTATGAAATGACGGGAAGGAGCGTTAAAAATTCAAATTCCTTTGTTTGCATAATAATGTACCCCAAGTGTTTTGATCTTTTCAAATCGGGTCAAATTAGTGTTAGAGTAATAAAACTCAAGTGTAGGGATATGCCTATAAATCCTAGTATTTTGATGTTATCTTAGAGGATGGTAGAGTAAAAGTGTATGTGAAAAAAAAAAAAAAAATAAAAAATCGAAAAAAAAAAGAAAAGAAAAAATATAGTGTAAAAAAAAAAAAAAAAAAAAAATGGGCTACCATCCTACATCTATCTTTGAATTTATGTTTATTTATTTGAGTTATCTAGAGTATAGAGTGTCGAGTCTTGGCTTAGCAGCGCCATTCTTCGTATGCATTTAACATAGAGATTTTTGACTTGCCACCACTAAATAGCCTATCCCACCAAACCCTTGTTTCCCTACCGTAAGCCTAACATTACAACCCTTTAAAGACCTCTTTGATAGTCTTTCCTAGGTGCTTACGCCAAAGCGATGGAGGTTTGATCTATTCTCAAGCCTATGGTAATCTATGTACTAGGACCGGTTAATGAGTGTTTATCTTCCATTTCCTATTTTGTTATATTTCATATATACACCCGAGAGAGATGTGAGTATCCAAACACCCCATGTGAGGTGCTAGTATGTAATTCCGTGCTTGTTATGACTTTCTTGGGGCTTATATGTGTTGTGGACCGTTTTGAATTAATGCTTCATGACCCCTAACTTATAAATTAATTGGTTAAAGCACATTTGCTTGAGGACAAGCAAATAACAAGTGTAGGGATATTTGATAAGGTTTTAAAAGGTACCATTTTGAGGGTCGTTTAAGTCCTTATTTGATCACTTTGTATCCGTTATTGCTTAATATCGTTCCTTTTCACTTTTAGGTCTCTTGAAGGCAAAATCTGGAATGGCACTTATTTGGACGAAAAGCGCGAATATATGAAGAAAATGGCCAAAGTCAAAATCGAGACACTCACAAATGCTAAAATAGAAGGCGACGCGTCGGTGCTAGTGCGGCGCCGTCCGAGGATTTTGTGACGGTTCGAGAACCCAAACTCGTATTTTCAAGTGGCGGCGTCCGGTTGTAAAAGTAGGCCGTCGCTACTCGGGCGGCCTAGATGCAATCGACGGCGTCGAAAGCGAAGAGGACGGCGTCACGGACATAAGGTGGCGCCGTCGCAAGGTTAACGTGGCCAAGGCGAAACCCTAATGAGCGGCGACACGGCGGCGTCACGAAACATAAGGTGACGCCGTCGCATATGTAATCTTATATATAGAATCCGAATTTTTCGGTTTTAGAGAGTATTTTGGGTGAAAACCTAAAACCGAAACTAAGGTGTCTTGTACAGTATTTTAGGGTTTTAAACCCTATCTTACATCAAGATAAGTATTTACTTTATTAATTCAATTATGTCTTTGATTATTTGTGTGTATGCTTGCATGTTCTCCATGTCCGGTTAATTTATTTGTGTGTTTGCTTAGGAAGTATGAAACTTAATTATTGAATATTGATTGGTTGTTTCTTATCTTAGTTGATTAATGATCTAGTAATGCGATAGGTCATTCGTTGTGTATAATGCTTGATTCATCTTTGTGAACCTTAGAATATAATTACGAGTAGTTGTAAGCTAAACCATCCAAAGAGTGCCTTAGAGTAAGAGTTTATTATCCCTAGTGGGTTTTGTAGGCGAGACCCTTTGGTAAGTTCAAAGAGTTAGGGAGAAACGCATACCCTACAACTTTAGACACACAACGCAACTAAGAATAAGGGCGTGACAACTCAACCATCAATAGGAGATAATTAAGGAGTAGTACAACCTAAGTAAACACATCTTTAAACTATCATACGAGCACACATTAATTAGACATAGACTCCCACAACCTTAGTTTAGATAATTAGATAATAGTAGAGTAATCGGTAGAAATACCAAACCCCAAATCCAATACCGAGATTCGTACCTTTCCATTTCATAAAATATAAAATACAAAAATAATCTTCCTCAACCTTAACCTTAGCGTAGTAACTTCTTACTAGCATTCCTATTCCCAGAGAATGATATCAATACCGTGGCTTACCCTAATTACTACACTACAGCGATTAGGTTCAACGCCTAGGGTGTTATAAAACTTGCTCGAAGAAAAGGAAGTTCCTTTGACCCCGAGCAGCGCGTGTAGCGTTATCATACGTTCAGCAAAATCAATGTTTTTCCCTTTAACCATCCCCCACAGAATTTGCAGAATAAGAGCTCTTACTGCATACATCACGACGTTTACCGAGCAATCATAAGTTGAGGATCGTTACAATTGTTTTCCATGGTTGATATATTTCTGCGTTGATGAGAGAAGAGATCTTAGTTAGCTTTTACGGATATCCCAATTCATTGACAAACTCTATTAGTTCTTGATGAGTGGGTGGAATGTCAAATGGATTAGAGGGTCTCTTGGTGTGATCCGAAGAGCATTCACGAGAGTCTCGATGGTGATGTCATACCACTTGTCTTCAAGCTTACAAGAGTATGTAGCGATTATCTTGTCCCATGTATGAGTGTTCGAATTGTTGAAGATAAATGGAAGGCATTGTGCAACGCTTGGTTAAGGCTCCAAAGAAGTTGGTGTCTTTCAAAATGTCAATAGCCAGTCGGTAAATTGGATTATGTTGGATTCTATCTACATCTATATAGCAGTTGCTCTTAGCTATTGTTACCCATTCCGCAAATGGAAGTATTTCCTCATCAGTAGGAACAATGGTTGGTGCAGTGGTAGCAAGGTTCTCGGAGGATGTGGTGTCTGCCATTGAGATCTAAGTAACACACATATAACAACAACAATATCCGAAAAGTTTGTTAGGTAAGATAAAGTTATCAATTTTGACCAAATATCTACCCCATATCATAAGTTCTTTGACAATGATAAACAGCATACGAAGAAAGCAAGATATGACCAAGATGGAGACATAAGATGCACATCAATGGTAAAAAGCAATCATCATGTGGAGACTTAGATAAAAGGATATACAAATAAAGTTGCATGGACATCTCCTAATTGCACCTGACACTCATTCACGTAATTATCCTCTTGAGCAGCTTCCTCAATGTACTTTTCCACATTATCCATCAGTTGGATAAATGTATTGATGAACTCTTGAATTTCCATTCCAGTATGTTTCTTGAAAGAAATTCCAGTCAAGTGTTGATCGAAGTCTGAGGAATATTCCCTATTGATGAATGGCCGGAATTGGTTGTGGATAACCTGAAGTGCAGCATTGGAATTATCTTTTAATACCTTCTTTTTGGTAAGTTGAAGCTTCAATAGTTCTAAGTTCATCAGCAAGGTTCTCGTCAATGTAGATAAGTCCTGACGGAAAAGAGCGCTACATGTTCGATCCATAGTTGTGGATAAGAACTGTAAGAGATGAGAGTGAAGTAGTTGGTAGGGCTCAATGCTGCATTCCATTAGTAAGGCATTTTGCAGCATTAGCTGGTGAAATTCCTTAGGATTTGACTCAAAGTACGAAGTGTTTTGATCATCATTGGTTGAGTCAGTCATGGTTAAGCTCTCTGAGTAGTACGTACTTTGTCTGCTGTCCACCGAGTCATATAGTTTGAGCACATTGGAAATTAATGGATCAGTGGTGTAAGCCATAACATAAATATCATATTCTATGGAATTTTACTATTATTTGATTAAACCGGAAAATCGATTCTTTCACGGGATTTTACTAAATCAAAAGAACAACCGTAAAATGTAGCACGAAGAAGTGACAAGTCTCAATAGACAAGTAGTGTATTAGACAAGTCGCACCCTGATCAACTCGCTTTGAGGACAACTCGCTTAATAGACAAGTCGCATGGAATCAAGTTGCATACAGAGACAACTCGCTCAATAGTCAAGTTGCTTAAAACCAACTCGCTTAGAACACAACTCTTAAGTAACAACTCGCTAAGCAACCAAATCGCTTCCAAGACAACTCGCTTAAGTGACAACTCGCTCTAGTGACAACTCGCTCAAAGAGCAACTCAACTCGCATCCAAGAACGATTACTACGAGACTTGACTCGCCCGTGCTTATATTCAAAACTACCACTTTTCAATCCAAAACAACCCAACCACGATGATTCAAGCCTTCCAATTCAAAACCTAAGCACATATGATGATTCTAAACACAAAATTACAATCAAAATCCAAACTTTAACACTAGAAATGAACCAAATGATACAATCTACTCTAAACTCATTCAACCCCAAAAACCTTATGAAATCCACTAAAATCCAAGAACATGAAAGATGAATGATCAAACCTTGGCTCTTGATACCATTTGTAATATATTGGTTTCATAAACACATCAACACATACATTAAAGAGGCGTATGAAATGAGTAGAGAGAGAAAGTGAGATATTCTAGTGAGAGAAACACATAGAAGGTTAGATTACCAAATGAATATCCAAATATTTGGAGAGGCTATTATCAAATACCTCCTTGGTGTGGATCGAGAATCTGATGAGTAAAGACCGTCCATCCTCCACGGTGTTACTTAACTAAATACTAACTAATCATTAAATAACTACGACTACGAGCTTTAACGATTACAAATACTTGAGGTGACCGACACTTTAACAACTTGATTTTCTAAATCCTAACATTTTCATCATCTCTTCTCCATCCTTTTCATCCCTTTCACTCACCACTCCATCTCTAGGTGTGAAATTCGAGCCTCCACCCTTAAGGACGAATTTCCACCTATTACACCATCCCTCTCTCAACTTACCTTCCCCAAAGGTGTGAAATTTAAGCCTCCACCCTTAAGGACGAATTTCCACCAACTATCTTATCTCAACTTGTGTGAAATTCTAGCCTCCACCCTTAAGGACGAATTTCTACAAACTTATCTTCCCTAAAAGACCTCAAACCTCTATCAAATTCTTGTAGTGTGCTCAAGAGTTGTCGAAGGTGTTTGGATATGATTTTTCGGCTTGGTAGAACTATTGTAGTTGATTGGAGGCTTGAAGGTTGCTATAATCCTTCATCTTTGCCTATTGTAATTCATACTTTGGGTAAACCTTGTTACTTTTATATTTTAAGATGTTTGTTATTGATATAATTGTTGAGATTTTGTGGTTGATTGAAATAACCATGAATGTGTTGATACTTTCTTGTTCTTATATTGCTTTTCTTGTTGGTTTGATATGTGACAATCATAACCATCAACTTGTTACTTGCTTAAACAAACAAACGAAACTTGTAGTGCAACCAAGTCTCTTGGGACGACCTTGATTTACCATATACTATACTACAACTTGACTAGGGTATAGTTGCCCGAATGTGTTCCTAGTTAACCGGTAATTCTTGTTTATAATTTTAAAACCCCGATGGTACCCATCAGACCCATGTCATTTGTACTTCAATGTTTTTGGTGTAATGAATTTTACGGGGTGAATTAACCCTTTTACCAAAAAAAACAATTAAAACTACGTATGAACCCAATATTTTGTCTTCTACTTTCTAATTTTGGGTTTTCCATGTCTATTAAAATTTATCTTTTTCTACCCGTTAATAAGAAAATAATAAATAAGAAAGATACATAATAAAACTCATCACATAGTTATCTCATATGATTATCTGGCCATATCTTTTGTACTTAGTTGGAGTTATTGTAGCCTTTTTCTCATCAGGTAACACATTTTGTTAAATAAAGTAACTATCTATTCTTCGATTACGTGCGTGATTAGTAGTAAACATTAAGCAATTAAAAATATCAGTTAATATTAATTGTAGATGGCCCAAAGCTCACAACCGGGCTTGGGCGTTGGGCCATCTACATCTAATGGCAAGTCAATTACGGGCAATACTAATACTAAAAATGTTAGTGCTTCTAATGCGACCATCTTGCCTAAGAATGTGAGTGCGAAAGTGGTTTCTAGTATGACTAATGGTGGTAAGGATTCATTTGCTTCGTCTACCAAAAATGTGGTCAACAAGTCCAACAAATATAATTTATTTTCTAGTGAGTTTGGCCTTGTTCTTGAAGAAATTGATAGAGACTCTTGAGTGCGCATAAGTAGTTAATGATAGTGAGGCGAGGTGGCATCGGTAGTCCTAGTATTACACATTTAGTTGCAAGGATTAGTGAGCTGGAAAGTAAGATACTTGATGGAAGCTTGTGCTAGTTGGTGATGATGGGAAACCGCTATAATCTTGTAAATCAACGCTTTCTAGTTCTTACTACGGCTTCTAAAAAGGTTGATGATTAGGTTAATAACGATAGTGATAGTGAAGTGTTCGAGGTATACAATAAAACTGTCAGTTTTATGGCTTCTACAAGCTTCAAGGTTAATATAGCTTCTAAAAGTGGCAGTGGAGTGAGAAATAAAAGCTTGTATTAACAATGGAAGGAAACTTATAATGAAGACCCTTACAATGATAATGATTGTGTTGATCCTGGTTTGACTGATGCTCAAATGCAGTTTGCTAATGCTTTTGATATTAGTCGTTGTGGTATCCTTAGATAGCATTTGTAGTATGTATCATAAGTATGGCATAGTATTCTTATGATAGTTTAGATTTGAAGCACAGTTGGTGTGTTTGTTTTCGCCTAGTTTTGGGCTAAGATGTGAGATTCACCCACATTCGTTGTACTTAATTGTTTTTTAGAGTAATAAATGTACCGGAAAAACCCTTAAAAAAAGAAACGATTCAAATCAAATGTAGGCATGTTTTGTTCAATAAACCAAACTAACAAATGCGTGAATGTCCTTTTTAAATTTTGTTGGAGCTTGAGAAAAATATACCTCTATCCTGGAACGGTCTATATGTATTTCAATCGTGTTGATAAAATGTTGGTTTGAACAACTTCATAATTAGTTGCTGAAAGACCTTGAAAAATCAACTGAAGATTAAGGTCCCACATGTTGCAGTGTTAATGATTTTACCAAAGGCTAAATTTGAATTAAGATCTCGATATTATACAGATTTATTACCTACTTCCTCAATGAATCGCTATAGGCTATCATAATCATACAATATATGGAGTATGTATATAGTAAAATGCACGGGTTTTTAGTTAAAACACGTTATGATTAACTACTATGTTTGGGCAAACTGGATATCTCAAGTTTAGTCAAACATACAAAGTTATAAGACAATGAAAGTTTGTTCTGAAGCATGAAAAGAAGAAAGTATTGATACGCGCCAAAAGAGTTCAACTCAAAAAGGACACGTGTTAGCTTTGTATTAGTTCTGGTTTCAAATAACTAACCTTGGTGCCCAAAGTTAGTTAACCAGTTTCTGTAATTAAGTATAAGTAGTTGATCTTGTATGTTCAGTTAGCTATGAATTTGTAATAAATCAAGTTTCCTTTCCCTTTTTCATTGTAACAAACTTTCAACAGTTCTTGATTAATCAACTACCATCTCCAATTCTTCCATTTTGGATCTCTAGTTGTTAATCACCATTGATAATCAATTAACATTTCTTTAATGAGATCTAATTGAGTCTATCAATTGGTATCCAGAGCCCTTTTCTGGCATTATTGTCTTCAAGAGTGTTACCTGACACTCTTGATTTCCGGTCATCTTTTCCGGTTGAACACCGGCCAAAACAGAGATTTTCCGGCAAGAAATTAGGCACCACTAATTACACCTGTTCTATTACATCATATTAGCGCCAAACATTTGTACGATCACAAAGCTAGCCCATAAGTGGTTAAATTCTCTAGCTTTGAACACGCTGATCAGCAGCAGTTGGTTTGGGTAATCAAAAACAGGATCAATAGTCATTATGTAATATCAAGGGTTGTATGTGCTCGGCTAAGGTCTAATCTAGTTAGGTTCGGAAAAACATGTCAAAATTTTAAAAATGGCATAATTTTTCAAAATAAACTAGAAAAATGAGGGTGAAATAAAGTTCAAGAGATAATTCTACTCCGTCCCCCACTTGAATTGTACAAAGTCCCTTTTGTACTAGGCATTAAAATAAAGGTGAAGAGAAAGGTAGAATTAGGCGAGAACTTCTGAAATTGCTCCATAAAGAAGAAGGCCCACGAGAAAGGATCGTGCCTTCGTTTAGCGTCATGAACAAACTTCAATCCACGGTATAAGGCGTGAAGCGAATAGTTCTGGCGTAACCACCGAGATGGTACTACCGTAATTGGTAATCGACAAAATTACTGCTTGCTAAAATGTTGGTTACTGGCGTAATCACCAAGATGAGTTCTGTTGTAACTCTGTTTGAATCGACAAGCTGCGGTGATAATTACTTCATTGTTTCCTACAAAAATGGTTAAAAAACACAAAACCCAACAGAAATGAAATAAAAAAAAAAAAAGAAAGGGAAAATTCGGGTTGTCTCTCGAAAGAGCACTTTTCTTTATTAATGAGTCTTTAAGTTAGACTCAGAGCCGCGGGGCTCCTAGACCGGTGCGAAGAATTCGTCACCAGATAGCTTACTAACATCCTGCCCGTAATAAATCTTTGCGCGGTGTCCGTTTACCTTAAAATATACTCCCTCCTTGTTATGAACTTCAATAGTCCTATAAGGGAATACCTTACTTACTGTGTATGGGCCAACCCAACGAGATCTCATTTTTCTAGGGAATAACTTGAGTCTTGAGTTAAAAATGAGAACTTCTTGACCTACCTCGAATCTTTTCTCCTTGATTCGCTTATCGTGCCATCTTTTGGTCCTGTCTTTATATGCCCTAGCATGATCATATGCTTCGTCTCGTAATTCAGCTAAACGGTTTATTTGGGAAAATCTATGTTCTTTGATTATACCAGCCTCCAAGTTGGCATTTTTGAGAGCCCAATATGCTTTATGTTCCAATTCAACGGGAAGATGACATGCTTTTCCGTAAACAATATTAAAAGGGGTGCTTCCAATAGGAGTTTTGAAGGCCGTTCTGAATGCCCATAATGCCTCATCGAGTTTGTCGGACCAATACATTACATTGCGGTGTGATTTCTCAAAATCCGTTTGAGTGCCTATTGGTGTTCTCGGTTTGCCCATTGGTTTGTGGGTGATAAGGTGTAGACATTCGATTGGAGTACCCGTATCTCTTGAACTTTCTCCATAATAGCATTACAAAAGTGCGTTTCTCGATCACTAATGATGGTCTTAGGGATCCCAAACCTAGAGAATAATCTTTTCAAAAAGCGAATGACACTCCTAGCGTCACAAGTCTGTAGGGCCTCTGCTTCAACCCACTTCGAAACGTAATTGACAGCTACAAGGATATAACTTTTATTTTTCGATGGAGTGAAAGGTCCCATAAAATGGATCCCCCAAACATCAAAAACCTCACATACCATAATATTGTTGAGTGGCATCTGATTCCGAGAAGAGATGTTCCCTGCCCTCTGACAAGTGTCACAATCCCTAACATGCCTTGCGGCATCTTTGAAAATACTTGGCCAAAAGAATCCGGCCTCATAAACCTTTCAAGCAGTATTGTCGGCTCCATACTGTCCTCCTGCAGGTCCGTTGTAGCAATGTTCCAGAATTTGTCTTTGTTCTTCCCCAAATACGCATCTCTGAATAATACCATCAGGGCATGATTTAAAAACGAACGGATCATCCCAGAAGTAATACTTAAGATCCGAGAAGAACTTTTTCTTTTGGTCGTAGCTTTTGTTACTAGGTAACACTTTGGCTGCTAGGTAATTAGCGAAATCTGCGTACCATGGTTCGACACTGGAATCTTTAATTCTAACTACCATGTGGTGTTCGTGGGAAGGTCACGATAGTCTCGTATCAAGTTCTTGAGCTCGGGGTTTTCTAATCGTGAAAGGTGATCATTGCTAAGTTTTACGCTCCTTTCTTATCCTTAATTTCAATTTTAAATTCTTACGTGCGGTACCCATCTAATCAACCTTGGTTTGGCATCCCGCTTATTAAATAAGTACTTCAAAGCAGAATGGTCAGTGTAGACAATAGTTTTTGACATAACTAAATAAGACCTAAATTTATCAAAGGCATATACTACAGCCAGGAGTTCTTTTTCAGTGGTTGTATAATGCTCTTGTGCCTCATTTAAGGTTTTACTAGCATAATAAATGGGTTTAAATTTTTTATCCACCCTCTGTCCTAAAACAGCTCCAACAGCATAATCACTAGCATCGCACATGAGTTCAAAATCGCCCCCAGTTAGGAGCAATAATAACCGGGGCAGTAGTTAGTTTTTGTTTTAAAATGTCAAAGGCTTTTTTGCAATCATCGTTAAAATCAAATTTAGCGTCTTTCATTAGGAGTTGGGTCATGGGTTTGGCAGTTTTTGAAAAATCTTTTATAAATCGTCTATAAAACCCTGCATGCCAAAGAAAACTCCTAATGCCTTTTAGGTTGGTCGGATAAGGCAGTCGAGAAATAACATCCACCTTGGCTTTATCAACTTCAATCCCAGTTTGAGAGATTTTATGCCCCAAAACAATCCCTTCTTTAACCATAAAATGACATTTTTCCCAGTTAAGGACAAGGTTGGTTTCTTCACATCTAGCAAGCATATTGGATAGATTATTAAGACAGGATGAGAAGGAGTTACCAAAAACTGAAAAGTCATCCATGAAGACTTCCATGAAATCTTGACACATATAAGAGAATATAGCAGTCATGCACCGTTGGAATGTGGCGGGAGCATTACATAGTCCAAAAGGCATCCTTGGTGGCGAATGTTCCGTAAGGGCGGTGAGCGTTGTCTTTTCTTGATCCTCAGGGGCAATAGGAATTTGAAAGTAACCTGAGAATCCATCGAGGAAGCAGTAATACTCATGTCCAGACAGTCTTTCTAGCATCTGATCGATAAACGGAAGGGGGAAGTGATCCTTTCGTGTGGCATCGTTTAATTTTCTGTAGTCAATGCACACCCTCCAACCAGTGACTGTCCTAGTTGGTATCAGATCATTATCTTCGTTGGTGACCACTGTCATTCCTCCTTTCTGTGGCACAACATGGATGGGGCTAACCCAAGGGCTATCGGAAATAGCATAAATAGACCTGCATCCAGGAGCTTAATGATTTCGTCCTTCACCACGTCTTGTACTTTAGGGTTTAATCTCTTTTGTGGTTGTACTACAGGCTTAAAATCATCTTCCATAAGTATCTTGTGGGAACAATATGAAGGGTTAATTCCTTTAATGTCAGAGACTTTCCATGCAATTGCTCCCTTGTGCTTGCTTAAAACCTGTAGTAATGACTCCTTTTCTTCGTTAGATAACAAAGAAGAGATCACAATAGGATAATTTTGATCTCCATTGATAAATGCATATTCTAAATGAGGAGGTAACTCCTTAAGTTTGAGGAGCATCGGCTTCTTAGGGGTTTCTTGAACATCTTGTCGATTCTTCTTGGTCGGTTCCTCATTTCGCTTTCTTCATCGCTAGATGTCCCATCATTATCTTGAATTTTAATGATCTCGGAGGATCGGGAAGAAAACATTCTGGGCATGCTTACGAGTGTTAGCTTCTATAAAGGTCGAGATCATCAAGGTTGTCATCGGTGAAAGAAGCATATCTCATGGACTTTTCGGTCGAAAGTAATCTTGTCATTACCAATCTCTAATGAAATCTTCTTGTTGAAGACATCAATCATAGCGTGTCTTTGTTGCAAGAAAGGGTCTTCCGAGCAAAATAGGATATCATCTTCTTCCATATCCGAACCACGAAGTCGACGGAAGACAAATTTATCGATCATGACAAGAACATTTTCGGCTATCCCTTCGGATATTGAGTAGTTTTATTAGCCATTCGATACACATTCTAGTTGGTTTCGACTCTCCTAATTCCAAACGTGAATAAAGAGAGAATGGCATAAGACTAATGCTTGCCCCAAGGTCGGCAAGGGCTTTGTTGAATAAAATTCCCCCGATATTGCAAGGTAAAGTGAAACTCCCTGGATCTTCTTCTTCGAGAGGCATATTTTTTAAAAGAGCAGTAGAGCATCTTTGGTTTAAAGTAATCTGCGTTCGGTCAGAAAGTCTTCTATGGGTAAGGAGATCCTTCATAAATTTGGCATATTTCGGCATTTGCTCCAAGGCTTCAACGAGAGGAATATTAATGCTGAGTTGTTGAATTTTCTCCATGAACTTTTGAATTAGCACCCGTTCTTGTTCTTTTTTAATTCTTCCCGGAAATGGGATTGGTGGAATGTAGGGACGGACTTTTTCGACAGAAGGTTGAGCATCCTCAGTTTCTTTATTGTTATCTTGGGGTGTTTCGTTAGTCAGATCATTTAAGTCCGAAGGGTAAGCTAGTTCCTTATAGTTTAATCCACTTCTTGTTGTAATAGCGTGAGCCAGATCTCGAGGATCTGTTTCTGTTGTGCTAGGCAAATCACCTTCATCCCTTACTCTGATAGTTTCTGCCAGTTTTCCCACTTGATTTTCAAGTCTTCTAATAGCAGCTGCTTGTGTTCTAAGTGCTTTGTCGTAATCTCGCTTGAGATTCCAAACCAAATTTGCGTTCTCATCATATTTTCTGCTAGATTCTTTAACGAGCATCTTTACCGCCTTTTCAAGATCCGTCACTCTCCCATCAATGGGTTTATTGAACTTGTGTTTAACCATCTTGACTTCTTCAGTCAGGGATTGCATGTCTACTTCAAATTCCTCCAGATTTTTTATCACCGATTGTATCTCTATAGGATTTTTATCCCGCTCTTCGTTCCATGATGACGAATGGAGCGCGACTTCCTCAACTTTTATCCATCCATTATCGTGATCATTAAAGGGATAGGTTCTTTAGAGTCTAACAATTTTAGTCTTTATGTTTAACCCGTTGTAGAATATTTGCAGTTGCTCGTGTTTGTTGAGTTTATGCTCGGGGCATTTCAGGATGGCTTCGTTAAATCTTTCCCAAGCTGTAAATAGTGGTTCATCGTAGATTTGGCTAAACCTCCTAATTTCATTGACCTGTTGAAGGATTTTTGCAGGGGTTCGGTATTCCTTAAGAAAAGCGTTCTTAAAGGTGTTCCATGTTGTAATAGATCCGGATGAAAGTTTCTTTAACCAATCTCTAGCTCTTCCTTTTAGGGTAAAAGGAAAAGCCCTCATCATAACATGGTCTCTTGAGACTCCAGGTACATGAAATAAATCAGCGATCTCACATACCTTCGCGATGTGCTCGTGTGCTTCTTAAATCCTTTGGTTCCATAAAAGCGACATCTTTTAGTTCATCAAGACGAGTCCCCAAAATTTGAATTTAACATTTTCTTCAAGAGTGGAATGGTGATCCCTGTTTACTATTAGAGGTGGTGAGATAATCGTTCATATTAAAGTCATAATATCAAAACAAAACTTAAATAAAAATCCTAATATAACTCCCGGCATCGGCGCAAAAACTTAATGCGAGTTTCTTGAC
Source organism: Chrysanthemum lavandulifolium (assembly GCA_022545495.1). NCBI lineage: Eukaryota > Viridiplantae > Streptophyta > Magnoliopsida > Asterales > Asteraceae > Chrysanthemum > Chrysanthemum lavandulifolium. The sequence goes on along the minus strand of CM040243.1, from coordinate 285,589,486 downwards.
GGTCTTAATATTTATAGTGTCTCGCTATACCTATGGTCTACCTAATGCACTAACAGGCGATGTACCGGTCGTGTGTAGTGTAGTAAATGGTAAAGCCGAGGTCGTCCCAAGAGCTATGTATGTCGGATAATTACTAAGTCCAATTGTCACGAATATTAATGGTTTGATAGGGTTTTAATTAATTAAACTACTAATGCGAGAATATAAAAGCAAATAAATGGTAGAAGGAAATCAATAGAGGAATAGTGGTGCTAACCTAGTTAATCCTCCTAGCTAGTTATGTCTACATCTACCTACTTCTAATTACTTGGTGGGGTCAAATTCGAGAGGACGACATTTGGTCAATTCGCCTAACCTATCGACAAAGATGCCACCACAGGAGAAATCGGTAGCACCGTCATAAGTCCTGTTGTTCTGGTCCCTAAGCCAAGTCATTAAGTACCGCTACATGCTAGATTCTAAATAGTGAGTGCCGGTGTTAGGAACTTAGACACTACACCCCAATTCTTAAGTTCATCCAAGCGATAGGTGATCGGTTGGTCATATCTCTAGGAAATTCGCCTCTATTGCCATTCAAAACTACCGAACCGGGGTGACTACCAAAGAACTATGCATGCATACACTTAGAAATAATTGTCACGGAGTAAAGGTAAATGCAAACAAAACAATTAAGGAATCATAACTAGGCTAGCACCAAAGGGTGTAGCAGCTCATATTAATCATGCACATCAATTCAATATTCAAAGGTGCGAAATACATGAATTGAAAGTAAAGAAATAATAAACGCTAAAGCTTATCATAATGGTGTGACTTCTCCCTTGAAAACAGCTCCGTATGCTTCCCTATATAGGTGATGATGAATATAATAAACATAAATAAATATATAAACGCAGCGGAATCATCACCAACAACGGATCCATATTGCCATATGATCAATCAAATAAAACATATATAAGGTTTATACCTTTGTAGCGTGATTCCGGTTACGAGACACCAATCACTTCCACGAATGGAACCAAGAAACCAAAAGACCAATGAGGTTGGCCTTTCCCAATGTGTGAAACACACTACACGTCTAACGATCACCCTTTGATGCTAGTCTTAACCCTTGTACCAATCCTTGCACAAGACTACCCTTAGAATTATCAAGGAAGGAAAAAACCAAAAACAAAAACCTTTGTGTGTGTGTGTTTTTGGACGTCCACAATGAGGAGGGGGAGGGAGTTTTTGAAGTCCAACATGTAACTCCCAATCAACATAAATTATTATCAATTATAATCAATTAGCATTAATGCTAATTGATGTCAAATCATAAGTTACACTTTAAGCCCTTCAAATTCCAAATACTCCACTTTACTCCCTTATGAAACAAAGGTTATACATAATGTAAATACGATAAATATATTATGATAATGGTGTCTAAGTGTATATGTGTGTGACCCATAGGCTCACATATGACTAGCCATATAATTATTTATTATGACACGAGCATACTCCAATGACTCCCACTTGCGGCGTCATAATAGACAAGTAATTATACAAGCAATGGTTAGCGTCAGCAATACGCCAATGCCCCTAGTGATATGTGAGGTCAGTTTCTTAAACATTTCATTAAATGGTTTATATGTCATATATCCCTTTGTTTCAGATACCAGGTTGAACTTTAGACATGGATCAAAAAGTCATTCTAATGGTTCAACAATTATGTTCTCGATCTAGATATTAAACAAGATTACCAAGTGAATTAAGATTTATCATAATCTCATTTGGGTACGGCCATACAAACATCTGTTCAAATCATCGAGGGGCCCAATAGTATCTAACTCCAAACCATGTGGAGGAACAAATCCTATTTTGACTGCATGTGTCATTCATGTGCTTCAAATCATTCCTGATAGTGGCCTTTATAACTACCTTGTTCAGGACAGCGTTTAACCATATCAAGGAATGAAACTCCACACATGCAAAACACCTTGCATCTCAAGTCTAAGGATAATAGACATAACCATTTTGAGATTCACTATATGACGCCGATCCATGCGGTGAATACTCGTAGGTTGGGTCGATCAATGCTCATCACCATGAACAACATGTGAGTTTGGCAAAAGGTCACCAACACACTCACAATTGTCTTAATTTGATGGTACTCCGTCATCGTCAACCGACAATGGACAAGTTTTGAATGAAGAAAATCATTCATGGATTTAAACATGCAAATATAGAATACAGTTGATATGAATGAAAAGCGATAATAACCATTAAATCAATTCATTACAAAATATAAAGCGCTTAGCATTCCAATTATTCAAATACTAAAATAAGCAGATCTACATGAGACTACTAGGTGGTCGAAGTCCAATGTTCTAGCATGCCCAACATGTTTCGTGCAAGGCATTGCTTTAGTAAGAGGATCGACTAAGTTGTCATCTGTGTGAACTTTTAGAAGGCGAATATCACCACTTTCGATAACTTCTCGAATGTAATGAACTTTCAAGCGAAAATGTTTGGCACCCTTTTGAACACGGGTTCATTTGAAATGATAATGGCACATGTATTATCACAAGTACATATCCATGGGTAGTTCATTCTTTGGGGACAACGCCAAGCCCATAAATGAATTTTCGTATCCAAATCGCCTCCATTGCGACTTCAAGTAGCAATGTATTACGCTTCTGTAGAGGACATTGCAATCGTGCTCTTTTGAACTCTTCCGATCAAGCGCCTCCATTCATGATGAAAGCGAATCCAGTTTGGGACTTGTTGTCATCACGATCGGATCGCCAACCGGCATCGGTATAGCAAGTGATCTTGAGCTCGCGGTTGTCATCACCACCATAAACAAGAAACATATCTTTAGTATTACGAAGATACTTTAATATGTTCTTAACGGTCGGTGACATTCACGGATTATGTTGATACCTACTCGTCGGGTTACGGCGAGCGTTACATCGGTCTAGTGCACCTTATCGATACATGATGGATCCCACGTGAAGCATATGGGATACCCTTCATCCTTTTCACCTCTTGGTGTAGAAGGTTCTTGAGTTTTACTCAATTCCGTATTCGGTTGCATTGGAAGATTTCCCGTTTGGAATCTTGCATCCTAAATCGCTTTAGGATTTTGTCAATGTATGCACTTTGACTCAAGCCGATTAACCGCTTTGATCTATCCATGTAGATCTTGACTCCAAGTATGTCAGTGACTTCGCCTAAGTCTTTCATTTCAAAACAATTTCCAAGCCAGGATTTTACATCTTGTAGCATTGGAATGTTTTTTCCCATGAGTAATATGTCATCGACATATAAGACTAGGAATACAACATTACTTTCACTAGTTTTCTTATATACACATGGCTCATCAAAGTTTTGAGCGAAACCAATCTTTTTGATTTCTTCATCAAATCTCTTGTTCCAACTTCTAGATGCTTGCTTTAATCCATAAATGGATCTCTAAAGCTTGCAAACTTTGTTGGGATGTTTAGGATTCACGAAGCCCTCGGGTTGCACCATGTAAACATCTTCGTTTAGGTGGCCGTTCAAGAAGGCTGTCTTGACATCCATTTGCCAAATCTCATAGTCATAGTACGCTGCTATGGCTATAAGAATCCTAATAGCTTTAACGTCACCTCTTCATAGTCAATCCCGTAGGTTTGAGTGTGACCTTTTGCTACTAGACGCGCTTTATAGGTGTGTACATTTCCATCCATGTCGGTCTTCTTCTTGAAGAGCCATTTACTCCCAACGGTTTTAGCATTAGGAGGCAGGTCAACTTCGACCCAGACTTCATTGTCTTTCATGGATTGCATCTCCGATTTCATAGCTCCGAGCCATTTATCGCGTTCAGAACACGATAATGCAGCTCGATAGTTAGCAGGTTCATCTTGATCCCCTAACTCATGTTCCTCAGCATCGACATAGAAACCATATCGCTCAGGTGCTTGAGGTATCCTTGCGGATCTACGAATCGGAGCAACATCTCTATGAGGCTCGACATTTTCATGTTCAGTCTCATTTTGATGCTCACTAGTGTTACCAGACGGTTGTGCATCTTCACTTTGAATTCGTCAAAGTCTCTGTTGCTCCCACTTGCTTCTTGTGAAATTAGACTGTTCTCAAGAAACTCGGCATAACGAGCAACAAATATTTTGTTCTCGGGTGGGTAGTAAGTAGTAACCCATCGTTTCCTTTGGGTATCCTACGAAGATATATTTGATAGATCTAGACTCAAGTTTGTTTGGCGTTTCTCGTTTCACGAGGGCCTCACAACCCGGACCTTCAAGTAAGATAAGTTAGGGACTTTCCCATGCCATATTTCGTATGGAGTCTTATCTACCTTCTTGGATGGAACCATGTTGAGAATGCTGACGGCGAGACTCTAGGCATAACCCAAAAGGACATTGCAGCGTTGTTAGACTCATCATAGATCGAACCATGTCTAGCAAAGTTCGATTTCTCCTTCGGATACACCATTATGTTGTGGTGTATGTGGAGGAGTGGTGTGAGACTATCCACACTTTTTAGATGATCTAAAACTCTTGACTCATATATTCGCCTCCACGATCGGATCGAAGAGCCTTTATAGTCTTATCGAGTTGATTTTCTACCTCACTTTGAAATACTTTGAGCGTTTCAAAGACTTCATGTTTATGTTTAATCAAGTAAACATAACCATATCGTGAAATCGTCGGTAAAAGTGACAAAGTAGTTAGCTCCTTCCTACACATGATCCTAAATAGTCCACATACATCGGTATGTATGAGTCCAAGTATGTCTTTAGCTCTTTCTCCAACATGGGAAAAAGGCTTGCGCCATCTTACGGATATGCAAGAAACACATTTATCAAAAGATGTACCGTCAATTGATTCTAAAAGCCCATCTTGTTGCGACCGAATCGTTTCTTGTTTATGTGGCAAAGACGAAAATGCCATAGAAAAGTGGAATCCATGTTACGTTTAGATTTCTTGTTGCTAATATTATATATAGAACCATTGTTTGAATTAGGATCACGCATATCAATTTCAAAAATACCATCTCTAGGAATAGCATTAAAATAAAAACATTATCCTTAGAAACCGAAATGCCAAAATCCGTAAAACATGGATGAAACCATCATCCTTCAAACGAGAAAGTGAAACAACACCTCTAGTAATAGTAGGTGCGAAATGACAATTATTCAAAACAATAACTAGTCCATTAGGAAGGATTAAATCATAGCTTCCTATCGCTTTGACTGGTGCATGATTCCCATTACCAACGTACAGGTCCAAAGCACCATGCTTCAACTTTCAACTTCCCCTAAGAGCCTGCACATCATTACAAATGTGAGTCCCACAACCTGTATCATATACCCAGGATTTATTAGGAAAAGTATAGAGTTCTATAGTGAAGATACCTGATGTACTAGCCCCGCTAGCCTTGCTCTTCTTCAACTCTGCCAGGTACACCGGACAGTTTCTCTTCCAGTGCCCTACCATTCCACAGTGATGGCAGGGTGCGTCCTTGGCTGGGTGCTCTTTCTTAGCAGGTGGGGGGACTTTAGGTTTGGGGGCGTAAGCAAGCTTACCCTTGCCTCTCCCTTGTCCCTTGCCAGGTGCTTGTGGTTTCCCCTTGTTCTTTTTCTGGATTTTGCCATGCTTGATAGCTAGGACAACTGGAGCTTTCTTGGGCATACCTTTTTCTGTAAGTTTGAGCATATTATGCAGTTCATGTATGGTCTTGCCCATGTTATGCATGTTGTAGTTTTGCACAAATTGTTCAAATTCCTTTGAAAGTGAGGTTAGTATCATGCTCACTCCAAGGATCTGAGGCATGGGGTATCCAAGCCGCTCCATCTGATCCAGATAGCCTTTCATTTTCATGATGTGGCTACTGACCGATTGTCCTTCCTCCTGCTTACAAGCATGGAATGATCTGACAGTTTCAAATAATTCCTGCTCAGCTTGCTGTTCGAACATAGTTCTTAGTTCGGTTATCATGTCAAATGTTGTGAGGTCCTCTAAATTATTTTGAATTTCTAGGATCATGCTCGCAAGCATAAGACAAGCGACTTCCTGCTGTTCATTAAACCTACGAGTGTAGGCATTACGCCAATGACGGTGGCATTTTCGCAGGAGGCTCGGTAAAGCTCGTTCGGATGGTAAAACTTTTGTTCGGACTTGAGGACAATCCTCAAGTTTGGTACCGATCAAAAGTTGTTACCATTCAATCTCTCTTCTCGAGAATTGATCGATTGACGAGTTGTTGATGGTTTGAGTTGGAGTTGTCATCTACAAAACAAACAAAATTTAAATTTTAGTATCATTCAATAATTAATCCTTTTAAAATTAACTACCCAAGTTTTATAAGAAAAACAATTAATTTTGCGAAAAAGGCTAAGACCTCATTGAGATTCCAACATTACATCGGTTGATCGCTAGCAATGGTGGATTCAATAGGTAGGTAACGTCGACCAATTGCAAATCAAGTGCAACTCTTAGATCCTTATGGGACCCATGGCACTAGTGAACAAGCATCTAGTGTCAGTCGGCATGTTTAGTCCCATCCTTGCCTCGGTCAAGGTCTCACCGCTTAACTCGATTAAGTCATCCAATTTGAGAATGTGCAAAAATAGATCTAGGTCCCATGCATAGACAATAATCACCTTGGGTTACAATTCAACCTAGGTCCCACGCATAGGCGAAAAGTAATTGCAAGTGTTCTCAAGCGATTGGACGGCATGACTTAAATTTGTGACGGGTAAAATATTTTGATTTGAATCAAAAAAGGTGTACGAAGAAGCATGCATTCATTCTTCGTAGCACAAGTTAAAAACTTTTCTTAACTTAAGTCTAATCATTGTTTTAATTTATGTGTGTCAAGTTGTCCATTTTCAAGTCTAATATAGAACCTATGTGGATTATACTAGAGATTGGACAATACATAAATCGAATAACATACATAACAAGTTAAGTGTTATTTTAAAACAATGATTTTAAGTTAAATCCATATTTAAACTTAGTTAAACTAAATCATAAGATTTAGTTTGAAAATGGTTGTGTTGTGTTTTAAGTTTTAGAAAGCGATTTGCAAGTTATATACATTCACAACATACATAATAAGCAAACAACCAACACACAACCACAATATGCAAAGCCTCAACCGATGAAAGAACCTATGCTTGGTTTTGTGAGCCATCACGAGAACCAAGAGTCAACTAGGGACATAAACCACAACCACACGGAGGACTCCCACTTGCTCCAAGACCAAGCAAGGACAAGTAGAAGCCCATAATGCACATGAAATGTGAATCGCCATCCCAATTTCGCATTCGGAGGCCCAAACGGCCTAGAAGGAGTCATCCCGAGCTTAGCACGAAACTAGAAAGTTGTGGGCCCATGAGTTGTCTACCTGCAGTAAAACATTGGTTAAAAATACGCCACCAATCACCGGAAACTCCGTTTCTGCAGCTTGTACGAGCGACCATTTTGCGTCTTTATGTCTTTTACGCTTTGCCATTCCATTCCAAGCATCGGTTACAATATATAGAATGTAAAATACAACTAATCTACTATCTATCTATTGTAAAATGCCCAAACAATGGCAAAAACCAAATTAAAATTCATACATAAAAGCCGAAACAATGGCAAACCCCAAATAACAAGAAATAAACGACAATCACAATCATTCATAGCACAAGTGGTCTAGGTTTTCATCGGCTTTGCATATACACATAATTATACCATAAAATTATGAACATAACAAGGTGTTGGCTAATCCAATGAGCAAACATGCATGTATTTGCCATGGGAACAAATTAAATAGCATGAAATAAAAGAATTAGCCAACGAATCGAAGAAATAATCAACAAGAATTAAAACCCCGATTGGTACGCGAGTAAAATGGATTTAGGTTCTCAAACCTACTGATATTAGACCTTCTAAAAATCATTTTACCACAGAAAATTAAGCCTTAGGGGCTGTTTTCAAATCGTTTCAAGAATCGATTAAAACAACGCGATTAAAGCCATTTTTAGCGTACCGAACACATTGTTTAATTAACGTATGCGAAACCAATGGCCATAGGACCAAAAATCACAGATCTTTATATTACTTATAAAATTCTTAATCCATGAAAAATGGAGCCCTCGGGCTGTTTTGAAAGTGGTTACAAAAACACTTAAAACACGCGTTTTGACCATTTTTTCAAGATACCCGATAATCATATGGCACATATGATGGCTCGTGATACCACTATAGATGATGATGAATATAATAAACATAAATAAAACATATAAGCAGCAGAATCATCACCAACAATGGATCCATATTGCCATATAATCAATCAAATAAAACATAGATAAGGTTTATACCTTTGTAGCGTGATTCCGTTTACGAGACACCAATCACTTCCACGAATGGAACCAAGAAACCAAAAGACCAATGAGGTTGGCCTTTCCCAATGTGTGAAACACACTACACGTCTAACGATCACCCTTTGATGCTAGTCTTAACCCTTGTACCAATCCTTGCACAAGCCTACCCTTGGAATTATCAAGGAAGGAAAAACCAAAAACAAAAACCTTTGTGTGTGTGTTTTTTTGGACGTCCACAATGAGGAGGGGGGAGGGAGTTTTTGAAGTCCAACATGTAACTCCCAATCAACATAAATGATTATCAATTATAATCAATTAGCATTAATGCTAATTGATGTCAAATCATAAGTTACACTTTAAGCCCTTCAAAGTCCAAATACTCCACTTTACTCCCTTATGAAACAAAGGTTATACATAATGTAAATACGATAAATATATTATGATAATGGTGTCTAAGTGTATATGTGTGTGACCCCATAGGCTCACATATGACTAGCCATATAATTATTTATTATGACACGAGCATACTCCAACACCCTAGACCTCCTTGAGCTTTTTCCCGTTCTCGAGTGTTGTGTGTGGAATGGGATGCTTTGAAATCTTGGAATTCGTGGGGTATTTATAGGCAGTGCGGGTTACGGCGTGACCAATAAATGAGTTACGCCAGTAACCTTCTATTTCTTCGTAAATGCACTAGATGCGCTGAGTTACGGGTAACCTTATAAGTGGTTACGCCGTAGTCTTCAATAAACTCGGTTACGTCGTAAGTGATGCGATGAGTTACTGACGTAAGTATCACGCGTGGAACCTCTTTTGACCTAATGGAGTTACGTCGTAACCTTTGGGAGGAGTTACGCCGTAACCTCTTGATAAGTTAGACTTGGGTCACGCAATAGTTACGCGTAATGTGAGAGATGAGTTACGCCGTAACTTCTTCGAATAAGCATCTTGTGATAAATCTTTAGTAACGTTTCCATTTCGCGTCTCTTTAGCTCCAATGCTCGTAATTTACCCGAAGTGCAAAACAATGGAAAACAAGTATAAATCCATATAAATGATATAAATAACGAGCATTAATGGGGAAAATTGACACTTAATATTCAGGACTATTTGATGTTATCAATACCTTATCGCGAAGTTTCCACTATGATGAATGGTAACTCTCGTATTGTGTTCCTGTAGAATCTGAGTTGATGTTTGATGGAATAAAATATGCCTTGAGCGGAGACTCAATCAGTGGCGGAGATTTAATCAGTGGAGAAGAAATCACCGGAACCGGAGGAGCTGTAAGGCGAGCCTTCGCCGGATCTATCATCGGTGAAACCATGCGCCTTCGCCGGAGAATGGTGGCAACGTCGGCAATGGTGGCGGTGTAACGTCAGAGATGGTGGCGGTGTAACGTTGGAGATGGTGGCTTGCAGCTTCCCCTAACGTCGGAGATGGTGGCCTGTTTTCACCTGCATTAATTGAACCTCCACTGATTGAAAAGGAAATTGGTATAATAACATAGAGGACCATTTATGTAATTGACACTTGGGACAATGGCTGCAATTTTTAAAAATTCAAGGGTAAAATGGTCATCACAATTTTTTTGTACTCAACTGAAGACAAAGATGTCAAGTTTAATGTCTAGAAGAGTTATTTTTTTTGTTCGCTACGTCGAATCGACATTTGTGACAAGTATGATGCTTTAATATATTATATATATATATATATATATATATATATATATATATATATATATATATATATATATATATATATATATATATATATATATATATATATATATATATATATATATATATATATATATATATATATATATATATATATATATAGAGTTAGGATCAAATAAGAAGATTACTTAAAATAAGAAGTAATAAGAACAACTATAACCGCAAATCCGAGATGCACCAAGCTAAATTAGATGCATCCTTATAATCTTAGATGCATTATAACGCACAATAATGTGTTTTTTAACTTTTAATCAGATGCATATATGTATATTAGATGCATTTCATGATTTCTCTTGTTTTTTGTTCCTCTACACATGCCGAAATCATGAAAATCAATTTGCAACATCTATACATTAAATTAACTTTCGAAACTCAAGATGTTTCATCTATATGAATAGAAATGCATCTAATGCAAGTCGTTGCATCTCAAATACGTGGTTTTGGTCACTTCTCACCACTTCTTATTTTAATTTACTTCTCATGGATCCTTCGTATATATATATATATATATATATATATATATATATATATATATATATATATATATATATATATATATATATATATATATATATATATATATATTAGCTACAATTTTTGTACCCAATATGCTACAATTTTGTGTGTGTAAATGTGGGTCCATGATTTTTTGTGGGTCCTGGTTATTTTCTCTGTGGGCCCCGATTCATTCTTATGTATTTTATATGAAGGATTGTAGCTAATTGGCTACAAAATTGTAGCCAAGTTATCCCTATATATATATATATATATATATATATATATATATACCGCCTTTAAAAGAAAACAACATAAAATGTTGGAATAATGATTTGATTGCATTGCATTAATTATCAAATACAATATATAATCACCTTAGCATTATTCTAGAAACAATTGAACATGGACTAAGCCCATAAAATATAACGTCTAAATAATAATAGTCTAATAGCCCCCGCAGTTGTAGCAGGAGAGGAACAGACACTCATACTGGAACGAAACTCATCAAACAACACAATTGGTAAGCCCTTAGTGAAGATATACGCAAACTGATAATTACGTGAAGGCACATGAAGAACCCGAACCTGACCAGTAGCAACCAAATCATGAACAATGTGAAAATCAATCTCAATATGCTTCATATGTTGATGTTGAACATGGTTGGAAGACATGTAAACTGAAATAACGTTATCACAATAGACTAATGTAGCCAAGAGAAAAGGTGTATGAAGCTCCTATAACAAATTCCATAACCAATAAGTCTCAACAACCGCATTAGCAACACCCCTATACTCAGCCTCGGCACTAGATCAGGAGAGATTAACATGCCGCTTGAAAGACCACGAAAGTAAATTTTTTCCAAGAAACACACAATATCCCAACGTTGAACGATGAGTCGTAGGGCAACCCGCCTAGTCCGCATCTGAGTATGAAACTAAAGATGTGGTCGACGAGGAGTATAACTGTAATTCCATAATCTAAAGTACCCCAAACATACCACAAAATCCTCTTGAGAGCAGAAAAATGAGGATCCCTCGGATCATGCATATATTAACAAACATGTTGCACATCATAAGCTATATCAGGACGAGTAAAAGTAAGGTACTGAAGAGGCCCCGCAAGGCTATGATTTAAAGTCGGATCATAAAAGATCCCGATCTGCCCCTAGCTTAGATTTAGTATCAACAATTGTTCGACATGGATTGCAAGGAACCATATGAGCTGGCTTAAGAATCTCAGTTGCATACTTACGCTGAGACAAAAATATCCCAGATGTGCTACATGTCACAGAATGCCCAGAAAATAATTAAGAGATCCCAGGTCAGTCATATAAAACTCCTGATGTAGAGAAGTATGAATCCCTATAATAAAACTGTAAAAGAGGCAGTCGAGACAATGCCATCAACGTATAAAGGCAAATAAGTAGTGTCAGTCACCTATCTGTGTATAAATAAAGATGAGTCACAACGACTATGGCAAAAATCAACACGAGTAATATAAGCATCAAAACGTTCAAACCAAGCCCTAGGAGCTTGCTTAAGACCATACAGAGATCGTTGTAGTAAACAAACATGATTAGGATGCTATGTGTCTTGAAAACCTGGAGGCTAATGCATATAAGCCGTCACTGATAAGTCTTCATGCCAAAGTGCATTCTTGAAATCGAGCTGATAAACATGCCAATGTCGAGAAACATCAAGGCTAAGAACAGTCTGAATGGTGGCCGGTTTAACACCCGGACTAAAGGTCTCATCAACATCAATACCAAAAACCTGTGTGCTGCCATTCGCCACAAGACGAGCCTTGTGATGACTAAGAGTACCATCTGCCAAATACTTTTACTAAAATAACCACATCGACCGAACAACGTTGGCATTCGTGGGTCGCGGAACAAGTGTCCAACTAGTATTTTTAATAAGTGCATTATATTCATCACGCATAGCAAGTTGCCAATTAGAATCACAAAATGCTTCATTATCGACATAGGTAAAGGAGAAATAGTGGCAACTAGGGTGTTAGTCATGTCGATTGGTCGAGTTGGATCAATTCGAGTCGAGGCTAAAAACATAATCGAACTCGACTCTATTTAGAACCCGACCGAATAGACCCAAACCCGACTAACCAATGTTCTAAATAGTTGATAGTCTAAGGTGTAATGTGTCATTTTATAAAAGTCTAAGGTTCGCATCGATAACTATCAAGGTTAAGGGTTTAAAGTGAAAATAAATTAATATATATAACTTAAATATTCAAAATAAATCTCATTGTAGTATACAGGTTTCTACGTAAGTTTCATATTTATTTACGCTTGGTCATTTTTCATATAAACGCTTGGTCCAAGTTCATGCTCGATCGCGGCTCAAACAATTAACATTCACGACCTAGTAAAAATACATTATGATTAAACTCAGACTTGACTCTCCCGATACACTTTCAAAACTCCAAAAGACTCAACCATAAATCCCGCGATCACCCTCGAAGTTACCCCCACAAGACCCATTTTCTTTTATGGCATGATCGACCTATATTCAAGCTTGCTCGCGGGTCCTAATATTAACATCTACGACTAAGTAAACGTGCCAAAGGACTAACCCCCGACTCACCTTCCCCGACACCTTTTCAAAACCTTAACCGATTCACCCATTCACCCCGCGATCACCCTTAAACTCACCCCTTTTCACATATCAAAATGCACATCAAACACTATAGGCACCACCGTCTTTGAGGGTTGCCGTAGTGGGCGACCACCAAGGACACAAATTGTTTAGAGCCTCTAAAATTTACGTTCGATGCATAAATTCATAACGTACTTGACAAAAAAACTCATTATGCTCTATCTACTTCACTTATTGTCATAATACATAACCTTTTTCATTTTATTCGGTTATTTTCTGTCCGTTTTTATCCATTTTCTTAAATTGTCCATTTTTCATAACGTACTTGACAAAAAAACTCATTATGCTCTATCTACTTCAATTATTGTCATAATACATAACCGATTTCATTTTATTCGGTTATTTTCATCCGCTTTTATCCGTTTCAGTAAATCGTCAATTTTATCCTTTTCATTTTAATCGTCCGGATAAAACAAATAAAAACGGATAAAAACCGTTTTTATTATCCACGTCAAAACGGTTTTTATCCGTTTTTATCTGGATAAAAATGGACGATTTACGAAAACGGATAAAAACGGACAGAAAATAACCGAATAAAATGAAAACAGTTATGTATTATGACAATAAGTGAAGTAGATAGAGCATAATGAATTTTTTTGTAAAGTACGTTCAGAATTTATAGCTTTTTTCCTTATAAAAATGAATAAAAAATACACCGTGTGGCCTCAATTTAAAGATTTCGATCTGATAAAAAAAAATGAGCGAGCTAACAATTTTTATACAATGTTGCTTGAGGTGTGACATTTTATGTAACTTTGGGGACCATTTTCAGTATTCACCCAATACCTGCAAATAGAGTAAATAACAACTTTATGCTTCTTTTCAGATTTGAAGACACATATATGCTTGCTTTGAAACCTCATTCCAAATGTATGCTTGTACATTTAAAAAAAAAAAAATCTCTTTCCTTTCAAATTTTTTTTTCTGATCCTGTGTATCTCTCGACGAAGCATTTACTAAACAAATGATTTACGCAAAAATATTTTTACCGAACCTAATAATCCTTTTTCCACTGGTGTGAATACTAGACTTTTTTTCACCTCATTAGAGTTTTCTGAATTATGTTAACATGCGTACCACTTTCCTCTAGTTGATAAAATAATACAATCCACATTTTTAACGTTTTTGAAGTAAAATCCAAATTGTTAGTCGTTTCTCCTTATTGCTGTTTTCAGTTTTATAAATAGCTTTGGCATGGGTCTTTGGTCGTCCTCTCATTCTTAAGGTCCGTACTACATGGGGTATGAGATCTACATTTACATGTCTAGTCATCAAAGGTAGCTCGGTGAGATTTCCGCGTATAAATAAAATAGAAACAAAGTGCACAAAACATAATCAAGATTTATGATATTTAATTTTGTAAACATTTTCTCATGTTCAAGCGTAGAAAATAAAGTGAGTCCAAAAGAAATTTATATAATGAGTCTATATGTAAGATTTTCAAAATAGATTTTAAATATTACAAGTTTTAAAACTATGTTTATAATTATTTATTACACCACTGTATTTATGCAATACATATAATTAATGTTATTCCTTCTTATTCAAAATATAATGAGAAGAGTTATTTTACATACCAAATTTTTTACATATCATGACTCATCTCCACCATCCATTTAAAAGAAAATCAATGGTGAGATTAAAAGCGTTTTATTATTTTACTTATTTTTATAATTTAAATATCTCTTAAACCGTTAATCGTTAAGTGAAAATATTTACATCGTCAGAAAGAGTATGTAATCATCTTTTTATGACGCAAGACTTTGATATCTTTCGAAAAGAAAAAAAATCATTTTTTTCATGTTTTTTCGTCTTTGTTTACGTTAGTTGAAATTTGCATGAAAAAAATCATATATGATTAAACACTAATTTGAATATCACATATGATATTAGTGTTAAATCATATATGATATGTGATATCACATGTGATATGATATATATATCATATGTGATATTACACTAATATCACATGTGATATTACATATCATATATGCTATAACACTAATATCATATATGATATAACATTAATATCATATGTGATATTCAAATTAGTGTTTAATCATATATGATTTTTTAATGCAAATTTCAGTAACGTAAAAAAACGAAAAAAACTTAAAAAAAAAGGTGAAAAATACGAAAAAAAACTTTTTTGTCGAAAGTATATCAAAGTGCCTATCTATAGAAAGATAATTAAATGCTCATCGTAATGATATTTTTTTTTTCGCTTAACGATTAACGGTTTGAAAGTTATTAATATTTGAAAAAAGATGATGAAAGTGGGTTTTTTAAATTGTTGAGATTAATCTCATCCATTATATCAAATAAAAATGAATGGTGGAGATTAATCCCTTGGTATGTAAATAATCTTTTGTCCTCAAATGATCTTAAATCAAATATAATTAATATATCACATGATACAAAACAAGGAAGCTACTAATCTATTATAAAAAACTTGATCTATGCTAACTCGCAAGTATCTTTCACCGCCAATCATCACACCTTCGTAATACTACTTGCTATCATTTTTGTACCGTCATTGCATTGTGATGCACGGGTACTCTATCATTTTTATATGAGATAGTGTGCGATAAAGTTATTCCCTAAAATTCTCGTATACGTAAAGTTATTATCAAGAAAATATATAATCAAATATCATTGATGTTCGCCAAAAAATTTGATTATAGAATACTCAGTGCTGCAACACGCGGATAACTTGCTAGTGATAAATAATAAGTTTGCCCTTTCGTAATATAAACTTTTGTAATGCATTTTAGGTGCTGAGAAATATTGTTTCGAAGTATGCAAATGACTTATGCTTATATCTTTGTCCCATTTTCATTTATAAAATAAAATATATATTTTTTAATAGAGAAGCACCAAATAAAAAATAGTGATAAATGTTTTGAAAAAGGTAATCACGTGTTGTGCTATGGAAAGAAGAATGTTATGGGATGATGATGTTCAACTACAGTGTGATAACGTTCCACAAGGGTTTTCAACAAAAGAGTAACTATTTTCTTTCTTTGCTTTTGTTTGGGATGTCAGATGAAGATTTGCCTTCGCTTGTTCCTATAGAATGTTTTCATTACCAAATATGTTATTTGTTTTTACCGCTTTTTGAAGAATTTCTTCCGCTTGGTGCGGATTTCTTCATCAAAAATTATTTGTTTATTGTTTTAAAGTCTATTTAGTTTTCTAATTCAATTCGAGCTTTCGCGATTTTGTCGATCGAATTGTGGGGGAATATTAGATGTAGATGGCCCGAGCCCGGTTCTAGACTTTAGGTCTTATATGGTTATTAGGGTTTCTAGTAGTTTCTATGTAATTGCATTATAAATACCTTAT
This sequence comes from Chrysanthemum lavandulifolium, assembly GCA_022545495.1. Taxonomy (NCBI): domain Eukaryota; kingdom Viridiplantae; phylum Streptophyta; class Magnoliopsida; order Asterales; family Asteraceae; genus Chrysanthemum; species Chrysanthemum lavandulifolium. Next base: position 285,572,879 of record CM040243.1, on the reverse strand, counting down.
CAATAATACAATGTATCTTACGGGAGTTTTCATTGTCTAACATTTACGTGTTATATGCATAGGGGTATTTAAGAATTTATAATTTCTACTCTAGAATGCTTCTTTGAAAAGTGGCGGAAAAACTAGCGTTTATATGATTTGTAAACGCTAACCGCATCTTCAAACAAGCTTTGTAACAATAATGTTAAATGCTTAATGATAAATGCACCAAAACGCTCCCTAATGCTTTATGCCCAACATACCCTAAATGTAACAAATTTTAAACACATATTACTTGTTGTACACCATTAGTGTTGGAAATGTATATATTTGCAAACACGTAAATGTCCGGATTCGAACTCGTGACCACGGGATTGCACACATTAGCGAATGAGAATTAAAGTTAATAATTAATGTTTATGTTTACGATTAATTATTACACATTAAGTCCGGTTAACGATCATTAAGTATTTAACGGAAAAATGACTAACGACCGTTAAATGAAAAGAGAAAGGACTAGAAATGGAAAGACTTGAAAAAAAGTTATGGGTTTTCCTTGGGCTTTGCTCATGGCCGCGAGGGCTTTTCCAAGCCCTAATCCATAACTTGTTCCTAAGTTTCCCATCTACTATATAAACAAGGTTAGGTTCTAGGGTTTTGATCACTTGTGCATTGAATTAACCTAGATCTCTCCTCTCTCTCTCTTGTCCCTATTTCGCCGAACACCCTTGTAAGGGAGTTTGGTTTCGTTTTCTTAAGCGAGGACTTGTGTTAGATCTAGCAATCGCTGATTCGTTGGTTAACTCGTGTGTACAAGAACGTGGTTGTAAGACACTATTCTTACACCATATTGGTTTGAGTTGTAGAGCGGTGAGGACAACTCTTCAAACCACTTCTTTGTTTTGCTCAAAGGATCGACATTCGCAAGAGGTACGTTACGCATACTTTCGATTAATTATTTATTTGTTATGATCTTTAGTCTTCATTGTGTACTCTTGATGTCTTTATGTTTTATTGTATTTTATATATCATAAACTCAACAGTGGCATCACGAGCCTTGTATAACAAGTAATTAATTACTGAAACAGATAAATAAAATAAAAATGTTGTGTTATTATTTGTATGCATAGATCTAGGGTTTGCATATCCTAAACCTTATTTTTTTTAAAGGGGGCGTTTATTTTGGTGCCCTAATTAGGGTTTTGTAAACTAAATTTTTAATTGGATTAGAAACCGTAAGATGCATGCAACTTTATGTGTATATGCGTAACTCTGTTTTAATTGCATTAATTGTTAAGTGTAATTTTATGCCCATGATAATTATCTGCATGTTTTATCATGGATCTGCTTTATTGTATGTCTTTCTTGTTTAAGTGATATACACTAAATTATGATAGATCTAAAATTGGGAAGACCTCAATCATTATTAATTTAATAGGATTTATCAAAACGTTTGCATGTGGCTATTTGATATGCATGACTTTTATATGTTATGCATTTATTGTTTATTTGTTTATTTTACAAATACTTGCTTGTTTGTTATGAGTAACAAGGGTATTTTACAAGAAAATAAACCGACCTAAACAATGGTGAAACATGTCATTTTAAGAATAGTAATCATAATCGTTTAATTGATTGGTGACTTTGGTACAAATTGGCTACTTAGTACGCCATTATATGTGCAAGCTCATCTTAAGGGCGAATTTGTTTTAATTCCATGCGCCACTTCGGTGTTAATTATCCGAAATACTAAGTGTTTACACTTATGCAAAAGTACGGTATAATGGATGATAATTAACACTAAATTCCTTGATTGGTGAATCCAATACCTCAATTAAAATTTGATGATGAAAAGCTTATACATTAAAACAAAATATAAATATTTTAATAAAAACTATGCTACAAAGATGAATGCATGACATCTTTGTACATATTTGATTTGACATCAAAAAATATTACCCTTTAATTTAAGTTATATGCCATCCAACTAAGCTGAAACACCTAAGATTACCTTGTATTTGCGTGAGAACGTGACTTAGATCGTAATCAAAGGGTAAAATGTCCACGTGTCGTGAGAACGGGCATGGACGATTTTGCGATTTCTTAAGTTGGACAACTTAATTGAGTTAGGCGGTGAGCGGCAACTCAAGGCATAAGATGGGATAAAACATGTTTACATGGCAATTGAAATTGGCTATATGTAAATCCCATAAATCTAGGAATTGCAATTGAAATTGGCAATTGAGCAAAAGCTCTACCATTTTGTATAAGGTTCATTACTAACGGATCAAGCGATGTGATGAGATTATGACAATTTGGATCCTATTTTTCAATAAATATTAATTGGTTATATGAATATGAACCTTGGGTATTTAATTGTTTATTGAAAAGGAAAATTATCAAAATTCTAATTATGGTTTTTTGAACTTTTCTGTAGATGGCTCATCAACCGAAAACACTATGAGCTTAATGAGTGCCGCTTTCAAAGATATGATTGGAAGGGACAAGTCGACCGCCCTAATTTCAATGATTGGCATCGTTCACTTAGGATCATCCTTCGTGTTGCCAAAGGGTTGAAATTTTGACTACACCTGCACGATGCTCCTCCCAACACGGCAATCGCTCTTGAATTAGAGGCATATCGTGTTGAATATGAGAAGCACAATGATGTGGCGTGTCTAATGCTTTTGGGATGTCCGCTCAATTGCAAAACAATTTGAGCACTATCCGCCAATGAGCATGCTAGATGAACTCAAACGTATGTTTGAGAAGCCACCAAAGCAATTGAGCTGTATGAACTAATTGAAAAGGTTCACGGTATGCAAGCATGAGGTTGGTAAATCATCTCCGACCACGTCCTCGAGATGAAACATCACTTGGACCAATTGGAGAAGCTCTACCGTGGTTACTCGAATGATGTATGTGTCGGCCTCATCAATCACTCCCTTAATCAGAACGATTTGGTGATTTTGTCCGAAATTTTAACATGCATTGCACGGGAAGGCGGTGAATGAGTTACATGCAATGCTTGTAGACTACGAGAAGAGATAGCCAAAGAAGGCTCCTACACCGCTATGCTCGCAATACGGGTGGTAGGGTGAATAAGCCTAAGCCGCAAGCGAGATAAGAAAGGGAAAGGGAAAGGAAAGGGAAACAAGTTGTCATCCCACCACTCCTAAGAAGAACCACGAAAGAAAAGGAGAATCCTAAGAAGGATTTATCTTGCCACCATCTTGCAACTCACCGGGTCTTTGAAGCGGGCTGCCCGGTTTATACGAATGAGTGCCTTGAGAATAAAAATAAGATGGTACCTAGCTCATCGGTATTTTTATGTTTGAATTATTTTCTTTTCCTCATAAGCAAAATTCTATATATATGATACGGGATGTGGTACTCACATCCGTAATACATCATGAGGACTTAGAGGGCAAAGAAGTCGACACGTGGAGAAAGATACTTGTACGTTGGAAATGGAAAGCGTGCGGTTGTCGAAGCCATAGGGACTTTTGATTTAGTGTTGCCTTGGGCTTAATTTTGGAACTAAATAATTGTCATTATGCACCCTCCATTGTTAGGGTGTCATTTCGTTTCTTTGTTAAAAGATATTGGTTTTGTGCACACTTTTACCAGTTATGAAATTTCGGTTTCTTTAAATAATGTTTTTACTTTAATGCAATTCCTATGCTTGGTGTGTTTGAAATTGATATGGATGGTTGTATATCCAATGAAAATAATTAGTTGTATAGCATTAGCAATAAGAAGAGCAAGTCGAACTGTGACTCTTCTTATCTTTGGCATTGTCGCCTTGCCCATATTGGCAAGAAAGCATGGAAAAGCTACAACACGATGGGCTTTACAAGCGGTCAATGATGAATCATTTGACAAATGCGAGTCTTGCATAGCGGGAAGATGACAAGGAAACCTTTTCACCACAAGTGGAAAGCGCTCGATCTACTTGGATTAATACACCGATGTGTGTGGTCCACTTAGACATGTGTTAAAACGTGGTCTTGTTACTTCTTAACCTTTACGGATGATTTCGATCGTTATGGTTATGTTTATTTACTTAAACATAAACATGAAGTCTTTGAAACATTTAAGGTTTTCAAAAGTGAAGTAGAATTACAACTCGGTAAGAAGATTAAAGCTCTTCGATCCGATAGAGGTGGTAAGTATATAAGTCAAGAGTTCAAAGATTACTTAGGCGAGTGTGGAATTATCCGACTCACATCTCCTTATACTCCACAACAAAATGGTGTATCGAAAGGAGAAATCGTACCTTACTTGACATGGTACGATCAATGTTTGAACTTACGACTCTTCCTTTTACTTTTGGGATTATGCCCTTGAAAGCGCTATTCGCATTTTGAATATGGTTCCAACAAAGAAGGTTGTTAAAACTCCATATGAAATATGGACGGAAAAACTCCCAACTTTTCTTACTTAAAGTTACGGGGATGTGAGGCGTTTGTTAAACGTGACACACCGATAAGCTCAAGCCGGATCTGTTAAGTGTATCTTTGTAGGATACCCTAAGGAAACTATGGGTTACTACTTTTACTACCAGTGAGAACAAAGTCATAGTGGCTAGGTATGGAGATTTCCGTGAAAGGAATCTCATATCTCAAGAACTCGGTGGGAGAGTATATGATCCGGAAAATGATCAAGAAGATACAACACCTTCGAAAATACTAGCCAACTTCAAGAAGAACTTGAAAGCTTAGGTGCTCCTCCCAAGTTGTTCCCATTCGTAGGTCTAAAAGGACTATCGTGCACGACCGTCTATGTCTTAACGTGAGGTGGAGGAAATGCAATCCATGAAAGATAATGATGTCGGATTGCGGTTGACCTTCCTCCCAATGCTAAAGTCGTTGGAAGTAAGTGGATCTTCAAGAAGAAAACCGACATGGATGGCAATGTACACACCTACAAGGCTCGTCTCGGTGGCTAAAGGTTTTACTCAAACCTATGGCATTGACTACGAGGAGACATTCTCTCCGTAGTGGACATAAGAGCTATTAGGATTCTCATAGCTATAGCGCACACTATGACTATGAGATTTGGCAAATGGATGTCAAAACCGCTTTTACGAATGGTGTCTAGATGAAGACATCTATATGGCACAACCGGAGGGTTTGTGAATCCATTATTTCCTAACCGTGTATGCAAGCTTAAGAGGTCCATTTATGGATGAAGCAAGCATCAAGGCAATGGAATAAAAGATTCGATGGAGAAATCAAAAGTTTTGGATTTACTCGAATCTTGATGAGCCGTGTATATCACAAAGCTAGTGGAGTCGTGTTACTTTCCTTATTCTATATGTTGATGACATATTAATCATGGGAAATCATATACCAAGTCCGAATGAGGTGAAAGCCTATCTTGGTAAATGTTTTCGATGAAAGACTTAGGAAGCAAGATATATACTCGGAATCAAGATCTCTGTGGATAGATCAAGGCGGCTAATTGGTTTAAGCCAAAGTGCTTACATTGACAAAATATTGAAGAGATTCAATATGCAAAATTCCAAGAAGGATTTTGCCAATGCAAGTAAATCATGGTTTGAGCGACCAAGGTCGTGCTTCAACACTGCAGAGGTGGCGCGATGAAGAAAGTTCCTTATGCTTTGGTCAGAGGATCTATCATGCACGCGATGCGATGCACAAGGCCGGATGTGGCGTTTGCTCAAAACTTGACCGATCGGTATCAGCGAATCCGGGTGAAATTCATGGATCTTTGTTAAACATATTCTCAAGTACCTTAGGGCTACAAGAGATATGTTCATAGTGTATGGGGAAATCCGAGCGTAAGCGCATGCATTACGAGTTATTGCGATGCATCACGGAAGTGTGACAAAGATGATACGAAGTCTCGGATGGGTTACATATTTGTCATCAATGGAGGTGTTGTGGATTGGAAAAGCAAGAAAGCAGACAACACTTGCAATGTCGCTATGAAAGTGAGTACATAGCGCGTATGAGGTCGCCATGGAAGTCGTTTGGATAAGGAAGTTTGTTTCGGGCTTGGTGTTATGCCATCGATTGAAAATCCTATTAAAGTATATTGTGACAATTACTGCGCAATAACTTTTGCCCATGAACACGAGTCATGAAGGGCACCAGACACTATCCTAGACAATATCACTATGTTCGAGAGCAAGTCGAGATAGGTGAAATTGAGTTGCTCAAAGTTCACATAGATGATAACCTAGCGGATCCGTTAACGAAGGCCTTACTCGTGAAAACTTAATCATTTGTCCGATAAGTTTGGACTTCGTTTAGCTAGCGTTCATGCCCATCCGTGACTAAGTATTTTAGATAAAAGGATATTGTAAACATTATTATTGAAATGAAATAAAGTATTTTGTTATGTTTATTATTCATTTATTATGATGTTGTCCTATATTTGCATGTTTAAATCCTTGAGTAACTTAAGTTATTCTAAATAGTCCATTGTCAATCAATAACATGGGAATGATATTGAATTAAGACAAATCTGAGTATTAGTTAGAGTATACTTGAAAGTATGCTGATGCGTAGCATGACTAATTTCAGGTGATATTCAATGAATTGAATATAGGACTTATCCCACCCGCATGATAATACTTTATGGATCTTTGTCATTAAGTATATCATGGATATTTATCCTCTGACTTGAGATACAAGAGATATGTCATGGATGTAGTGCATTTTTGTGAAGCAATCTAACGCTATACGTGAATGGTAGTTATAAGGGTTGTTTTCGAAGTGTTGCGAAATTTATGAATCTCGCTTGTAGTCAAAATGGGATTTGTTTCCTTCAAATTTATTTTGAAGTATAATCTTCTTGGACCCTCGTAGGGTTGTTAAGATGTTTGCATGGCCATGCCCAAGGTCTTCTGGAATATGTTCAGAAGAATTGGTAATCTTAATCAATCACATAAAGCGAGAAACATAATAGTTAATTAAGAAATGAGTGAGATCCATATTCTTATTAACATGGTATTAGAAACAAAAGAATGAATATGATGATGAATCATCAAACTTGGTTTTTCTCCAGAAAACCATACACGAGTTGTACCGGGGGCATTGGCGTGTTGCTAGACGCTAACCAATGTCATTTCACGCTTTGTAAACATATCCAGTGGGGCTGTTGGAAATGTATATATTTGCAAACACGTAAATGTCCGGATTCGAACTCGTGACCACGGATGCACACATTAGCGAATGAGAATTAAAGTTAATAATTAATGTTTATGTTTACGATTAATTATTACACATTAAGTCCGGTTAACGATCGTTAAGTATTTAACGGAAAAATGACTAACGACCGTTAAATGAAAAGAGAAAGGACTAGAAATGGAAAGACTTGAAAAAAAGTTATGGGTTTTCCCTTGGGCTTTGCTCATGGCCGGCCAAGGGGGCTTTCCCAAGCCCTAATCCATAACTTGTTCCCAAAGTTTCCCATCTACTATATAAACAAGGTTAGGTTCTAGGGTTTTTGATCACTTGTGCATTGAATTAACCTAGATCTCTCCTCTCCTCTCTCTTGTCCCTATTTCGGCCGAACACCCCTTGTAAGGGAGTTTGGTTTCGTTTTTCTTAAACGAGGACTTGTGTTAGATCTAGCAATCGCTTGATTCGTTGGTTAATTCGTGTGTACAAGAACGTGGTTGTAAGACACTATTCTTACACCATATTGGTTTGAGTTGTAGAACGGTAAGGGACAACTCTTCAAACCACTTCTTTGTTTTGATCAAAGGATCTGACATTCGCAAGAGGTACGTTACGCATACTTTCAGTTAATTATTTATTTGTTATGATCTTTAGTCTTTCGCTGTGTACTCTTGATGTCTTTATGTTTTATTGTATTTTATATATCATAAACTCAACAATTAGTCTATTACACGCCAAAAGAGGAATGTCTTGTTTCATTTGAATACTTTATGTTATTTGGCATGGTCAATGGTATATTTTAACGAGGTATTTTACCCGCGCTTCGCTTCGGACAGTCTTAAGGAAAAAGTATTTTGTTTTATGTTGTAAGTTTAGAATGACTATAAATGAAAAATATAAGTTGGTTTTATATTGGGTAAATCTTTTATAGCATATTGTTTCTGTGTTTGGTTTTTTGTCTCACACATGTATTAGCAAAACACACTTACAGATTAGGGTCTGTGAAAAAAAACCACTTCTTTAAATTAGGGTTTACATTGGTTTCTATTGCAACCTACGAGGTTTCATTTTCCAATCATGGCGGCTCGATTTTCTCTCTGTACTCGACTTTCTAAAGAGGCTGATTCCAAGTGCTTGGATGATATCTTGGGGGAGCTTTTTAGGCAAGCATGGGTAGGAAATACTCATGCAACCAGTTATTATAAAAGCATGATTTTAATGATTCAAAATCGTATGGCTTTTAGGCGAAGGATTATAGAGGAGTTTGAATGTTTTGGGCAAAGAGATGTGTTTGTTCGTACTCTTGAAGGACTAAGGGTAGCGGAACAAGAAGACTTTGAAGAGATAGGTTATTTGAATCTGCTGGTAAGGGCTAGTGAGTGACGGGATGCACAGACTAAGGTTATGATGTCGCTTGTTATGTAAATAGTTTGTAGTTAGTTATGTAGCATCTCTGTTAATGTGTAATGTTGTAATAAATTGTGGGTCAGTACGTCTACAACGGTCTAGGTGGACTTTGTGTTAGTATTTTGTTGCGTTGCTTGCTACCATTAGTTTTTGTATATGTGTAGTTTGTGTTAGAGTCTTAGCATTCAGTTAAAGTATCAAAGTGTGGGTTAGTATATGCTGTTGCGTCTATATTTTTTAGGGCTATGTAATTTGTGTTATGGTCTGAACCTGTGGACAAATTTTATGCCAGCAGTTCATATGTCTCTGGTTTATGTATCAACCAACCTTTCACGGTTCTATGAATAAAAATAACTATTATTATGTATTTGAAGCTATTTTTATTTTTATTTTTTGAGATATTCTATGGTTGTAAATGTTGTAAGTTGATTTTGTTTTGTTGAGGTTTAGTTAATGTAACAGTGTAATGCAACAGTGGTCCATACATAAATGTCTAGTTTGTTGTCAAGATAGTTGATACGAAATACCTTGCAAATGTATTTAAGACAACCTGCAATTTGTTATGGTAGTTTATACTAAAGCTGCTACACAGACAATTAGATAATGTACAGCAGTACTCCACTGATATCTTTAAAGCTTCGTATAATTTAGAGTAGGTTTTAACTGTTTTTAGTATTTGCTCTTTTTGATTATTTGGCAAGTTATTATGGGTTTGCAACTTTGGGTCCTGGGAAAAGGGGCCTATGGGTTGAGATTTTGGTAGTATCATTTTTAGCTTTGGATGAATGTGGAAAATTGCTCTGTTTTTTAGGTGGTGTGGTGGGAGCTGTTTCCTTTGCAATGTTTGGATTGCCAGTGTTGATGTACAGATAATTGTAAAAGAACCTGGTCTAATCTTTTTATTGACGATTGTTAAAAGTTGAGTAATGGTTTCTAGTTTCAAGTTGTGTCTAAATGTCTACGTAGCAGTTTTTAGTTTCAAGTTGTGTCTAGAACAAATACTGTTAAACATAGATTACCAGTGTATTTACTTGTTTTGCTACATTTTATTGGCTTACTAACATGTTAAAATATATTTTGTTTGTAAGGTACATTTTAAGTGAGATTTTTTAGATGCATGGAAGTATAACCTAATTGGAAACTGTTTTATTTTAGTTGCATTAGATTTTTTTCTTTGGCTATATAAATGTTTTCAGTCTCTGTCTACACACACTCGTCATATACTTACTCTCTTTGAAAATCTTTATTCATTTAAAGCAAATGGCTTCTAGCTTTCCCATCTATGAGAAGATCGCAGAACAGATCAGAAGTAGGCGAATTGATAAGGTCTTCCATGTTATTTTTTCGTGAGTGAAGGAAGCTTACGGCTTGGATGAAAAATACTATGATGATAGGATTGAGGAGATAGAAGCTCGTGTAGAGCACATACTTGCAATCATATGCTTGATGAGCCTTTGGTAGTCCTGAAGTTTGCAGAGCAAGAAGATTTTGCTGAAATACGTCATTTGACTCAGATGCGTTATGCTGCTGGTGTACGTGCTAGCGAGAAATCAAGAATCATGAAGAACCTCAAAAATTTTAAATAAGTTTGTTGATGCCGTGGTCTTTTGTATGTTGTCTTTCGCATGTTTCTATCTTATGAAGTTTAGTAGGCTTTTAGGATACTCTATGAGGTTAAAATGTTAGGTTGTTTAAATGGTAGATGTATGGATGTTTTAATATGTTTCTAATAAATGTGTTATTTGCAATGTTATTAATGAAAAATATTAGTTATTATCGTATTGGGTGCATTTGTTGCTGTTAATAGTTTGTTCCAATACAAATTAATGTTGGCTTAATTTTTGTCTTTTGGGCCTTTGGTAGTTATAATCAGTCTGATATAAAAACTGAAGTGTTAAGGGCTTTAGAAGAGTTTAGCTATAGCCAAAGGTAAGAGTGACAAAAAGATAAAATATAATGGTATGGTACGGTTTAAATGGTTTGTGCGATTGTTTGTTTGCGAAATTATGAAGCACAACTGACATGTTGAATATATCAAGCAGAATTTAATAAAAGTTGTGAAGAAGAGGGTGTTTGGGATAACAAGTACTTTGAGTATGTATTTACTGTACAACTTGTCACTGATAAGATTAAGGCCATTAAGCTTTAAATGTTATCAACTTGTGCTTATTTTTACTTTTATACTATTTATTAATTATTTATTATTATTATTATTATTATTATTATTATTATTATTATTATTATTATTATTATTATTTTGCTAAACTTAGTTTTCCAAGTATAAATAGCAATAACAATGGTATGGTACTCAGGTGCATTTACGTGAGAGAAAGGGCCTTGTGGTATAAGGTTTATGTTTATTCTGTGTTGTTTGTATTGGTTTGGTTGTATAGCTGTTTACAGGATGCGTCGATTTAAATTGTGTGTGTATTTTTGTTTTAGTTTATTTTTAATGAAAGTATATAAGAGAAGTAAATATATTTTATCTACTTGGGGGGTTTTTCTTATTATTAAATGTTTTGAAATTGTAAATGTAGATATTTTTATCTTAATATGTTGCATGAAAAACATAACCCAAGCAATTACTATTATCATTTAGTTGGTTTTTATTGCTATATAAGGAGCATTCCTTTATTTTGAATACTCACTTACTTATCATTTGATGCAAATCTTTGTTGTAACTGATTAGATCTCTAAGAAATGTCTGTTAATCCAAATATTGAGCAACTAAAAGAGAGTTGTAGTTCTGATGAGCTTCACCATTGTTTCAGATTTCTCTTTGTGCAAGAAATAACAGAGAACGAGGGGTTTATTATGCAGGTTGGAGAGAAATGTTATGGTCTGCGAAGCCAAATGCTAAGAGGGATGAGCTGATTCTAAAGGCTGGATCTTTTGGTCCATTTCATGAGGTGGCTACTGATGTGCATAGTTGTTTGCTCGAAGCGCAAGCCAAGGATAGGCAGATTCTAGTTGGGTTGATTGTTGTTTTGGATTTAGCCCGTGAGGGGAGAGTCGAGAAGCAGCGCCATGTGTTGGTCATGGATATTAATGATTAGGTTGTTTTAGGTGCATTGATAAGAAGGAAACAATTTTTGAAGGCGTGGTTATCAAATTCACCATCATGGTCACATTGAAAGGACTTGATTTCACACTTAAATTGAGTGTTGACTTAATCATGAAACAACATGATTTCGACAAAACATCCGATTTATTTAGCAACGACTAAACTCAAAAATAATGAGAATAATATGAGAATAATATGAGAATAATGACTACAAGAAAAAAAAACAAAACATAATATTTATAACTCGTAAGATTCGAATTGGGAAGTCTACAAGTATGAGTGAACAATATCAAAACAATACCTAACGAGAGGAACAAGCGGATGCAATCTTAGCGTTTCTTTGATACGGGCATTAAAGTAAGTCGCTTTAGAAAAGTCCAATTTCATGATTGATGAGTTGGAGTTAATTTCACTTTTAGCTCTTCATGTACTTTGTTCATGACTTCTTTGTTCTTTAACAACTCGGCCATAGCCCATTCAATGGTTGAGGACGGCGATGTCGTACCGGCGATGAATAATTCACGCATGCAATGATGTTTTAAAGTTAAAATCATTTCTATTTTTGTTCAAGTGGCCTAGAATTTTTTTTCCCTCCCGTAAGATAATTAGAATAGTTTGTATCATATACCATAAACAACCAATCTCTTCTAGCTTGTTTTTTATGTTAGGCTATTTGAACTTATTGTCTCCACGTAGTCATTATCATATACTATACCACAATATAAGAACAATTATAAATTATGAAAAATTCTCAGGTATGATAACCCAAGATCTTAGACATCAAATCTTGGCAAGGTGTTGGGGTCCACCCCCTTTCATGTGTAATAGCACTTTAACTAGGTTAATGAGATCATGTTGTTTCATCTGCTTGTGATACAAAAGATTTGATCATGTTTGCTTACGACTTTTTGAACAATGTGTCTAGGGTTGAGGGTTGGTGAAAACATGAGAATGGTGTTAGTGTGTCTAGTTAAAGTGCTATTACACCATTTCGACATCATTTCATTCTCCTTTTTACAATGATCTTCCCAAAAACTCACCAAATTCTCTCTTATATTATCAAACAACAAAAATGAAGTTAGCGGCGGTGACACGTGGCTTCTACGATGGTTCTGGCGAGGAGGTACACGGTTTCTTGGTCCATGAGCCACGACCCATTTCTTATTCTGTTTGTTATGGTTACACGATGATGAGGTTGAATCTTGAAGGGTAGAAAGGTGGTGCAAAGGTTTAGCTTGGTTTGAGGTGTTTAGCGTGTGTGTGTGTTTTTAGTGTGTGTTTTTGGTGAGAAACTCCATGTGTGTGTGTGTGTGAGAAGGTCGAGATGATAAGAAGAGATGAAAGGGTTTGTAATGATAGAGATATAATGGTGGCGAGAGATATAAAAGGGTTTGTGAGGGTGCCTCATTAACTCCACTTCACTCGGCATCACTATCATTACAAACCCTTTCATCTATATTCTATAATCTCCGACCTCTCTCTCTCACATGAGTTCTGAGTGCTCACCAAAACACACACATATGAACTCTCAAGCATGGCTAAACCATTTTGCACCACCTTCAACCCTTCAAGATTCAACTCATCATCAGAAACCATAACAAACCGTGAACAAGAAATGGGTGACACTTTCCTCTGATTCTCTGGACCGAAGAAACCGTGTACCTCTCGCCAAACCATCGTAGGCCACTGCGTCATCCGCCGCTAACTTCATTTTGTTGTTTGATATATAAGAGAGAATTGGTGAGTTTTGGAAGATCATTGTAAAAAAAGAGAATGAAATGATGTCGGAAATGGTGTAATATCACTTTAACTAGTGATGAGTGTCTAAATACTCATCATTTTATCTTGTTAGAATGCCAAAACATCCGAAAACACTCGAAACACATCAAAATGATGAAAATATCACAAACAAGTGTTTTATATGTTTTAAATGCAAAACATCAAAATCGATGAAAAGCGTATCAAGTTTGCATAATTGGCGCTTTAGTCCCCAAGTTACAAAAGTTGTCAAAATTAGTCCACGGTAATTCAAAAACTTGTAAAATATCATTTTAGGTCCTTGAGATTCAAAAGTTGTCAAATCAAACCCTTCAAAGTTTAAAAATCACAAAATGACAACTTTAGTCCTTTAACTTTGAAAATGTCAAAAATAGTCCTTGGTTAATTTAAAAAGTGAAAATTATCAACTTTTAACCTTGTTCTATTTATAAATAACAAAAATGGTCCTTATGATAAACTTTTTGAGAAATTACAATATTGGTCCCTCAAGTTTCTAAATTGGCAGTTTTAGTCCTTGGACATTTCAAAAATGGAAATTATCAACAAAGGTCCTTGTACTATTCTTACTTGGCAGGTTTTACCCTTGTGATAAAGTTTGGAAGCTTGTAAAAATCAGTCCTTCAAGATTGCTTAAATTGCAAAGTTAGTCCTTGTGGTTACTTAGCTAATAAACCAAACGGATCCAATATTAAACACAACCCAAGCCCAAATCCAGTCCAACAGTGACCCGGCCCAGTTTTTTAAATCAAAAATACCGCGCCACTGTTCACTGTCTCTCCCACACTGGTTTACCCAAACCGGTGGTGGTTTCTCACCTCCACTGTTCCTTTCCCTTTCATCCACATCTACTCTCTCATCCCCTCCTCACCAACTAGCCCACAAGCATTTAATGCTTCCCCACCATAAAACCCCTAAACTGTAGCTCTCACATCCCTGTTTTCCTTTCCAAATCACCTAAACCCATTCCTACTTCACACTTGTCCCTACACCTCTACTACACTAACAAGTTCTTTAATTGAACTGAAATTATCTCAAGCAACCTTATCTCAATTTTGGCGCCAAAAGTAAGTTTAATGGCTAAGATGTGTTTGACTGCTTCAATGGTTGAGATTGTTGATGGGATTTGATCGAGAAGCTTGTGGGGAATTCAAAAGACTATAAAGATAGAAAAGAGTCATGGAAGAAAGATATCTAGTGTAATTTTCAATTTTAATGTCGTTTAGTTTAATGTTAAAATTCGGTGTTTGTTTAAGCTTTCAAGCTTTGTAATTTATGTTTTCAAGTTGAAATAAAACTTTTGTAATCAATCAATTTCACTTTTCAAGTCTTATATCAAGTTATGCAAATTTTACATTTCAAAAAATATCAATATGATAAAATGTTGTTAGAAATGGTTAGTTTGGACTTAGAAGCTCATATAAGCTCCTCATAAAGCTTATCAAAGCTTTTAGATACCTTAAAAGCGATATTAGTAGTCAAAACCAAAATTACCAAAAATATCTAAAAAATAAAGAAAAATAAAAATCCATGGTGAAGGTGATCAAGAAAGGGAGAGCAGTTTGATTTGGATGGCCTTGGGTTAGAACTTGGAGGTTCTATAGGTTGTGTTGGACCTTGGTTGTGTTCTCGGTTCATAGCCACTTGTAAGCCTTTTTATCAACTTTTGCATTTGTGTTTTAGTTGTCAGATAGTGTAATATCTGTTTCTTAATAAACACTAATCATAATTAAGTGAATTTATAAAATCTTGTTTGTTCTTTTAAATAGAGATAGCAAAATCTTATTTTAAACGGTAAAATTAGCTTAAGCATAAATTGTTAGTTGTAAGTTGTTATTATTATTAGTTAATGCTTCTTTAGTCTTATTTTATGATATTATAAGGTTTATAATCATTATCTTGGTCTAAATCTGTAATTTGCTTTGAAAAGCTCAAAATCGGTCCTTAGAAGTAGTGTTTGGATTTGTTGTGTTTAATGTGTTAATGGTTGTTGTGCGAGACTGTGTTTGTGCTTGTTTCATGTCTCATATGGTCTAAAGAACTCAAAGAACAATAAGAAAGTCAGTCCTTATTTTGTGAAAAGTCAAAATCTCACTTAATCTCATTTATCTTACCCATTGTTGGGATTTTGATTTGCAAGAATCATCATATTAGCTTAAAATTAGTTAACATAGCTTAATATAACTTTATTACACCTTAATATATCATAATCAGTTCATAGAATCATTTTAAAGTTCATAAAAGTCAAACCGAGTGTGTCATTCAAAAGTCAAAATCATTGAAAACTGATTTGGTAGCCAAGTTCATAAGCTCTTAGAGAGCTTATTAGTGATCATTATCATATGTGTTTTGGCTTTTGAGAAGCCAACCAAGCTGTCTCAAGGTTACAAGTTCCTATTTTCCAATTATAGCTTATTTGATAGCTTTTGTTTAGCTTATTTTCTCACCATTTCAATACGCTTGTTCCTGGCGAGATTTTAATAGCTCAAACATAAGCTTCTCTGAGCTTATTACTTGTCCATAACCTCGATTTTTGGTTTTAAGATAGTTAATCTAGTCCTTTTCAAGCTCCAAGTTTTAAAATTCCATTTTCGACTTATTTACTAGGCACGCTAGTGCTTATAATTTTGTCCAAATTAAGTCGGTATTAAGCGAGTCTTTACTCGATGGATTCTCGAGTTTTGAAAAAGCTTCTCACAAGCTCATTTTAGCTTGTTTTGATCTCATCTTTTGTTTCTAGGTAACCAACCAGGTCTAATACAAGTTCCAATAATTGCTTTTCGGTTTTAGCTTATTTGGTGATACGTGCATAAGCTTAAAGTAGTATACCAAAATCTGTTTTGCTTATTAAGCTCAAACCTCAAATCTGTGATAATTGGTAATCAGAGGTTTAAGCTTGTTAAAACTAGTTCCATTTGAGTCATTTTAGCTTAATATAGCTTACGTGTAGGTTTGGTGGTCTTTGGTTATCATTTGGCTTTTTCAAGTGCTTATAAATAGCGGTTGCCCTGCTATGATTGCTTATTTCTCCACACAAGCCCATGTTTTCTATTTTTCTTAGATTGATAGCTTAAAATAGACTTTTCCTGAAATTTTCATAATTTTTCATAAGCTGTTTGCTATTTTTCTTAATTAAAAGCAGTTTTAGGTATTTTAAATAGCTTTTAATACTAATAAATTATAAAAGTTCAAAAAATGATTTTCAATTTTCTTAGGTTAAGATAAATATAAAAGTAATAAAAGTATTTTCCATAATTTTCTTAGTTTAAAAAGTATTTTTAGCATTTTAATTAGTTTTAAATAGTTTTAAATTAATAATAAATACATAATAAGTCTTAAAAATATATTCTTAGTTTTAAAATAAGTTTTATCATATTTTAGATTTTCCAAGTTATAATTTCATTTTTCTAGGTTAATTTTGTATTTTCTTGTATTTTAGTACATTTTAAATACTTAATAAATAGTTTTTAATTAATAATAATTAAATAAATAGTTGTAAAAATAATTTTCTTTTTCTAAATATTTTCTTTTATTATTAGGATTGTTAAAATATCATTTTCATATTTGTAGCTCTTTTATTTCTTTAAAACTCACTTTTTATTTTGTACGTAGACGTAATTTTATTTTAAACGTAAGTTTTAAGTTGTAGATTTTAAACGTTCATCGCCTTTAAAAATAGTGATAGCATTTATTTAATAGATTTTATCTTTAATTTCTTTTAATTTGCATTTAAGTCGCTTTAATTTGTAGATTTTCTCTTTAGGTATAATTTTCCATCGAAAACCTTATCGATCACTATCCTTAGTGATCATTCTACCATCGATTAAGTGTTTATTACACCAATTCATCCTCCGTGGGACTTAACGACCGAGAATTCCTATATTCCTCGATCTTAATTGCATTTGTGTTTAAGCTTTTTTAAGTCTATTAGACTTGTTGTTTAGCACCAATCAAATTTTAGCCACATTGGGAGGTCGTAAGCGTGTTTCTAGCATTTTCGAGACCCGTACTTGCACATATACCACAGTTTGTAAAAGTTTTACAGAAGTTTATATAAATCAAAAGTTCATTAACACTTTTCCTAAAGTGTTAAAACCCAAAACAATATAAAACAACAAAACAATCGTAACGTTTTACATCTTGTGTTTCTTTTAAGGTGATTCTTAAAGAGATACGATTTGGTTAAACAGACGATACCAAAAATATTTTCCAAAAGTTTTTAAACCCTTTGCACAAATCATACCTCGTCTTTTCATTGGTACTTAAAATATACATAAAAATCAACCACCATAAATCAAGGCGGTGCACTACCTAAGCGGGGTGCGACCATTAATAAGTTCCGAACATCGATTTAAAACTTGCCTTTGTGTCACTTGTGATTTGGTGTACCTTTTTCAAAAAGCCATTTCATTTGTGATTATTGGTTAAGTTCACTTGTGTTTTGCCTCATTTGTTTTGAAAATTGATTTTTATACTTAGTGCATCTTGCTCGTTCTTCGATTCTACAAGTCCACTTTCCGAACTTGGAAACATTCCTCGCAGACGTAGAGGGCGTTCGGCTCCTTCGGCCGTGATCGAGGCGTCTACCACCACCACCACCGTCGAAATGGCGGAAGACAAACCTATGAATGAGCTTCTCCAAGCACCCATCGAGGGTTACGGAGATGCCATTGTTGTCCGGCCATTGTGGTCGATACCTTCGAGCTCAAGACCGGGTTGCTTAATCTAGTAACCCAAAGCCAATTCTATGGTTTTGGCGGGATGATCCTCATGCACACATTCGATGGTTTAACAAGATTGCATCAACCATCAAGTACAAGAATGTCCCACACGAAGCTATCAAGCTTCTTCATTCCCATTTTCTCTAGAGGACAAGCCGGAATTGGCTTGAGAAACAACCCCTCGTTCTATAGAGACATGGGAAGATCTAGTTACCAAGTTTGTTAACGAGTTCTATCCTCCATCCCGAACCACAAGTCTTAAGAATGAGATAATGAAATTTTCTCGAGATTTGATGAATCATTCGGGAGGCATGGGATCGTTACAAAGAATTGCTCATGATGTCCACATCATGGTTTTACCGAGTTAATGCAAATGGATACTTTCTATAATGGTGCGAGACAAGCGACCAAGACTCTTTGAATGCCTCATGGAGGTAATTTCCTTAGCAAAACCACCAAAGAAGCCTTACAAATCATTGAAAACAAGTCCCGGTCCGCTCTTTCCGCACTAAGACATATCAAAATCGATCTAATGTTGGACCTTCTACTTCATCTCCGTGAGTACATCTAGCACCGATGCTAAGATTGATAAACTCACGGATATTGTTCGAGCTTTGGTTCTTGCTAACCAAAAGAAAGTCACATTCACTCAAACACCATCACATGGTGAAGTGAAGAAAGTTGAAGTTTGTGTTACTTGTGGTGGTCCTCATGCATACTACAACTGTGATCGCCACCGATGGTAGTCCGTTTGAAGCAAATGCTATAGCCGGTACTTCAAATCAAGGAGGTAATCAATACCGTCCTCAAAATGAACCAAGTTACCGTGCTAATACTTATCGAGGCACCACCGGTTTTAACGAATCCTAACGAATCGAGAATCAACCTAGAATGAACCAAGGTTATCAAAACCAAGGTAATTTCTATCTGGACCCAATCAAGGTTTCCAACAACAAGGGAACCTTCATCAAAACAATTTCAATCGTGGGAATCAATTTCATGGGAATGTGAATCCTAATCAAGGAATTTTCAACAACAAGGTCATAATCAAAACATCCGACCTCAAAATTTCCTCTAATCCACCTCCCATCATTACTCCTCCAGACCATCATCGATGAGTTCTTGAAGCGGTTTATGAAATCCCAAGATGAAATGAACAGGTTGTTGGTCGGTCAGATTCTCGATCTCAAAAGTCTTTAAATGATCAACCCTCGGGCTCGGGAAAACTTCCGAGCAATACGATCGCTAACCCGAGGGGCGATGCTAAAGCGATCACGACCAGTGGTGTTTCATACAATGGACCGCTGTTCCTACTACCTCTTCTTCTTCTTCTATTCAAAGGTAGTGGAAAGTAAACCTCGACTCACAATGGACCCTCGACTCCAATGCCCCTCCTCCTGTGGCAATGAGTCAAGTTACCAAGGAAACAACGGACAAGGTGCATTATTCAAATCCACTTAGTACCGCACAAGTCCCACCTTCGGTAGTCCAACCTCAAGTTGTCCGAAACCCAAGTCTAATCCAGAGTTGTTTTGAACCACACAGTAGCTCCATTGAAAATATCAAATCCAAATCTTCTATTCCTTATCCATCACGTTTGAACGAGCAAAAGCTCCGTGAAAAGCTAGTCATCAAATGGACAAATTTTTCCAAATTTTCCAAGAGTTACATTTTGACATAAGCTTTGCGGATGCTATCATCTTGATGCCCAAGTTTGCATCAACTCTCAAACATATGTTAAGCAACAAGGAAAAATTGTTTGAAATGGCTAAAACTCCTCTTAACGAGCGCTCGGTTATTTGAAGAAGCTTCGAAAAGCTTGGAGATCCCGGAAATTTCTCTTACCTTGTGTATTCCGGGAATGGTTGAATGCTTTGCCTAGCGAGATCTTGGTGCAAGCATTAACCTTATGCCATATTCATTTTGGAAGAAACTTTCTCTTAGGAACTCACTCCTACATGCATGACTCTCGAGCTTGCAGATCGTTCCATATCCGTCCTCTTGGCATTGCCGAGGGCGTATTTGTAAGTAGGAAAGTTCCATTTTCGGTGACTTCGTGGTTGTTGATTTTGATGCCGATCATCGGGTTCCTCTCATTGTTGGTCGAGGATTCACGAGAACGGCCGTGCTCTCATAGATGTATTTGAGCAAGAAATCACATTACGTGTTGGTAATGAAGTCGTCACTTTAACCTTGATCAAACTTGAGGTACTCGGCAAACTATGATTACGAGTCGGTTAACCGAATAGATATCATTGATGTTGCTACGAAGAGTACTCGCAAGAAGTTCTTGGTTATGATCATAATTCTTGGTAATAATCTCACTCATTCATCTCAACCCATCATCACCAATTCTACTCCTTCTCTCACCCCATTTGAGGAAAGTGACTTCATCTTGGAAGAGATTGAAGCTTACTTATCTAGTGATTACATTCCATGGGAAATTGATCACGCTCCCATCGACATTGAGGGGACATACTTCTCATTGAGAAGTTGCTTAATGATGATCCATCATCATCATCACTCCCTCCGTCGAACTTCATAACAAGGAAATCAAGTCGCTTGAGAAAGCGAAGAATTTCTGAGGTTGAGCTTAAGGACTTACCTCCTCATCTCGAGTATGCATTTCTTGAAGGTGATGATAAATTACCGTCATTATTGCTAGAGATTTGAGTAAAGATGAAAAAGCTGCTCTCATAAAATCTTGAAGTCACACAAGCAAGCAATTGCTTGAAACTCTCCGACATCAAAGGTATAAACCACGAGTTTTGTACTCATAAAATCTTGATGGAGGATGACTTCAAGCCGCAGTTCAACATCGAGAAGAGTAAATCCAAAAATCCATGATGTTATCAAGCAGGAGGTTATCAAACTTCTTGATGCGAGGATTGATTTACCCAATCTCGGATAGTCCTTGGGTTAGCCCAATTCATTGTGTTCCTAAAAGGGTGGCATAATCGTTATCACAAATAAAGATAACGAGTTAATTCCAACTCGTGCAGTTACGGATGGCGTGTTTGCATTGACTATCGTAAGTTGAATGACGCCACTCGTAAAGACCATTTTCCTCTACCCTTTATGGACCAGATGCTTGAGAGATTAGCGAGGGAATGAATACTATTGTTTCCTTGATGGTTTCTCGGGGTACTTTCAGATTCCCATTGATCCAAAGGATCAAGATAAAACCACATTCACCGCCCATACGGAACTTTTGCCTATAGGCGTATGCCTTTTGGCCTATGTAATGCTCCGCACGTTCCAAAGATGTATGATGGCCATTTTCCACGACATGATCGGAAACAATGGAGGTGTTTATGGATGACTTCTCGGTCATTGGGGATTCTTTTCAAACATGTCTCTCCCATTTAGATAAAATGCTCAAAGGTGTGAAGACACCAATCTTTGTCTAAAGCGGGAGAAAAGTCACTTTATGGTCAAAGAAGGCATAGTCCTTGGCCATAAAATTTCAAAGAATGGGATTGAGGTTGATAGAGCAAAAGTCGATGTTATTGCTAAATTACCTCATCCTACTACCGTCAAAGGTATTAGGAGTTTTTAGGTCATGCCGGTTTCTATCGTAGATTCATTCAAGATTTTTCCAAAATCGCCCTGACCAATGACCCATCTTCTTGAAAAGGATGCTCCTTTTATCTTCTCACCCGAGTGCATCGTAGCTTTTGAAACATTGAAGAAAAGCTACGAAGCACCCATTCTCGTTGCTCCCGATGGGATTTACCCTTTGAGCTTATGTGCGATGCAAGTGATTTTGCTATCGGCGCGGTCTTAGAACAACGAAGAAACAAGCATTTTCAGCCTATTCACTACATAAGTAAGACTATGATCAAGCTCAAACTCATTACACCACCACGGAAAAAGAGCTATTAGCCGTGGTGTATGCATTTGAAAAGTTTCGGCCGTACTTAATCTTGACCAAATCGTAGTGTATACGGATCACTCGGCTCTTAAATATCTCTTTGCAAAACAAGATGCAAAGCGAGATTGCTCCGTTGGGTTCTCCTCCTTCAAGAATTTGATATTATCATACGTGATAAAAAGGAGTGAGAACTTGGTGGCGATCATTTGTCGATTAGAAAACCCTCACCAAGATGTTTTCGAGAAAATGATATAAATGAAACATTTCCTCTCGAGACACTCAATGCGGTTTCTTTTCGTGGAAACTCTTCTACCCATGGTTTCTTGACTTTGCAAATTACCATGCGGGTAACTTCATTAATGAAAGGATGTCGACCAGCGGAAGAATAAATTCTTCAAGGATGTTAAACACTATTTACGGGACGACCCTTTCTTATTCAAAATCTGTGCGGATCAAGTCATCCGACGGTGTGTTTATGGACAGAAGCTCTTGACATTCTCAAAGCTTGCCATCTTTGGACCCACGGGGCCATCATAGTCCAAACTACACCGCCAAAAGGTGTTTGATTCCGGGTTCTATTGGCCCACAATCTATAAAGATGCCACGATTTTGTCAAAACTTGTGATGCTTGTCGGCGTCATGGAAATATATCTCAAAGGAATGAAATGCCGCAAAATGCCATTCAAGTTTGTGAGATATTTGACATCCGGGGTATTGATTTTATGGGGCCATTTCCATCGTCTCGTGGTAACAAGTACATACTCGTGGTGTTGATTATTTGTCGAAATGGGTTGAAGCAAAAGCTTTACCTACAAATGATGCCCGAGTAGTTGTGAAATTTTGAAAGCTCTCTTTGCGGTTTGGAACTCCTCGTGCAATAATCGGTGATCGTGGTACACATTTTGTAATGACCAATTTGATCGTGTCATGCAAAAGTATGGTGTTACTCACCGTCTTTCTCTGCATACCACCCCAAACAAGTGGGCGGTGGAAGTTTCAAATCGTGGTATTAAAGAATACTTGAAAGGACGATGGGTGAAAATCGTGCATCTGGTCGGATAAACTGGATGACGACTCGGGCTTTTCGTGACGACTTACAAAACACCAATTGGGTGTACTCCATACAAGCTAGTGTACGGAAAATCATGTCATCTTCCGATTGAACTAGAGCACAAGGCTTCTGGGCCTTAAAACATGCAAACTTCGATATCTGACGGTAGGTGATCACGAAAAGTTCAAATGAATGAACTAAATGAACTTCGTGATCAAGCTTACGAGAACTCTTTGATCTATAAACAAAAGACAAAGAAGATCCATGACTCCAAGATCAAGAACCGCGTTTTCAACGTTGGTGATCGAGTCCTTCTTTTCAACTCTAGATTAAAGATTTTCTCGGGAAAGCTTAAGTCCCGTTGGTCTGGTCCATTCACTATCACTAAGGTTTATCCTTATGGCACCATTGAGTTATCTCAACCTGATGGTCCCAATTTTAAAGTGAATGGTCATCGATTAAAGCATTACTTTGGAGAGGACATTCCCCCTATGGTTGTCCCAGATCTACAAACATTCCCCATGAACCAATGAATGCGGGGATCGAGTCAAGCTAATGACTCGGGAATCAAAAATAATAGCACATCATATGGATTTTCATCCATATTTCTGTCTTCTTATCCCCTTTCTATCACCCTAGTGTGGGGAGTTTTTCCCATTGTTGTATATTCTCATTCTTTCAAAAAAAAAAAAAAAAAAAAAAAAATGTATATATCAAAAACAAAATAATGGCGTAGTATTTCCTTTTATGTTCGTGTTTCGGCATAACATGCGGTACTTTGAATATTGAGGGCAATATTCATTTCTAAGTGGGGGAATTCTCACGAATTTCATCATGTAATTATTTCACCTAATTCCCGTTTTGGCCAAAATTTTTTTGGAGTAAGTGTTTTCACTTACTCGACAAATGGTAATCGATCCACCATGTCTAACCCACATAAGGATTGGCTAATCCGAGCAAACGGCTCTTGGTAAAGATATCTCAAATCCGTTTATGGCTTGCAATTTGCCTAAAATTGTATGGTGTTCAACTCACCATATCTTTAAACTAGTGAAAAGTTGGCTAGCCCGCAAGTTTATGGCTTGTGGTAAAGGCGATTGAAAATCCATAATTGGTAATCGGCTCACCAAAGATAATATTGATAATTTATCTAAGAGTTGGCTAGTCCGAAGGGTACGGCACGGTAAAGACAAATCAAATCCGTTGACGACTTATGATTTGCTCAAAATCATTTGGTTATCATTGTACCAAGGTTCTTACTTGAACTGAAACAATTGGCTACTCCGAAGTAATGGCTTTTGGTAAAGAGATGAAATCCATTAAATTTCTCAAATCATTGCTAGGGACTAGCAATATCTTAGTGTGGGGATTGATGAGTGTCTAAATACTCATCATTTTATCTTGTTAGAATGCCAAAACATCCGAAAACACTCGAAACACATCAAAATGATAAAATATCACAAACAAGTGTTTTATATGTTTTAAATGCAAAACATCAAAATCGGTGAAAAGCGTATCAAGTTTGCATAATTGGCGCTTTAGTCCCCAGTTACAAAAGTTGTCAAAAACAGTCCACAGTAATTCAAAAACTTGTAAAATATCATTTTAGGTCCATGAGATTCAAAAGTTGTCAAATCAAACCCTTCAAAGTTTAAAATCACAAAATGACAACTTTAGTCCTTTAACTTTGAAAATGTCAAAAATAGTCCTTGGTTAATTTAAAAGTGAAAATTATCAACTTTTAACCTTGTTCTATTTATAAATAACAAAATGGTCCTTATGATAAACTTTTGAGAAATTACAATATTGGTCCCTCAAGTTTCTAAATTAGCGGTTTAGTCCTTGGACATTTCAAAAATGGAAATTATCAACAAAGGTCCTTGTACTATTCTTACTTGGCAGGTTTTACCCTTGTGATAAAGTTTGGAAGCTTGTAAAAATCAGTCCTTCAAGATTGCTTAAATTGCAAAGTTAGTCCTTGTGGTTACTTAGCTAATAAACCAAACGGATCCAATATTAAACACAACCCAAGCCCAAATCCAGTCCAACAGTGACCCGGCCCAGTTTTTAAAATCAAAAATACCGCGCCACTGTTCACTGTCTCTCCCACACTGGTTTACCCAAAACCAGTGGTGGTTTTCTCACCTCCACCTCACCCTTTCCACCTCATCCACATCTCCAGCTCATCCCCCCTCCTCACCAACTAGCCCACAAGCAGTTAATGCTTCCCCACCATAAACCTGTCACTGTAGCTCTCACAAAGCCTGTTTTTCCTTTCCAAATCACCCTAAACCCATTCCTACTTCCCAACTTGTCCCCTACACCTCTACTATACTCCAAAGTTCTTTAATTGAACTAAAACTGTCTCAAGCAACCTTATCTCAATTTTGGCGCCAAAAGTAAGTTTAATGGCTAAGATGTGTTTGACTGCTTCAATGGTTGAGATTGTTGATGGGATTTGGTCAGAGACATGTGGGGAATTCAAAAAGACTATAAAGAAAGCAGAGGAGTCATGGAAGAAAGATATCTAGTGTAATTTTCAATTTTAATGTCGTTTTAGTTTAACTGTTAAAATTCAGTGTTTGTTTAAGTTTCAAGCTTTGTAATTTATGTTTTCAAGTTGAAATAAAACTTTTGTAAGAAATCAATTTCAGTTTCAAGCCTTATATCAAGTTATGCAATTTTTACGAATTCAAAGAAATATCAATCTGTTAAAATGTTGTTAGAAATTGTTACTTTGGACTTAGAAGTTCATATAAGCTCCTCATAAAGCTTATCAAAGCTTTTAGATACCTTAAAAGCAGTATTAGTAGTCAAAATCGAGAAAATACCAAAAATACTAAAAATTAAAGAAAAATAAAAATCAATGGTGAAGGTGACCAAGAAAGTTGAAGCGGGTTTGATTTGGATGGAAATGGGTTAGAGCTTCATGGAGGTTCTATAGGTTGTGTTTGTGACCTTGGTTCGTGTTCTCAGTTCATAGCCACTTGTAAGCCTTTTTATCAACTTTTGCATTTCTGTGTTTTAGTTGTCCAGATAGTGTAATATCTGTTTCTTAATAAACACTAATCATAATTAAGTGTATTTAAGCTATAAAATTAGCTGTTTGTTCTTTTAAATCAGTAGATAGCAAAATCTTATTTTAAACAGTAAAATTAGCTTAAGCATAAATTGTTAGTTGTAAGTTGTTATTATTATTAGTTAATGCTTCTTTAGTCTTATTTTATGATATTATAAGGTTTATAATCATTATCTTGGTCTAAATCTGTAATTTGCTTTGAAAAGCTCAAAATCGGTCCTTAGAAGAGTGTTTGGATTTGTTCGATTTAATGTAACAGTTGTGCAGACTGTGTTTGTGCTTGTTTCATGTCTCATATGGTCTAAAGAACTCAAAGAACAAAGAAAGTCAGTCCTTATTTTGTGAAAAGTCAAACTCTCACTTAATCTCATTTATCAGTCCACTGTTGGGATTTTGATTTGCAAGAATCATCATATTAGCTTAAAAGTAGTTAACATAGCTTAATATAACTTTATTACACCTTAATATATCATAATCAGTTCATAGAATCATTTTAAAGTTCATAAAAGTCAAACTGAGTGTGTCATTAAAAAGTCAAAATCATTGAAAACATGATTTGGTAGCCAAGTTCATAAGCTCTTAGAGCTTATTAGTGATCATTATCCTGTGTTTTGGCTTTTGAGAAGCCAACCAAGCTGTCTCAAGGTTACAAGTTCCTATTTTCCAATTATAGCTTATTTGATAGCTTTTGTTTAGCTTATTTTTCTCACCATTTCAATACGAAGGTGTTCGTGCACCGATTTTAATAGCTCGAACATAAGCTTCTACTGAGCTTATTACTTGTCCATAACCTCGATTTTTGGTTTTAAGATAGTTAATCTAGTCCTTTTCAAGCTCCAAGTTTTAAAATTCCATTTTCAGCTTATTTACTAGGCCTGCTATTGCTTATAATTTTGTCCAAATTAACTCAGCTTTAACTGAGTCTCAACTCAGTGGTTTGACAGGTTTTGAAAAAGCTTCTCACAAGCTCATTTTAGCTTGTTTTGATCTCATCTTTTGTTTCTAGGTAACCAACCAGGTCTAATACAAGTTCCAATAATTGCTTTTCAGTTTTAGCTTATTTGGTGATCTGTGCAATAGCTTAAAGTAGTATACCAAAATCTGTTTTGCTTATTAAGCTCAAACCTCAAATCTGTGCTAATTGGTATTTCAGAGGTTTAAGCTTGTTAAAACTTGTTCCATTTAACTTCTTTTAGCTTAATATAGCTTCTGTGTAGGTTTGGTGGTCTTTGGTTATCATTTGTTTTTTTCAAGTGCTTATAAATAAGCAGTTGCCACTGCAGTTGCTTATTTCTCCACACAAGCCCATGTTTTTCTATTTTTCTTAGATTCAGTAGCTTAAAATAGACTTTTCCTGAAATTTTCATAATTTTTCATAACTGTTTGCTATTTTTCTTAATTAAAAACAGTTTTTAGGTATTTTTAAATAGCTTTTAATACTAATAAATTATAAAAAGTCCAAAAAAATGATTTTTCAATTTTCTTAGGTTAAGATAAATATAAAAGTAATAAAAAGTATTTTTCCATAATTTTCTTAGTTTAAAAAGTATTTTTTTAGCATTTTAATTAGTTTTAAATAGTTTTAAATTAATAATAAATACATAATAAGTCTTAAAAATATATTCTTAGTTTTAAAATAAGTTTTATCATATTTTAGATTTTTCCAAGTTATAATTTCATTTTTCTAGGTTAATTTTGTATTTTCTTGTATTTTAGTACAATTTAAATACTTAATAAATAGTTTTTAATTAATAATAATTAAATAAATAGTTGTAAAAATAATTTTCTTTTTCTAAATATTTTCTTTTATTATTAGGATTGTTAAAATATCATTTTCATATTTGTAGCTCTTTTATTTCTTTAAAACTCACTTTTTATTTTGTGCGTGAGCGTAATTTTATTTTAAACGTAAGTTTTAAGTTGTAGATTTTAAACGTTCATCGCCTTTAAAAATAGTGATAGCATTTATTTAATAGATTTTATCTTTAATTTCTTTTAATTTGCATTTAAGTCGCTTTAATTTGTAGATTTTCTCTTTAGGTATAATTTTCCATCGAAAACCTTATCGATCACTATCCTTAGTGATCATTCTACCATCTGATTAAGTGTTTATTACACCAATTCATCCTCCGTGGGACTTAACGACCCAGGAATTCCCTATATTCCTCTGATCTTAATTGCATTTGTGTTTAAGCTGTTTTAAGTCTATTAGACTTGACTGTTTAGCACCAATCAACTAGACACACTAACACCATTCTCATGTTTTCACCAACCCTTAATACCCTAGACACACTGTTCAAAAAGTCCTAAGCAAACATGATCAAATCTTTTGTATCACAAGCAAAATAAACAACATGATCTCATTAACCTAGTTAAAGTGCTATTACACATGAAAGGGGTGGACCCCCAACACCCTGCCAAGATCTTGGTTTAGGTCCCAAAATCCACCATCCTACCCTCCTACCATAATTGTTAAAATGACCAATTCAACCCTAATGGTTTAAAGGGTCTTTTGATACCGATCTTGGATAGTTCTCATTACCTAAAACCTAAACTATTTAAAATACGCAGTTAAGCTTTGGACAAACCCGAAGAAGCAAAAGATATCGGAAGTCAACTGACAAAACCGCCTGGCGAACACGAGTTCGAGCCTTATGTGTTAGGATATGTTTGTAGGAGAATAACATGGTTAGGATTCCCGCTAAATGGATAGGTAGCTTATGTATAGTTTTGGACATGGTTAGGATACGTATAGTTTTGGACCATTTGTGGATAGGTAGCTTATGTATACTTTTGGACCTTTGGCGATTTTGGAAACACGTGACTATGTTACCGGTTGATGGTTATATATGATATTATGTTTAGCGAATTTGTGTTGTTGTAGCATAAAATAGGTAGCTTATAACAGGTTGTTACATTGTAGATTTTTTCGGGAAAAAATCTGAAAATTACCCATTTTGCAGCAATTTTCAGCAAAATGGGTTAAAGGCTTTCCCCGGGGACTTGTCCACGAAAAAAGTGGTTGCCACGTCGGACGTGTTTGACCAGCGTAAAATGGCTGTGGGACCCACATGTCCCCGTTGAAAGTGGGATTTAATCCCCGGGGAATGGATTTCCGAGGGGGTATTGCCGGTGGACTTTTGTCGGGGACATGTCCCCGGTGAAATGCTTCGCAGGAGACATGTCCCCGGCGAAAGCCCTAATATTTCCCCCTAAGCCCACATTGTTGTAGTGAACCTCCTCATCATCGATGATCGAGTCAACAATCTCTCCTACCTTAGAGAATGGGTTAACCCTCTTAGTAGAAGAAGTGAGCAGAAAATCCTTTTTATTACCTGGATAATCAACCTTTTTAATAGGATTACCATCATCATCAACAAGAGTAGCTTTTCCATCAATAAGAAGCTTTTCAAACTCCCCAATTTTCTCAATAATAAGGGTAGGACCATGCATTCAGACTTCCCATTTTGTTGAGACGTCTTAGGGCATGAAAAATGAAACTGGATGCCTTTAGAAGAAAACAATTTTTGAAGGGCATCGTTATCAAATTCACCATCATGGTCACATAGAAAGCACTTGATTTCACACTTAAATTGAGTGTTGACATAATCATGAAACAAGACAGATTTAGACAAAACATCCGATTTATTTAGCAACGGATAAACCCAAAATAATTAGAATAATGATCCAAAAGAATACGTAATATTTATAACTCGTAAGATTCGGAATTGGAGAAGTCCACAAGTATGAGTGAACAATATCAAAACAAGACCTAACAATAGTTTGAGAACTAGAAAAGGGAAGCCTCACGTGTTTGCAAAGCTGACAAGCATGACAAGTCGCGGGAGGCTTCGTTTTATTACAAACAATGGATCTACTAGAAATAAAACTACATAATGCTTTACTTCCTAGATGTCTAAGTCGCTGGTGCCACGTGTATTGGCTCGCAAGAAAAACTTGTGGGATAGGGGAAGGCTAATTATTAATTCACCAGTAGCAAATGCTAAACTTCGAATACTGAATCGATTGAACGTGATTACTCTTTACGTTTAAATATAAGTTCAAGAGGTTTCTCTTTTTGCAACGTCGCCCCAAAATGTTCATCCATGTCGAGGTTTGCTGGATCTTCACCATGTGGAAGGATCCAATCGTATCCAAGTATCAAAGAAGCTAATATAGTTTCCAAACTCCTGATGCCAGAGGGTAAACCAGGACACATCCTCCTACCACTTCCAAATGGTGTGAACTCGAAGTCATGGTCTGTATAATTCAAGTGGGAACCTATAAACCTTCGGGTTTAAAATGTTTGGTTCATCCCAAACTTTCGAATCTCGACTTAGTGCCCAGATGTTGACCCATATTTGGGAGTTTTTAGGTATCGTATACCCCATAACTCCGCAAGTCTCAACGGCACGGTGAGGAAGTAAGAGAGGAACAACCGGGTGCAATCTTAGCGTTTCTTTGATACGAGGCATTAAAGTAAGTCGCTTTAGAAAAGTCCAATTTCATGATTGACGAGTTGGAGTTAATTTCACTTTTAGCTCTTCATGTACTTTGTTCATGACTTCTTTGTTCTTTAACAACTCGGCCATAGCCCATTCAATGGTTGAGACGACGAGATCGTGCCGGCGATGAATAATTCACGCATGCAATGATGTTTTAAAGTTAAAATCATTTCTATTTTTGTTCAAGTGGCCTAGAATTTTTTTTCCCAACCGTAAGATAATTAGAATAGTTTGTATCATATACCATAAACAACCAATCTCTTCTAGCTTGTTTTTTATGTTAGGCTATTTGAACTTATTGTCTCCACGTAGTCATTATCATATACTATACCACAATATAAGAACAATTATAACTTATGAAAAATTCTCAGGTATGATAACCCAAGATCTTAGACATCAAATCTTAACAGATTTTACGTACTTCTATTAAATTAAGGGGAATACGAGAATTCGCAATCAAAAATCGTGTTGTGTGTAGTCAGTGTGGATTGTTTCAAATCTAAGAGTTTTATGTTCTTAAAAAAAAAAAAAAAAAAAAAAAAAAAAAATGAATGAAAAAGGAAACTAGTTTTAGTTATGGTAACGAAATACTTACTGTAGCCAAGGTGTTGATTTGCATGTCCGTGAAATTATTATCAAGTAACTGATCCAAAAAATCTTTTTTCTTTACTACCACCACATCCTTGGTCTCTTTTAAAGAAACCCTTCGATCCCTCCTTTCTTTAACCAGTGCGTCTGTAAAGCTAGACACGTCGATTAGACGTTTGAGGTTATCCTTTTAATCCTTGAAGATCTAGTCCCTAGTTACGGGAAAAATCACTTACATTTGGAATCATGGTATATTCCAATAACTTCCGAAGTGCCATTTTCAACCAATTAGCAGTTGTATGGTCACCTTTCAAATCAAGAAAATCTTTGCTAAACAAAATGTTGCTTAAAGTATTAAGCAATGTAGTAAAAACAACATCTTCAATTTTCACAACTTTCCCTTCCGTGATATTCAAGAAATCTAACATCTGAGCCAACTTTTCATTTCTCAAATCAGACTGAGCTTGAATTGCTTTAGCAGAGAATATTTCTGCCCGACAAAGGGTTCTTGATATTTTCCAGTGTTCGTTGCAATCAGGAGCCCAAACAAGTCCCTAGTATGCGGGATGAAATAAATTAGGCCTGATTCGGCCAGACAGATGACGGTCTTGAGTCTTGAGAATCTCCATGGCTGCCTCTGAGGAGGAGGCGACCACGAGTTGTTGAGAACCTAGGCGAAGTGAGATGAGGGGACCATATTTTTTAGCAAATATGGCGGTGGAAACATGAGGTTTTTTCCCCATTTGGTGTATATTGCCGATGATTGGCAATTGTGGCGGCCCTGGTGGGAGGTTTTTCTTGGTGTTGTAATATTTATTAGTAATAAACCAAAGGAAGAAAGGTGCTAATATGAAAAAGAAAGAAGATAAGAGAGTGTTCTCCATGAAATAAGCTATGAGTTCCATTAGGATGTTTTAGATGAAATATTATGTGCATGGATGAGAGAGCTTTTATAGGCCTCGAATATCAGTTAGTCAAAAAATTAGTACTAGCTTATTTCTATGTCCTCCAAATTTTAGAAAGGGAGAGGCAACTGGATGTAAGACTACAACTTATCAGAATCACATTTATGCCACTTAAAGATTTCTCATATAAAAAATGTGTGAAATACATTTTATGTAACTTTGGGGACCATTTTCAGTATTCACCCAATACTTGCAAATACCAGCCCTAAAAGTAGGTTATCTTCATGGCCTCATCAATACACATGATAACTTGCATGGAAATGTAAAAGTTGGTGCTGAACTTTGCTTAATGAATTCAAAACCCACTCAGTAATTGCTACTATTTGATGTTAATTTGTGTATTGTATTTTCACAAAGGATTATATGCAATATGTATGGTTTTCTGGCTTTTCTCACATATAGTTTGTTTATCTAAGATTAACATATAACAACTAAATTTTCTATTGAATGATCAAGCAAAAAATGTACTGAATTAACGGAAGTGACCGCTAAATCACCGTACGTGGGTGTTGTTTGGATACGGTGAATAGATTTTTAAAACCTGGTTTTTTAATTGACCCGGTCAAGTTGCCGATTTACCGGGTCACCGGTTCAACCATCATGTCGAACCAGTTCTATACATATATATACTTTTCATAACATATTTATACATTAAGGGCATGCTTGGTTGAGTTTTATGGACTATAAGAAATGAGTAACATAATGAATAATGATGCTTGGTTTCATATAATAGAATCCCTCATTATTTAAAAGTAGATAAAGGGTCATTACCAACTAAAATTAAGGGCTATAACTTTCATTACCCACTAAGTTTTATAATATACCTTCTACTTTTTTCGACCTTTCTTCTAAAATTCGTCAAAACAGTTATTAGCAGCAGCCAAAATTCCTTTCATTGTTTCTTCACATAACTCCATTCAAGATTATTTAATTTAATGAAAATTGCATCTCTAATGTTTCTTGTTTTTCTTAATTTTCGTGTGGCATCTAATAAAATCCAATAAGGTCAGGAAAGTTTTGTAGTCATATGTCGACAAGTTTAATATATCTTCTTTGCAATTTTATAATTTTCTAGCAGCATGTGATTATTCTTTATAATGTTTTCATTATAGTAGGTTTGAATTTTCTTGTTAAGCTCAGAGTTTTTTCTTATACCAATTACATATAATGTTTTCAACAACTGCCACCTACGATAATTCTAGTGATTATGCGTTATTAACCAAACAACATTAATGCAATAATAATAGTCATTAGTATTCTTTTGCATTTCGTTTGCCTTCTCAATTACTATTACCCCATGCGACTCAAGCACACCCTAATAAGTATTTGTCTAATTTCGATACTACATTCAATTGAACCGATAAAAATGAGATCACTTTATTGAGTTTTAATTAGGATGTGTTTGGCAAAAATAACAATAGCAATGAGCAGTAGCTGTAAGCAGTAGTTGTGAGCTATATTAGTTTTTTTATAAAAAAAAATGGTAACGTAGCTGTAGGTGTAATTATAATGTGTAAAACAGCTCCTAGATGTTCAACGCTTCTAAATGCTACTTCATGTAGCGTTAAAAATGAGCATTCTGAAAAAATAGATAAAGCTACTTACTACTTGGTAAACAAGCATTAAGGATTATAACGATCAATGCTTACGCTCCTGAATGCTCTTAAAAAATGAAAAAACAATCAATGTATAATTCTAGTTTACAACAAATTTATAGTTCTAGTTTATAAAATAAGATCACTCTATTTGTTTTTAGAATCCTATCTTTATTAATTATTTTTTGAATCAAGCATATATAATACCAACATTCGTTTATACTTTATAACTCTAATTTATTGTTTCGTCAAAACTTAACCACATGATTAACCACCACTTTAACTTTTTAATTAAACAATAAACTTTAAATATGTTTGTTTCACCTAATACAAATTTGAGTTTAGCGAAATTGAAATGACAAAAGGGTTTTGTTAGTTTTAAAAGAAAGAAAAGGTTTTTGTCATTTAAAATAAATATAAAATAATAACAAAAGTTATGATCCGGCTGGGTTTATCAAACGGGTCGATCTGGATCAATAAAAACCATCGATTTAATCCGGTTCTCAAATAAGCAAAAACCCGACCACATCTGGTTCGGTCTCCTGATTGGTTCCCGATTCAACCGATTAAATCGATCGGATCAACCCGAGTTTTAAAACATTAAAAAAGATAGATAAAATGTGAGAGTATTATTGTAATCTCATCTCCAACCGCCTGAATTTATAAGTTGGAGTAATGAAAATATCACCTCCCATGGATAAACCCTCTTGTTCGCATATATATTTCTTGTTAATTGTGTCATGAAATTGAATACTGAGGTGCCACACTATGCATGCAAAACGTTTATTTTATTGAATATTAGACTTTTTGAAGAAAAATCCACATTTTATTCGTTTCTCCTTATCGTTGTTTTTTTTACTTGTTCATGCATTAAAACATTGTACTTTATGCATCAAAAACTGATAAAAATGATATATATATAATTTTTGAAATTTACAAGGATATATATGAAATTATGCCTTTTTAACTTTTATTCCTCCTTCTAGACGTTTTTTTGTTGAACTTCTATTACAATTATTGAATCCTGTGAATCCGGACGGTCTAGGTCGGAAATGCAAACCCATATACATCCAAACAACAATAGTTGTACGTAACTATCCAAAATGGTGGAATATTTGAATAACCTGTTATTGCAAAAGAGTCCATGTCTAGTCAAAGTTGGTTCTATACTAGGTTTTACGAGTCTCTTAAGTTAGATACAACGTGGGGTATGAGATTAAAATTTACATGTCTAGCCCTCAAAACCAAGTGCACAAAAACATACGGTAATCAACAAAATTTATGATACTTAATTTCGTAAAATATTTTCTCATGTTTAAAGCATAAAAAATACAACGAGTCTAAATGAAAATTCATATAATGAGTCTATATGCAATTTCATCATGTTTTGAAGTATCTAAATTTATCTAAACTACCTCTGATGCATTTTAAACCCTTTCTCCTTTTTTAAAAAAAAATTCAAAAACAAATTTTAAGCATTATAATATAAGTTTTAAACCTTTATTTAATACACCAATGCATACATATAATTAATATTATTCTTAAAATAATTCCTCATTCAAAAATACAATTAATATACCACATGTTACAAACTAAGCAAGCTAATAACCTATTATAAAAATCTTTTTCTAGAACGGCGACATTATATAAAAGCTAGCAAACGCTAGCAAACGAAAAAATTACAAAGAAGAATGAGTATCAATAGGGTTTCCTAATCAATCCATCCATCTAAATCTACACTTATGATTTCTAGATGAAATCCACAAGAACGATTGATGAATAATAGAACCCAGATATTCGCCTTCCTAGGTTTAGTTGTCGAAAAGATCCAAGCATTACGAAAGTTCCAAATAGGCCACATCATTGTAGAAGCAATCCCTTCAAGAATGATCCTATCACTTTTTGACACATGAGCATCATCAAACCATGTAAACCATTCCACAATATTAGAGACCTCCGAAATGTCCAAAGCACAACCATCTAGCCAATAAACCCCAAAGGTCATGTGCCATCCCACACGAGAAAAACAGATGATCAACGTTCTCCACATGCACATTACAAACGGAGCATAAAAGGGAAGCAACATCAATGCCTTTTCTGTCCATATTCGCCATGGTAGGAAGTTTGTCAAGCCTCAACCTCCATATGAAAACATTAACTTTGATAAGAATATGTCGCAGTTACCTAGTAGACATGAAACTGCCAAGTAAGGTGTGTTCGTCTATATGAATTCACGCAGAAGCAACTAAATAACCAAATTTATCCAACTCTCATTTTCGTCCATCAACCGAATCAGACAGGGCCACATCCCGAATAGCCTGAAACAACTCATCGAATTGATTTGTCTCAGGCCCGCCTCTTAGAGGTCTTGTGAGACCGTTGGACCAGTCCTTAACGTTAATACGTTGAGAAACTATAGACTTTATTCCCATCTAAAGCATAAACACGAGGAAACATAACTTTCAACAGACGTCCCCCACACTAGCTATCACCCCAAAAACTGATCGAGCTCCATCTCCATGAGCGACCACAAAAGCCAATAAATTTATACCCTTCTCATGAAGCTGAGATACCGATCGAATTATAGAATTCTAAGGGTTGTGAGTCGACTTCCCTGCCCTACCACATCCAATGCCTCCATCATGCCCATGAATTTATTTAATCACATTAACCCACGGGACATTAGAACTAGTTCAAAACCTCCACACCCATTTGAAAAGCAAGGCTGCATTGTACGCAAAAATACTTTCAATACCAAGACCACCCATAGCCTTACTAGCTAAACAAGTTTTTCACTTAACCCATGTAATTTTTTTATCATCTAAATCTCCTCCTATGAAAAATCTGTTACGCATGGACTCTAAACGCTTCTGCAAAGTCATGGGCATCCAATACAACGGCATATAACAAGTAGGAAGTTGAAAAACCTTAAATAGAGATAAACGCCCTCCAATTGATAATAATTTTGCTATCCACAGAGACATCTTTGATTCGAACTTTTGAACAACATGCTTCCAATTGTCACATCACCCCATGTTGCATCCAACAGGCACACCTAAATACATCATAGGCAGCTTCGTAACCCCACATCCAAGAATTAGAGCCATGTTAGAAACTTCCTCATCAGGAACATTAACACCTAAAATTTTGCTTTTATGCACATTAATTTTTTGGCCAGACACCATAAAGAAACAGCGAAGTAAACATATCATATTGTACGCATTGGAATGAGACCAATCGCCAACAAAAATAGCATCATCAACATATAATAAATGAGAAACATTCGTACTACCGCGACCTATGGAAGCGCCTTTAAACAAACCTGTATTCACTGCCTTAGAACCATAGCATGTAACCCTTCCATAGCAAGAATAAAAAGGAAGGGAGACATAGGATCCCCTTACCTAAGGCCCTTTAACATCTCGAACTCATATGCAGGCGAGTCATTAACCAAAATAGTAGCCCTAGAATTCTTTAAGCATCTAGAAATCCACATACGCCATTTGAGACCGAAACCTAACTTCTCCATAATCACATCAAGATAATCCCATCTCAACGAGTCAAACGCCTTCTCGAAATAAATTTAAAAACCATAAGAGCTTTTTTCCTTTTAAGATACTCTGCCATGCATTCATTCAAGACTAAGAGACCATCTAGGATATTCCTACCTTTTATGAAAGCCGATTGTTCAAAACTAACACAACTCCCGATAATTGTACTAAGCCTATTAGCTAAAAATCTTGACCTATGCTAACTAGCAAGTAACTTTCAACGCCAATTATCACAACTTCGTAAAACTACCGGCTATCGTGTTCGTATCGTCATTGCATCGTAATGCATGACTACTCTACTATTTTAATATGAGATAGTTTGCGATAAAATTATTCTCTAATATCCTCGTCATGCGTAAAGTTATTATCACAAAAAAATATAATCAAATAATATTGTTTTCTAAAATTTTGATTACATGTTACTAGGGGTGTTCATCGGTTCGGTTATCGGGTTGTTCGGTTAAATTTTTTTCTGGGTATAACCGAAAACCGAACCGAACCGAATTTAAATTGATTAAACCGAACCGAAAACCGAACCGAATAACCGAAAACCGAACCCCTGTAACCGAAAACCGAACCAAATAACCCGAATTACATAAACTTAATTATTTATTCATTTATTTATATATATTTTTAGGAAAAAAATTCAAACTTAAAAATATTATATTTATATTATAAAAGTTTTAATATCTTTTTATATATAAATATATAAAAATATAGACTAAAATACGGTTGGTCCTAAACTTTTCAATCCACAGCGTTAGGACAAACACAGGCATTATTATCGTGGGAGTCAAAACTTGGGCTTTTAATGCCAAACTAGTCCTTGACCAAATTTACATTAGTCAACGTCATTAATTTCCCATTTGCCTTGCATGAGGGTAAAATGGTCATTTCATTGTTTAGGGACTAACGGTGTATTTAATCAATAAAATTATACCATCACCACCACCACCTCCCCCTCCCTTTATCTCTTTTTCCTGCTTCTCTCTCTAAAATTAACAACATCATTATTCTTAAATCTCATAAACTCGTCTACAAAAAAACATAATCTCAATCAAACACCATCACCATTCGCTCTCTAAAATTAACATCATCACCATTTTCAAATCATGTAGGTTAGATTAAAGACCCAAAAAATTAACCCCGGAAAAAAGTCTAAATAGGAATTCTTAACAGAGTGACAACTATAACAAAAACATATTTAAATGTTATCGAGTACTCCCTTCCCTTTTTGTATGGTACTATAACCAGAAAGTTGATACCCAAATATTAAGGGTGCGTTTGTTTAATGAGTTTCCAACTGGTGGACTAGAATGATTCTTCAAAAATATAGTTTGGTATGCTAATTTTGAATCAACAGTAACTAATCAATACAAAAAATGATTCCACTGCAACTTTGTGACTTTTGAGGAATTGATCTACTTTTTCGTGTGGGTCCCGCATAACAAAAATCCTCAACCACATGTTATGATAGTTTCTTATAAATCTCTCATATTCCCAAGTATATTTTATAAATAATTATAGTAAATTTCATTTAAACTTAAAATATTAATATATATTTATTTATTTTATATTGTAAATTCTCTTTTTAATTTCTTTCATACCTTTCCCAAATCCGAATTCAATTCTAATCTCATCTACAAACCAAACGGACCCTAAGTTCTTGACAACATGCCCCTCAAATGAATCCACCGATTCCAAAACAGTATTCCACTTGATTATTCAAACATATATCCCATTCAAAAACCAAGAACGTAATGTCAAAGTATAATCTTGTAGGCCCATATTCAACAATCGGACATTTCATATAGACTAGGTTTAGTCTACATTTCATTGGCATCATTATCATCATGTTAGTTCATTCATGATTTTGCATTTCACATTAAACGCGTAATTTTCATATTAAATAAACGCTATCGCGTAATTAATCATTTTAAACATTCGATCCGTTACTTCCAAAATTATCACAATATATTTTTATATTCATATTAAGATTATAAAAATAGTATTATGAGTTTACCGAGTGTTTTAAATTTATTTTGTATATAAATTGTTATATTTATATAATTACGACGGTTTTCGTAAATTCAACACGATAATTATTATTTCACTCAAATTTTGCAAGAATTGTATTTTTAAAATTTTTATGACTTCAATATATGTTATTTTGATCCGTTAAAATTTATTTTTAGCTAACGATACCCTAAATGCTTAAATATGTACACAAGTTACCAATTATCCTTAAATAACTACACATTTACAACTATACTTATACACTTAATTAAACAAAATGCACCAGCTTTTTCTTTGTCTTACCTTTGTCGACACAACAAGGATGACACACCTCTTTTGAACACTAAATATCTCATGTATTCAATGATACTTACTATGTTATTATATTATAATACAAAACACATACATAGCATAAGATGATGGTGTAAAAAAAAAAAATCTCTCTCTCATTCCTCTTCATAAAACCAGCCAAGGAGATAACAAGCAAGAAGGAAAGCATAAAATTTTTCAAGCCAAGTTTATAAAACAATCTAGACACACTTTTGATTAAGGTTTTGAAATAAAAACCTAGGGTGTTAGGATTAACCTTTGTTCACTTCACCTCATCAAGTTAACTAGTAAGCATCTCATGTCCATTTTTCATCTTTCATATTTATTTCATATTCATTTCATCATATTTGAGCAAACATGCAAGTCTTATGGATGTTTATACCACTTTTTCATTGTTTTTAAGAGTTATATATAAATATGTCATCCTATAATTATTCCTTGTAATATATCACTCTTGGTGATGTCTAGGAACCCATGACACCCTAAGAAGGTGTATGGTAGGATTAGAATAGCTTCAAAGTTGTTTTGAATTGGTTAGAATAGGTTTTATGCGTGAAAAACTCATTTCGACAAGTTTAATTAAGGGTCTGTCCATATTTTTAAAATCTGGAATTTTGGACAGTGGATAAAAATTTTTGGCCTTGATATTTGGAAAATATACTTTAAAACGAAAACGTGGCCGCTTGAACGGGTTAAAACGGAGTTATAACGAAGAAGTTATGCTATTTTCAAGTTTGACGACGAAAACTATAATCTTCAGAAAATTCAGCATGTTATATCAACTTTTTACGAGTCAAAAATGAATCTTAAGCGTTATTAAATGTGTCGACTTGTCAAAAATATAATAGTATATATTATCACGATTCGAGGATATATAAAACGTGAAAAGCGGACTTATAACGACTAAGTTATTCACATTTTAAACAAGTTGCGTAACTATTTTATATAAGTATAACTAATATATTTTCTAATAGACAAACATATCGGCCGTGAATAACCATGTTGAGGGTTGTTTTAACATTGATAGAATACTATTTGAAAAGATGTCTTCTAGTAAAAGTAAGTTCGCCTAGCCTATTTTTCAAAATGTCCAACCGTTTGTCAAGCGGAGTTGTAACGAGTAAAATACGGTCACTTAAACTTTGCGAAAACCACCATTAAACAATATTTTGGAAACAAGTACCATACTTTACCTATATTTTTCTCCATGATCGAGACCTCTAGGATGAAAACTTAAATGCTAAAACTTTGAGATAATGATGCGGGCTTCCCAAAACCGTTGAGTTTGTTTCCTAACACTCGGCGTGCACCATTTTACGACTAGCTTTTCAAGGGTACTTAGTCACTTTCATGAAATTGTCAAATGATATTATTTTACGACGAAAAGTTATAATTTCATAATAAATGATTAAATGATTATCGTATGATATCATTTCAACATAAATACTTGTAAAGTATTTTATAATATGACGAGATTTCATAAACATATATTTTGATGATAAACATTATTTTCAAATGTACAAGTGGTATGGATATCATATGAGTTTGCATGCACGACATTGTTTCATGACTTATATTAGAGCATATCATTCATTAGGTTGCGGATAGAGATTGCACCTCATTTCAGTGTATCTACTTTTGTCATCATAAACATTGCATCAGGTGAGTTCCATAGCCACACTTTCAATTGTTTGTATACTACTTTTGGGGACATACATGCTCAACTACTTGCTTTATTTTAACTTCTACAATCGTGAGTTTTCATAGCCCCACTTTCTATTAATTGTTTACAAACTTTTGGGAGATACATGCTCAACTACTTGCTTTTAGAAATACAAATACTCAAAACATTTACACTTTTATGCTACGCTATACTTTTTATACTTGATTGCATAATACTTGATAGCATTTATACTTGATAGCATTTATACTTGATTGCATTATACTTGATTGTGTTATACTAAACTTGAAAGTCTCCCAACATACACGGAGCAGTCCCCTCGTTCGCATGATAAGTCTCCTTGGATAAAACACGCATTGGGCTTCGGAGATGAAGTAAAACTAATGCTATTACTTTCCTTATGAGCAACACAAAGTCTCCTTGGATAACACATGCATTGGGTTTCGGAGATGAAGTAGAACCAATGCTATTACTTTCCTTGTGATACATGCATACATGATTGACGACTATTTTAAGCGATGGGTTGTAAACACATGGGTTGCAAGTTTTGTATGCACGGGAACTTGGGCCGAGTGGATACTTACAATGCCTTTGCTTTGTGAACTCATTTGATACGTGTGCATGAACATAAACTATACATATTTTGGCGGTGGATTGTGAACACACGAGTTGCAAGTTTTGTATGGGCGGAACTTGTGGATTATGATGCCTTTGCTTTGTGGACTATTCTATATGACCAAAACTTTGCCTTTGTTGCATGAAAGCTCTTTAAAAGCTTTACTTGTTAACCAAACTCTATGAACTCACTCAATCATTGTGTTGACACTTTTAGCATGTTTTATCTCAGGTATCTAAGCCATTCACTTCATGGCATGCATTTGGACATATCATAGAGTCGTGGTGACGACGCGTCACACATGGGATTTATGCATTTTAAAACATCGTTTGGCTTGTAACAAACTTATTTCCGCACAAATTGATTTTCATTTGGGACCTATACTTTGTAAACTCTGATTGTTTTATTAAATCAAACGATGTGTTTTCCAAACGACACTTTAGGTCGTTCAATATAACTATAACTTTGATGCTATGACAGTCATCCCCAGAATTCCATTCATTGCAAAGCAGTAATTTGGGGTGTGACAACTAATGAAATTTGGTCAAGGGACTAGTTTGGCATTTAAAGCCCAAGTTTTGGACTCCCCACGATGATAATGATCAGGTTTGTCCCATCGCGAAACGAATTGACAAGTTTAGGGACCAACGGTGTATTTTAGTCAAAAATATATATATTTATTTGAATTCGGTTTTCGGTTTGGATTGCTAAAACCATAACCGAACCGTAAACAGAATATTTAATTCGGTTCGGTTCGATTTTGACAAATTCGGTTCGGTTATGAGTTCGGTTCGGTTATTTTCGGTTCGGATTCGGTTTTCGATTTATTCGGATATTACCCGACCTACTTAAATGACTTTTACTTTTGATTTGGTAAGTACTAAATAAAAGATGAAAGAATATTTTTTGTTTTTTAATTTCTTTTTCTTTCTTCTTTTTTCATTATATATATTTATCCTTACATGATCCTCATATTTATCTTTACTACTTATAAAAAAGAATTGATATCTACACCACATATTTTGATGCATGCATTATGATGACGTATAGTCTACATTCGGGTCACGAACCAGACAAAGGACCGTTATTAGTTATACCAGCACGAACCGGGCTAAGCTAATAAGTGTTTGGGCCCACGAAGGCCCAAACCCAAAGTTATTTATGGAATAGGATATCGGATATCTCCTAACTTTGGAGATAATTGTTTACCAACCGACTTAGGCGGGATACGCCGAAGGTTGGGGAGCACGAAACCAACAAGGATTTCGTGTGTATATAATGGGAAACCCATCCCTCATTAAAGGTACGATCTAAAACCCTAACTCTCCTATTAACCCTAAAACCGATTACTTAC
This sequence comes from Chrysanthemum lavandulifolium, assembly GCA_022545495.1. Lineage (NCBI taxonomy): Eukaryota > Viridiplantae > Streptophyta > Magnoliopsida > Asterales > Asteraceae > Chrysanthemum > Chrysanthemum lavandulifolium. Next base: position 285,529,573 of record CM040243.1, on the reverse strand, counting down.
TCTCACGCCGGAGGATAATCGTGGGAGACAATCCCACGATAAGCCTAACGGTGTTTTCTGTTTACTTAGTGCGCATGTCTCAAGCAGTAATATTCAATTGGTACGAGAACCGGAGCCCAAACAAGGAACGTCCAACTTTTGTATCAACAAGTGGCGCCATCCGTGGGACCATCACTAAGAACTAAGAACTAGAATGACGAAGCATGGAAATCAGCGATCGCAAACAGACCTTACAGGAAAGAAGCTGCAAAGTGGATCAGCTTCTAAGCAGACTTCTGGAACAACCAGTGTCGCTAAAAACCAAGGGTCGTGCCCGGATCGGTCTTCCTATGGTGGAACAACGCCGGGGACAACCCGTGCCACTACAACCACCACCAACGTAGAGATCCGTCACAAGCACCCTTTTACCACTCCCCTCCAATCAGTGCTAGAAACTGACCTCACGAAGGCACCAGATGCACCTGACAGAAACAAGGGCCCAGTGGTAGAGACAGGCACCCTTGCTCTAGAAGGGGTCGCACCGGAACTAGCGCCGGGGGATTTCGTGTCTCAAAATTACGAAACTTTGGCCGCTCTCATGCAAGAGGAAGCAAAAAAGAGGTCGAGTCGAAGCCTGCATGCCCGACTTAATTTCGATACGGAATACGAGACATCTCCGCCGCGTCATCAGAAAGAGAAGCGCGGAAGGGATAGCCGCCGACCCCCAGTGTTTAACAGAATTGGGAGGAGAGTTGAGAGTGATGATACAGCTGACTCGCAGCACCTGGAAGAAAGCGAAGAGGATGGACGGCGTACTAATGTCCACGCCAGGCTTGGCAGCCGCAGGGTTCAGGACAGACTTGGGCGACGATACTCCCCAAGTGAAAGCCCTTCAAGTGCGGATTCTGATGACAGTCGCCGCAAACGCCAAAAACGGGAAAATTCATCCTCTAGTAACTCCTTAGACAACGAGGATAGCGAAACAGGACACTGGAAGTCCAGAAGAAAATATCGCGACCAGGAGGAGGAAGACATGTCTCTTCCGTGGCGCCGCCAAAAGGTGGATGCGTTCACTCGACGCATCAGTAACTTCTCAGAAGATAAGAGAAGGCGCATGCCCGCTAATGTAAAAACCTATGATGGAACAGGTGATCCCGATGATCACCTGAAAATTTTTGAATCAGCTGCTACCATTGAAAATTGGCCGCAGCCTGTGTGGTGCCACATGTTCAATTCTACATTAGTGGGAACGCGCGAATCGGTTCAAGAAGCTTCCACATAAGCATTGATGGCTTTGAAGAGTTGAGGAAGGCGTTCGCCTAAACTTCACTCAACGGAAGAAGTGTGCTAAAACCCCGTCGAACTCGCCAGGTGAAACAGCGCCAAGGGAATCTACAAGCGCTTATGTGGAGCGCTTCAAAGATGAGTGCATACTGAGGTTAAGGCATGTCCCGGCGTTGAAAATTTCAAGGTTCATGAACGGGATCAATAACCCAGAACTCATCAAAAGGTTGAACGACAAGATTCCCCAAACCTTTGATGAACTTATGAAACGTACAAGGTCCTTTATCCAAGGAGAAGCCGCGCGCGGATAGCAAGAAAGGTTACTCAAACTATCGGTCACAGGAACAACCTCGGAGACAATCCACTGACCAAAATAGCAACCGTAACAAGAACTACCGTGGCCAGGGGAGCGGACGGGATAATGACAGATATACTCCGCTAACTAAGACCCCAAAGGAAATATTCGCGGCAGAAGGCGCGAACTTCCCAAGACCCCCACCGATGCGCACTCCAGAAGATCGGCGCGTGGGGAGTGGATACTGTGATTATCATGGACAGAAGGGCCACACCACCAATGAATGTGTCCAACTACGCCAACTCATTGATAAACTAGTGAAAGAAGGAAGATTGGACCACCTAGTCAAGAACATCAAGGAGGGAAAAGATAAGCAGAAGACTGGGAGCAAGAAAGAAGCACCCAAAGATAAGGCTGACACCATCTACATGATACAATCATGGCAGCGAGTAACCAAGCGTAAGGTCACGTAAATTTTCCGTGGAAGTGAAATCTCTTTCCCCACCTTGACCGCGGACAACGCAGTGGTAGAGCCGCCACCATTGAAATTAATGCGGGGTCACGATATCCACCGCATGTATGTTGATGGAGGAGCATCGGCGGACATAATGTACGAACATCTTGTTTCAAGCGATCGCGACCGAGATACGTGATCGGTTAAGCCCGGCCATGACAAATACCGATCGGTTTTACAGGAGAAAAGATATGGCCTATGGGCAAATACGCCTACTAGTCAATGTGGGTAATAAAGAACACCGCGACACTGGATGAATTTTATGGTGATTAAATCCCTTCGCCATACAATGGCATTATCGGAAGACCGGGAATAGGATATCACCATACGCGCTGATCGCTCTACAAAGACATGGGATGCTTAAATTCAGTGGAAGGTGGTATTGTTACTCTCTACAACGCCACTGTACCACATAGAGAATGTAACACGATTACATGTGAGACGGCACCCATTCGAGCAACATACAAGCAACCAAAGTTCCAAACTCAAGGTTGCAATCCATCCCGACTACCCGTAACAAGAAGTATCGATCGGAGGATCGTTGTCGGATAATGGCAAGGCAGCCGTAGCGCACTCGCAAAATAAACCGGATATCTTCGCATGGGAACCAAAGCACATGACCGGAGTACCACGCCGATCACGTAACACAAGTCGAGAATCCGACAAGGATACTCACCAATACGCCGTAAGAAGCGCGCCAAGCTCCTCAGCGCGCAAGCAATCTCGCGTAGTACACAAACTTGTGGAGGCGGGTATCATGCGAGAAGTCTACTACCACGACTGGCTTTCCAACCCAGTAATGGTCAAGAAAAGCGACGGTAGCTGGCGGATTTGTGTGGACTTCACAGATCTCAACAAGGCATGTCTACAAGACTGCTACCCAAGGTAGAGTCTTTGTGTGGATACCCACTTAAATGCTTCCTAGACGCATACAAAGGATACCACCAAATCCAGATGGCTAAGGAAGATGAGGAAAAAACGGCCTTTCATACAAGCCAAGGCGTCTACTGCTACACTAAAATGCCCTTTGGCTTGAAGAACGCAGGCGCCACCTACCAGCGGTTAGTAGATAATGCATTTGAAAAACAGGTGGGCCGCAACCTAGAGGTTTACGTTGACGACTTGGTCATAAAAAGCCATACTGAGGATGAATTGGTGCGCGACATTGAGGAAACATTTAGGACTCTCAAAGAGATCAACATGAAGCTAAATCCTAAGAAATGCACTTTTGGCGCTACAGAAGGCATGTTTCTCGGATACCTGATAGAACCAGATGGCATTAAACCATGCCCAGAAAAAACTAAGGTTGTCATCGAACTTCCTCACCACAAGACGTTGAAGGAAGTCCAATCTCTCAATGGAAAAGCGGGCGGCCTAAATAGATTCTTGTCCAAATCACAGACAAGTCACTCCTCTCTTCAAAACACTCAAGAAGTGTATAAAAAGGAGATTTTCGTTGGACTACGGAGGCGAAGAAGCCTTTACACGCCTTAAACAACACTGGCGAGCTTCCCACACTAGTCGCACCCGACCGTGGGAAGAATTAATTATGTACTTATCGGCGACACATGGGCGGTCAACATGTGTTGGCGACGGATAGGATTCAAGACAAACACCGTGTATTTTGTAAGCAAAGCGCTAAAGAAAACGGAGATTAATTACAACAGAATGGAGAAGTTGGTCTGGCGTTAGTGTTTGCCGCCAAGCGTCGCAAGCAGTATTTCCAGCGCACCCAATAGCAAATGATAACGCATCAACCGATCAAACAAATAATCTCCAAACCCGACGCGTCGGGACGACTACGAAGTGGAGTGTGTTGCTAGGTGAGCATAACATCTCCTATGCACCACGACCGCAAAGAAAAGGGCGATACTAGCGATTTCATCATCGAAAACCAGACATCGATGATGCACCCACACCAAGCAAGAAGGAACTACAAGATCCATGGATCTTGTTCACGATGGATCTTCATGCGTGGATGGGTCGAGCGAGCCTCATCCTCACAAGTCCGGAAGGAATGGAATTCACTTACGCACCGCGCTTTGAATTCACAATGACGAACAATGAAGCGAGAGTATGAAGCCCTAATCATTGGACTACGCATTGCGGCTCGAATGGGTGTACGCAACCTGGAAGCAAATGTGGATTCCCGGCTAGTAGCCAACCATGTGTTGGGCGAGTACGTGGCTAAAGAGGAAAACATGATCCAATACCTCGACAAGACCAAGTCACTAATCCAAGGCTTTGACAGGTTCACCATCAAGCAGGTTCCTAGAGGGGAAAATCGAAAGGCGGATGCACTAAGCAAGATTGCATCCACAAGCTTTGCACACCTGTCAAAACAAGTGTTGGTGGAAACGTTGAAGAGCAAATCCATCTCGGAGATGGAAATATCCACGGTAATAGAGGAGGAAGGTCCTACGTGGATGACACCAATAATGGAATTCATAAGCAAGGGCGTATTGCCCCAAGAACAGAAGGAAGCCCGAAGAATACGGCGCACAACACAGAGGTTTGAACTTCGAGACGGTGTGCTATATCGACGCTCCTTTCTGCAACCATGGCTCCGCTGCGTCGGCCCCCTACAAGCAAATTATGTACTCAGGGAAATCCATGCCGGTTCATGCAACATGCATTCAGGACCACGATCCGTGGTGGCGCGCGCCTTACGGTCAGGATATTATTGGCCCACCATGCACCGTGATGCGCGGGAATTAATAAGAAAATGCGGCGATTGCCAGGTTCATAGACCCGTTCCGCGCCAACCACAACAGGAGCTAACGCCTATCACGGCGCCATGGCCATTCTACAAGTGGGGTATCGACATTGCAGGTCCCTTCCCCGTTGCAGCAGGAGGATTGAAGTTTCTCATAGTGGCCATAGACTACTTCACCAAGTGGATCGAAGCAAAAGCAGTTGTAACAATTACTGGCAATCAGGTCAAACGCTTTGTTTGGGAAAATATTGTATGCCGCTTCGGACTACCTGGTGAAATCATCTCGGACAACGGGAAACAATTTTGTGACAACCCCTTCAAGGACTGGTGCGAGAGGTTGAATATCACGCAGCACTTCGCGTCGGTTAAACATCCACAAACCAACGGCTTAGTAGAGCGTGCAAATCGAAGTCTGGGTGAAGGAATTAAGGCACGTCTGGACAGGCACAAAGGAAGGTGGGTAGAAGAATTATCGCATGTTCTGTGGGCGCACCGCACTTCCATCAAAACTAGCACGGGAGACACCCCCTTTTCTCTAGTCTATGGGACAGAGGCCGTTATACCAGCCGAAATTGGGATGCCAACTATTCGCACTGTTGAAGTCAATGTCGCAACCAATGACGACGAGAGGCGATCGACTTAGACCTGTTGGAAGAAAGACGCGAGCGCCGGAAGTTATATGTGAAGCAAGATCAAGTCAAAAATGAAGGGATACTACGATGCTAAAGTGCAAAGTGTTTCATTCAGACTAGGTGACTTCGTATACCGCGCCAATGATGCGAGCCACGCAGAAGACACAGGCAAACTTGGACCGAAGTGGGAAGGTCCCTATGAGGTTACTGAAGCATTAGGAACAGGCGCGTATAAGCTACGAGACATGGATGGTCGTGAACTACCACGCACATGGAACATTTGCAATCTTAAGCGATGTTATCTCTAGACATGGATGGTCGTGAACTACCACGCACGTGCAATACCCCGCACTTTAGTGAAGTGCCCAATAATTCTCCGTGTATTTATCTTGTTTTACTTAGGCAATATCTTATTTATTTTTTTCGCAAAACTTGCAAGTCTTAATAAAACGTCGCGGTTTCTAGCTAATTCCGTGACACATTCCAATTTGTTATTTCTATATACTTTATGTCTTAACATTTCTTATCTTTTGCCTACATGGCGTGCATGCATTTAATAAACCCACGATGGTAAAAGGATGAGTAAACCTATTAAATAACTCGTTGAGTAAGAGGGTTGCAAACCCATCAACATTGGATCACGTATCCTTGTTAAACACCTTGTTCTCAAGACGTTGGAATAAGTTCGGCGCGCATCCCACGACGGGTGCGCAACTATGCATACTGTGCGCGTTTAACAAATTAGGAATCAAGACACTTGACTCCTTGATATGATATTTACAGTACGCTGCATATCACACCATACACGACTATGATACAACTACTTAGAAATTATGTTTTAAGTATACCGTGATTTTCATACATGACTATGAATTTCCTATATTATTCAACTATGTGTACGTTTTTTTACGCAAAGCTTTTTACGAATGGCTAAAGTACAAACATCACAAACTGCAATAATACCAACACGCATTCAACAAAAGGAGAATTTTATTAAATACCATGCGTTCTTACAAAAATGATGTTTACAAATACAAGTTCCTATCTACATACTTCTAGAACGTCTAAGAGATGAAGTCCCCACACAGCTTGCAGCATCCCCAATCTCGTCCAGCTTCTTCAATAGGTCGGAGTCTTGGCGAGACACCGTGGCAACGCTAACCGGTATCCCGTCAGATCTGGGGAGATGGGCTGCGCCGATACCGCACAAAATGGCTTTACCTTTAATCCCTTCCTTTTTGGCAAGTCTTGTAGCATGCGCTTCCAACACTTGCTTTAAGGACACTTCCTTCTCTAGTATGAAGGATTCAAGATATCCTTGGGCGAGAAAACACAGCACTTGGAGTTGAGATTCATCGGGTTTCAAAATGGTCCCGTCAAGGCTCCGCATTCTCGGTAGCGATGCCGAGCTAAGGTCGACCCTCCATAATAACCCCTATCGGATAATCCGGTCGCGCTCTAACTCAAAGAATCGAGGAAGTTCCAATGACTTCATCTTCTCCATAAACCACCGGATCATCATAGGAATGCGCATTATAACCGGCACCTTATCGTGAGCACCTTCAACAAATTAGCCTCTTGAAGATCCTCAGCGACCGACTTACCCCGCGCCAACGCCAAGACCGAACTACTCCCCAAAAGCGTCCACTACTTCCTCGCGACTCCAAGGTGCCGAGGCGATGAAGTCGCGAGACCATGGCCAATAAGCCACTGCGCTCGGCGATAGTAGGCAGGAGTTGGGATATAACTCCTCATCATACTCCAGATCGAGCTTGCGCAACTTCATCTCCTGCGCTTCAATGCAACTTCACATTGGCACCAAAATTTTCCAAGCTGCGAGACCAAGTCTTCCTTGCCCTTCTCAAGATACTTCACGCCCGAGACACGAAGCCTTATACCCGATGACGCAAAGACGCGCTCGACTTATTTGACCCATCGGCGCCATCTTTTCTTCAGCAAGATTTTGGGCGTACGAACTCAGGCCCTCTGCCTCAACCTTGGCACTAGCCAACTGCGCCTCCAGCGACGCAATCTTTTGATCCTTTTGAGCGACCTGGCTGCTTTCTCCAGAATGCTTGGCCCTTAGCTTCTCCACCAGCGAAGCTTGATGCGGCCGCCAGCACCAATTCCTCAACAATCTGATCCATTGGCGCATCCCCAGCCACCAATGGCTCAGCGCTTCGGCTGTTTGGCTCGGAAAACTCAGAGTGAACAGGACTATCTCTGGGGGGCGACTCCGCAGAATGCTCAAACCTGCACACAAGAAAAGGAATTAGTAATTGTTTCTCACATAAACAGGGGATGCGCAAAACACCTTTATGATATTACTTACTGTAGACCAGTGGTCTCAGCCGAAGGGGGAGGCGAAGCAACGTCACTTGATGACGATTCCACCACCAGGACAACGGGGCGCTTCTTCCTCGATGAGCTTGCGCCATCACCTCCAAGCGATCTCTTGCGCTTCAACCCTGAGTCCTCCTCCTCCTCTTCTTCCATGTGCTCCGCCACTACTACTTGTGATGGCTGCACTAATAGGGTAGGCGCCTCAGGGTTCGACATGCTTTGCAGTGGGGTCGCTTCCAGTGCGACAGATGAGCTAGCTCTCGCCTTTCCCAGCTCCATTTCCAGGGTACGCCCTGCGGTCGCATCAAGAATGGGCTCTTCCCCCTCTCTCAGTGGGCGCGTCCCTACATTCACTTGGCGCGGCTTCGCCAGTTGCACGACTCTGAATAGATCCATCTCTGCGCCACAGAAGACAACAACAAACAAATTATTATAAGTACAATGGAAGAGGAAAGGCTTACATTAATAAAGTAAAGGAATGCGAAGGACGAGCACCCACCCTGGCCATCCGCGCCTAAAAAGATTGGAACCTCCTCAGGTCTACCAAAATAATTGCGGCTAATGCCCATGTGCACCAAAAATTCCTCGGGGTAGGAATTGATGGGGATGCGATTGGTGTTTATTGTATCCGCATCCTCCGCACTGTACGATCCAGGAGGGGCGCTCATCCTAGGCGATGAACCCAGGTGTAGAAGTCGAGCCGATGGGAAGCACGCTTCATCGACCCAGAAAAATGTCTCTCTCCAATTCCTAAGCGCATCTAATTTTTCAGTATAACACTGAAGTCGCCCAGCGCGCTTAGCGAATGATACCCACCCGTTTGACCACGTTGTGTGGTAAAACGCGCGGAACAGGTGGATAGTCGGGTTAATTGCTAGTAATCGGCAATTCACCTCGAAGTTGGTGATTTTAGCTGCACCTATGCAGTGCAGCTGGGATATATGCAGACGGTAGTAGTTTAACACGTCGCTCAAGAATAAAGATATGGGCACACGTTGATTTGCGAACTCGAAAAAACGCGTGTATACCCCTATTTTCCCTTCGGGGAAGTCCGCAATTGATGCCCTCGCACCCGGAACTTCCGGATGCACCGCGAAGGGAATATAATAATCTGAAGCGAACTCTAAAAGTTCGTCCTCAGTTATGTTGGATGTGAAATCAGATAAACCTCGAACCATGGTATCGTTTTTATATGCGCACGCGCGGTTACCTTTGGAATATCACGTTTTTCTTGCTGGAAAGTTTGAAGCTTTTTTAATGGCGGAAATGATTTTTACTGTGATAATCACAGTAATAAGGAGACGGAAGGTTATATAAGGTCCTTCCTCCACGCGATGAACGCCACGTGGATCCCACTATCTCTAATTGAGTGGATAGGATTTGCTGATGTGACGTGGTTACAGTTACTTTCCCCCGATTTACGAGGCATCCATTTTAAATATTATGTCTAGATACAACGTGTATCTTTCAAGGCGGGAAACCTTTTTGGCTTCTTTGCTACGCTTCGCAGTTTTTAATTGACTGCAGTTATTAGTCTAGCATCCGTAGTCCGTCACTGCGCATACTAGACTGGGGGGACATGATGACGATAGTCTACATTCGGTCACGAACCGGACAAAGGACCGTTATTAGTTAGCCCAAGACGAACGGGCTAAATTAATAAGTGTTTGGGCTCACGAAGGCCCAAACCCAAAGTTATTTATGGAATAGGATATCGGATATCTCCTAACTTTGGAGATAATTGTTTACCAACCGACTTAGGCGGGATACGCCGAAGGTTGGGGAACACGAAACCAACAAGGATTTCGTGTGTATATAATGGGAATCCCATCCCTCATTAAAGGTACGATCTAAAACCCTAACTCTCCTATTAACCCTAAAACCGATTACTTACTCACGCGGAGGATAATCGTGGGAGACAATCCCACGATAAGCCTAACGGTGTTTTCTGCTTACTTAGTGCGCAGGTCTCAGCAAGAATATTCAATTAGTACGAGAACCGAGCCCAAACAAGGAACGCCCAACTTTTGTATCAAGAATCAACAAAAATATTTTTACGTATTAAAAAGTATGAATCAATCTCTATCTCTATTATCTATATTACTTATAATGGAGGGATGACCCTCTCTTCTATTTATGAGTTTAAGATTTTCTAAATTATAATTTAAGTAAATACTACTTATAAAACATAATGTACAATTATGTAAAGTAGGGGTGTTCATCGGTTCGGTTATCGGATTGTTCGGTTCGGTTTGTTCGGTTAAAATTTTTTTTCTGGGTATAACCGAGAACCGAACTGAACCGAAATTAAAATGATTCAACCGAACCGAAAACCAAACCGAATAACCGAAAACCGAACCGAATAACCCGAATTACAAAAAAATTAATTATTTATTCATTTATTTATAACATTTTTAGAAAGAAAAAAAATTAAAGCTTAAAAAATATTATATTTAAAAGAGTTTAAATATTTTTTTATATAAATATATAAAAATATATATATATTTATTTGATTTCGGTTTTCGGTTTGGATTGTTAAATTATAATCGAACGAAAACCGAATATTTAATTCGGTTCGGTTCGATTATTTTGCCTTCGGTTTGGCTTTTCGATTTATTCGGGTATACCCAACCCGTGAACCCCTACATGTTACATGTCACAAGATGTATGAGACACCCTCTTAGTGATAAATAATAAGTTTGCCCTTTCGTTTTTATAGAATTTTGTAATATATTTTAGGTGCGGAGAAATATGGTGTTTTGAAGTATGCAATTGACGTATGCTTATATCTTGATCCCATTTCATTTATAAAATAAAATATATATTTTTTAATAGACAAGCACCAAACGAAAAATAGCGATAAATTTTTTAAAAAAGGTAATCACGTGTTCTGATATGTAATGCAGAATGGGAAGATGAAGTTTGACTACGGTGTGATAACGTTCAACTAGAATTTTCAACAAGAGAGTAAACTATATTAAATAATTTATAATTTCTACTACTCTAGAATGCTTTTTGAAGAGTCGTGGAAAACTAGAATCAATACTACTTATCTTTTGTAATATATTTTAGGTGCGGAGAAATATGGTGTTTTGAAGTATGCAATTGACGTATGCTTATATCTTGGTCCCATTTCATTTATAAATAAAATATATATTTTTTAATAGACAAGCACCAAACGAAAAATAGCGATAAATTTTTTAAAAAAGGTAATCACGTGTTCTGATATGTAATGCAGAATGGGAAGATGAAGTTTGACTACGGTGTGATAACGTTCAACTAGAATTTTCAACAAGAGAGTAAACTATATTAAATAATTTATAATTTCTACTACTCTAGAATGCTTTTTTGAAGAGTCGTGGAAAAACTAGAATCAATACTACTTATAAAGCATTTACATACTTCTCTCATATTTAATTTTTAAGACTTCTTAAAATAGACTTTAAGCAAATCTAGTCAAAAACATAATTTCAAGTATGTAAAGCACAAATAAAACTACAAAATATTATTTCTCACATACATTTAATATATAATTTAAAACACTTTTCACCAATATATCAATTATTTAAGCCTGATGTCAAATCTGATATTTTTATGCGAATACAAGTAAAAACATAATTTACAAGTATTTAAAGCACAAATAAAACTAAAAAACATTATTCAAAACATCTGATTAATACACAATTTAATTTACTCCTTCATCAAAATATCAACTATTTAATCATAATGTACAATCTAATTAAGATTCAAAACATATATTTGAAATCCGTGACGAAAACAAAATAACATGTGTTCACTTTGAAAATTTTAGTCGCGAAATGCATGGCAGCGTCACGCAAATGCCTTGCTAGTTTGTATAATTTGTAAATGTTTGCCTCTTCTTTGTCAAACAAGCTTTATACCAATAACGCTAAATACTTAATCTAAATCGTCAAAATGCTTCATGCCAAATACACCTAAATGTAACAAAGTTTAAACACCTATTATTTCATTGTACACCCATTACAAATCAAAGAGAATATCTTGTTTCATTTGGATAGTTTATGTTATTTTGCATGATCAATGCTATATCTTAATCTTAACTACATAAAATAGAAAAATGGTCAAAGGTGAAAGTGGAAATTGAAAGTTGAAAGTTGAAAGTCAAGGTTAAATTTTAAAATGAATTGTTGAATGTTTAATGTTTAAAAAGTCAAGCAATTAATGTGGAATGTAGTAATTGTAAGTCAGTTATCACGCGAAATTAAACGTTGAAAGTTATCTTTAATAAGTTGATTAGTATAATTAGCAACTTATTTGGATGACTTATGAAACTTACAATACATGCGGATGACTTTATATGTACTTTTTATAAGTTTAATGCAATCTTAATCTAATACAGTTTCTTATAAGCGGGTAAGTTCATATTTTTCGTTGATCGTAAAAATAATAATTAGCCGCGATAATTTTATTGAAAACTGAATCTCATTGCTTGTTTAGATCACGGATCTTCGCCTAGTTTTAATACGACAAATTCAAGTTATGGTTGAATTTAAATTCTTTTTAGTTTATATTAAAGTATTCTTTTTTTATACAATATAGATCAAGTTTGATATAATTTATAACCGTTATCAGGGCCATCTTTGAGGCGTGTAAGGTGTGACCACTCGAGGTCTCAAAATTTTAAGGTCCCCAATTTTATCCGTTAATAATTATATGCGTGTGTACACATATTTTCACGAAGAAAAAATATTTAGATGAAAAATATCTTAAATGAGTAATATATTATAATGTTTAGATAACTAATTGCATTATATTTTATAAGCGGGTGACACTTTATATATAACATTCCGTATTGAAAGGCGCCATTATTTAATTTCGTCAGGGCCTCAAAATTTTCATAAATTGATGGGTCGACCTTGACCGTTAGGCTATGCACAATGGAGGTCGTTGGATTCGGTCGTCCATAGTCACACCATTGTGGAGCTCCGGTCGTCCATATTCGTCGTAGGAAAAATTGCAACACTCGGTCGAATTTTGACCAACTCTTTACTCAAAAAACAAAAACTCACCCTTTAATCACCTTTTACACATGTTTATGTTTATGTGTGTGTTTGTCTTTTTGTTTATGTATCGATGTATGTGTTTGTATTTTGTGTCTTTTCTCTTTTTGCAGGTGCCACCAGAGGAAGAAGAAGGTGTTTTGTGTTTTAAAATTTTCACGTTTACCTTATAGTTTTTAATTTTCTTACATTTAGCATAGAGAATGTATAAAATTAATTTATATATAATACTTTGTTTTATTTAAATTATATAATACTTTGTTGTTTTATTTTTAAAAAATAATTAGAATAAAAATTAAGAAGGTCACTGCTTTGGATACTAGATCGTTTGAAGATCGATGGAGAGAGAAAGCTGATGTGGCAGGTAAAATCAAGATCGTGCGTGATCACCATTGTAGAATGGTAAGTGCTCAGATAAAAAGTGACATAAAAGTTAAAATTATAAAAGCCACAAGCTTTCGACACATTTTTTTTTTTTTTTTTTTTTTTAATTCGTTCAGGTTTTCTTCTTTTTCTTAAACAACTTCGTATCATTTTGTTCATTTTTTTTCCTTCATGATCTCTCTCTCTCTCTCTCTTTAGATCAGGATGGTAAATATATATATATATATATATATATATATATATATATATATATATATATATATATATATATATATATATATATATATATAATATATATATATATATATATATATATATATATATATATATATATATATGTATGTATGTGTAATATGTGTATGTATGTGTGTGTATATGTGTGTATATGTATGTGTGTGTGTGTGTGTGTGTGTGTGTGTGTGTGTGTGTGTGTGTGTGTGTGTGTGTGTGTGTGTGTGTGTGTGTGTGTGTGTGTGTGTGTGTGTGTGTGTGTGTGTGTGTGTGTGTGTGTATGTATATGTATATATATATATATATATATATATATATATATCTCTATTATATAATTCACTCGGGTTTCTTCTTTTCTTAAACAACTACGTATCATTTTGTTCATTTTAATTTTCCAATCATGATCGAATACTTTTATTCAAGATTTTCACTTCAATTAGTGATTAATTGTATCAATTCAAGATCTTATTTTCCACGAGATCTAATATCTTCAATCTGAGGTAGATTTCTTTATTTTTTCTCAAGCATTACAAATTTGAACAAGTAAAACAAAAACTCATTTCCATTTTTCTTCTTTTGTACATGCTCATTTTTCTTCAAAAATTCAAACAAAAAATTGTTGATGAAAATATCTATAAGGTGTTTGATGAAAGCGTCTCGATGAGTTTTATTCAATATTTGACTTTTAAAGTTTATCATCATAAATACTTATTCTTTTAAGCAAAAACTTAGTTATTGATATTTAATCTTTGAAATCACAGATAAACAAGTTTTAAAAATATGATGAACTACATTGTTCATTAGTTTTCTTTGATCAATAACATCATAATGTTCACCAGTTAGATCATATTGTACATCAGTTTTCTTTTGAAAGAACTTTTTTATCACAATGTTCATCGATTAAATCACGTTGTTAATCGATTTTTAAGAACATTTTTTATCACAATATTCATCACTTTTCTTTGATAAATAAAATCACAATGTTCATTAGTTAGATCGCGTTATTCACGGTTTTCTTTTGAATAAATTTTCTTTATTTATAATCACAATGTTCATCGGTTTTCTTTGATGAACAACATTACAATGTTCATCGAGTTAGATTTCGTTATTAACCGGTTTTCTTTTGAAAAGCTTTTGTCATACCCTAAAATATCACGGTGGAAGATAACAAGGGTATGACTTCATAGCACAAAGTCATAATATAAAAACGACCTCTACATGGGTCGTTTAAAATACATCGTTTTGTTTCATTAAATAGACAAAATTTTCAACAAAATAAGTTCACGAGTTTCACAACAAATGAAAGATAGTTTTAAAATACAATCAAGCGTTTTAAAGTCCGAGCGATAAATCTTGATTGCAATACAACCGCTGAGGGTGACTCTAGTATGAACTCCATAGTGCTATCCAGAACAATGCAAGTTACGTATGATAAGGATTTAAAACATACGTTTTTAGGTGGTCATTTAAGCCCTAAATCGACACATTTTATATCCGTTACTACTTAAAATTGTTCCTTTTCACATTTTAGGTCTTTTGGAAGCAAAATGCTGGAATGAAGCATATTTGGACGAAAAGGAGTGAAATATCAGTCGTCACAATTTTTTTTATCACAATGTTCATCAGTTAATAGTGGAAATAGCGAAAAATGAGCTAGCAAAAATAAAAGAGGATACTTGTCATCATGTGGTATTTTTTATACTTTTTAAACTTTTCTCCTTTCTATAGGATCACACCCCCTATGTAGAATACAATATACGTTTATTATATCTAGACGGGGAATCACTTGTTTGGTTCTTGCAAAATTGCTAAGCAACTTAATTTTACGGGTCCGATTTGGTGTCTAAACCAGGAGCTAGTCTCAGTGAATGCAAGATGGCTTGTTTTGATGATATAAATTGCAAAGCCTTTCTATTCGACTTTAATGATGAAATAGGCACCTTTATATGTTATACCAAGAGCCCATTATTCAATGGCTACTACTACAAGTTAATTCTTTCATCACTTATCTCAAGCTCTATAAATGTGTTATGATGGTGAGGTTTAGGATAAAGTTCATGGAATCAATAAAATGAATTGACAAATTAAAAGAGAACATTAAAGAGGTAGAAAATAAATACATCAAATCTCCTACGAATCAGAGGATAACAAATTTGTGATGCTTTTACCTAAAGCAAAGCAAGCCATGATGTAAAAAAAAATACGTCATAAAAAAAGAGAAAGTTGTCAAACAGTATACAACTCTACCAGAGTGGATCCTTTTTACCCAAAAAAAAAAACAAAAAACAAAAAAAAAAACAAAAACAAAAAAACTTAAAAGAAGACGAAAAGCAGGAAGATGATTTCAACAATTTATCCATTTTGTGCGTCCAAAAGTTTACCGTTTAAATTAAGGGGAGTTCTAAATGACTCGATTAGGGACCCAACCTAATTATGGGCTTGTGGTACATTAGGTTATGGGCTTGTGGTAAATTAGGTTCGAGCGTTACCATTTAATACTTCGTTCATCCAAACTTTTACATTTGAGATGATGTCATGCCGATTCCTTGTGCATATACTTGTAGTATCGGAAACTATATCGAGGAGGACGATGAATCCATAAGGAAACATACACAACCATGCTTCCTTTTCTTATTTCTTTTTTCAATATCCACGTTTTCGATTATCCATCTGATTATGTTCACCTATACAATACAAATTTGTAAAATACAAGGTTAATAACTACCATCTTGTAGTTTATTCATCTTTCATTATGTATTTGTCCTTCCTTTTTTCGTCCTCGTTTTAGTTCCCTCTTGTAGTTTCCACATTTTGCTCGCAACAAATAGATACAATGTTCTTAACATAACCATGTCATAAAAGGAGATATAGTTAAAGGTTTATTGAGCCACTACCAATATATATAAGCTTTCTTAATTTTGGATGAATCAGTTCTTCAATGTCCGTTTTGTGGTTTCGGTGCGGGTAGCGACATAGTTTCAGAACCTCAAGAAGACCTTAGTGTATTTTGATCGAGAAGCAACATGAAATTAGTGTTAAGGGTGATTTTCAACATCGTTACGGTGCTAAAATCTTAACATCGAGAAGCACATAGATACTTTGTTCTTAACATAACTATGTATTTTCAACATAATAATAAATAGATAAATAAATAAAATATTTGAAAGAAATGAACTTTTATTGTCCAAAGACAAAATGAATATGAAATAACATTAGGGTTTTCTCATGAAATAGTAATGAGTTGTTACTTTTAATAATTTTTCTTGCTCGTAGTTATTAAGAGTTTATGCTAAAATCTTAAAACTTAAAAATAAGTAAAGTGGATTATATAAATTACTCTTTACTACCTCTTAATTAATATTGTTTCTCTTCCATAAAAATGTCCATCTTATTTTTATATTTGTCCCAAAATAAGTGTTTAGTTTTTATATTTGGACACTAATTATGACTAGTAATTAACTAAATACTGGTTACTTTGCCCTTATAATCAAAACTTGCACTAACTACTTATTTCTAATTTTTATATTAACTATGAGGGTAAAAATGATTTTTTATCAATCAAAACTAGTACTAATTATACATATCAGAATTTGTTCATTTCTTGTTAAGTTGTGGACAGATATATTGTTCAACACTTCAACTTACATTATTACTTTAATTTTGTTTTGTTGAGTATTGTGCTTGTTTATGACCTAAATATATATAAGCGAAAATTCAACAATGTAAGCAATTATTTAAATCACTAAATATCCTATATATATATATATATATATATATATATATATATATATATATATATATATATATATATATATATATATATATAATTTAGTTATATAATATTGTTGTCCGAACTCAAAGTCTTGGTAAAATTTGCATAGATATGTGGGTAACATAAGTAGCCAAAGGCACATAAAATATGTGGGTAACATAAGCAATATATATATATATATATATAATATATATATATATATATATATATATATATATATATATATATATATATATATATATATATATATATATATATATATATATAATTGACAGGTATCCCAAAAGATTGAAGGCGTAGTAGTTGGCTCAAGTTTATTGTTGGCATAGATATGCGGGTAACATAAGCAACCAAAGACATGTAAAATTGTGTAATCGGTTTGGTGCCAAACAAGCGGGTTTGAGAGCGTCATTAGCAAAAACACTAGAGGTAAAATATACGAAATGAGAGTAGCCATATTAAGGGCTTGAACCCAAAATGTGAAGGTAAGTGAGCGAGAAGAGAAGAGTTCGGATAAGTTTGTTTTTGGGTAAAAGGGTCAAAGACCCGGTAAATATATTACTCAAAAAGCGTTTAAGTACAAAGGATATGGGTGAATCCCATATCTCGACCCGATACATAGGCAAAAGCTTACATAACAAGATACTTCATATTCTCTATATAAGAAAATAAACCACTACTCAAAATATAACATTAAACTCCTATGGATATAAAATTACTTCCTACCAAGGCCTTGGAGCTTAATACCATACGTGTGATAATAGGCATCCAAGTTTCACGGAAGATCGTAAACTGATCGGCATAGTTATCATAACCATAGTCATCATAGTCATCTTGCGATCATGACCACCACCAAATAGATTACTCGTCTCATCAAAGGTGTTCACAACCACTACAACAATTAGATGGACGGACGAGGAGACTTCGTGGGGACAAAATGTCCCGGCAAAAATCACTAAACGAAGTAATGTAATCTGACGTGGCATATGAATACGCTGACTGTTACGAAAAATTCTACGGACTCTTTCGGCGAGGACATGTCCCCGGAGAAAGAGCTTTTGATTTTTTCCGAGTTTTGACCGGCTAGTCAAAATTCTACGCAAACTTTTTCCGTGGACTTGTCCCCGCCGAAAGAGTATTTCGCGTTTACCAAAAATTTGACCAAATCCAAAAGCATGATAATTGTTTGAACAGTGGGTCAAGCAAAGGGTAACAAATCTTGAAGCATTGTTTGAATAGTGGGTCAAGCAAAGGAAGGAAAAGAGAATAAGACAATTGTTCTTTTAAACCTAACGACTCTCTACGGTGAAAACTCGATTCCCTAATATCCCAAATCGCTCCTCCAAAACAACTCCTTCAAATCGTATGTTTCTGCCTCGAACTGTTTAAGCTAGTGATTTGTATCTTGTAAATCATTACTTGTTCTAATTCGTTGCCCATATCATATTGTTTTTAGTAGTTTTCTGGTTTAATCGATTTAGGGTTAGTTATAATTCCAAACCGACTTAGGATTTTCTAATCGGTTTCAATATATTGTTAGGGTATCGCTTCTACTGATTAGTCGATTATCATAATTACAATTCATTAGTTGATCGATTACATGGTGGAGGTTAGATTTTTGGTGCTTACGCTTAAAACCCTAACTTTTCGGTTAGGGTTTTATCTTTTGATTGTCCTTGGGTTTATCTTTTTGATGCTATTTGGTTGATTGGTACTTGTTTGAGGGTTTTGGTTCGGTTGGTTGAGGGTTTAAGAGGATGGAAAAGGTTTCTTTAACAAGAATAGTGCTCGTAAGGGCACCAAAGATGTGGGTCTTCTACTAGTTTGGCCGATCAAACTAGTGGTTATAAACTATTGATGCACCATCTAACTTGGCCGATCAAGTTGGGGTGCAAAGGATGATGAACTTGATGCGGTTGAATCTGAGCAATGATGATGGGAGTCTTGGTCGGGACGAGAGTCTTGTTGATCATATTGAATGTGATGGGGCGATAACGTGAATAAGGTTAAGGATAAGGTTGTTTTGGATGATTTGGAGCAAAGCCATGATACACACCTTGATTCGGCCTCTAATGTTTCACAACGACCTAGTGTGGAGCAATTGATTGCTAATGCGCATCGAACTTTGATGAAGCAATGAATAAAATTGACAGTGATATTGCTAAGATGGCTTCATCTTACGATGTGAACAATTCGAGTGGTATTGGGCTTCAATCTAAGTCGAATGGTACTAAAGTTTATTCACAAATACTCCTCGTCGAGTTTTGATGTGGCTATGCAATCGGATGTATGGTACTACTCATTGTGTTATTTCGATCCTAATGCACCCAAGGTTGTTACTACTAGTGGTAATGGAGTTAAGTCGGTTTCTTACGCGGGTGTTGCTTCTAATGAATCGAAACACGTGTCTAATTTTAGGAGGCTAGAATGCGCAAAAGAAGAATGATGTTGACCTTTCGGTCCCAATGAAAGTGGTGGAAGAGGTGAACATGAGGTTTGAGAATACTCTCTACGGATACTTCCTTGGTCAACGCCTTGCTTTCCTGTTGTTGACTATTATGTTACATGTCGTGGGCTAAGTATGGTTTACAAAGGTTATGATGAGCGCTAAGGATTCTTCTTCTTCAAGTTTAATTCGAAAAAAGGCGTTGATGATGTTCTTGATAATGGTCCTTGGTTGATTCGTAATGTTCCTATTATTCTTAAACCATGGACATTGAACACCAACTTGCTTAAAGAGGATTTGACTAACATTCGGTGTGGGTTAAATTCCATGATGTTCCTTTAGCTATGTTTTCGATGGCGGGCTCGGTCTTCTTGCTACATTGATTAGTACGCCCAAAAGGTTAGATGCTTTTACTAGTCAAATGTGCAAAGAATCTTGGGGCCGTAGTAGTTTTGCTAGGTGTATGATTGAAGTGAAGTCGGATGAGGTTCTTAGGGATAGCCTCATTTGTCGAGATTCCTTTACTTGATAGTGCGGGTTCGACTATTGAGAAGATCCGTGTTGAATATGAATGGAAACCGCCTAGATGTGCGAAATGTCGGGTATTTGGACATACTTTGGTGGATTGTCCTAAGGTTGTGATTCCATTGCTCAACCTCATGGGGCGTAAGTGATGGTTTCGGACCGTTAATAATAAGAAGAAGGAAAACAAGTTGGGCGAATCCGGTCGAGGAGGTTCTACTAAATCGGTGGTGGGCAAGCATTTTGAATATCGGCCCAAAAGCCTCCTCTGAACCCAAGAAAGTAAATGTCGGTAAGGCGATGGCTTCTAATGTGGCTAGTTCGAGTGGAACCGGGATCACTACGTCTAATCGGTATGATGCTCTTAATATGGACGATATGAGATGTGGATCTTGGTCGTACAATGGAGGTTAATGAGGATGAGTCGATTAAGGCGGTTATACATCACATGTTCCGCTTGTGAGTGATTCAATGGGAACAATAGATGTTGGTTCTACTCCCATAGTTGAGAAAATTGGTAAGCTTGAAAAACTAATTATTGATGGGAAAGCTACTCTTGTGGATGATGATGGTCAACCTATTCCGTCTACCTCTACTACTAAGAGAGCTAACCCTTTTTCTAAAGTGGGAGAGATTGAGGTGTCGATTACGAAGATGAGGTTGTTGCTAACCCATTTGATGAGTGCGCTAATATATTTAGCGGTGGCGGGAGTTTGAAGATGACTATGATGAATATGACTTGATGACTATGCAAAGCGGGTTCGTGATCTTCACAGGAATTTGGATAACTTTAATGCCATGTATGGCACAAAGTTTCAAGGTCCTAGGAAGTAATCTTATTCGTTGTGTCATTTGTTATCATTTGAGTAGTGGTTTGTTTTCTTGTTTAGAAAATAGGAAGTATCTTGTTATGTAAGCTCTATGCCTATGTAGCGGGCGATATATGGGATTTCACTCATATACATTGTACTTAAGCGTTTATTTGGTTAATATATTTACGAGTGCGAGGATTACTCCCTTTACAAAAAAAAAAAAAAAAAAAAGGAAGGAAAAGATGGTGCGAGGTTCTAGCGAGGCGGGAAGTAGCGAGGAAAAAAATTGAATGGTGATGTTTGTTATGGTCTATGTCGTGTGTATCATATCGTTTGAGTTGTTTCGTTCGAGTTGTTTCGTTTGATCTGTTTCATTTTGTTGTCAAGTTGTTTCTTTATTCATGTGTAATTTTGTATTGGAAAATGGGTGTTTGAAAACCATAATCTTGTTAACATGATACGTATACCATAGCACCTATACTTGGTCATTTAACATGATACGTATACCATAGCACCTATAGTTGGTCATTTAACATGATCATTATACCATAGCGTGTCCCGGAGAAAACTAATCATAAAAATTACCTCAATTATTAACACGGATCTGTTTCACAAATGAGATAAAAAAAAACCAAACACTGCATGGTTCTTCTGCTTTGCTCCACGTACCTCCTTCATCTTCATGTTCATAACACCACCTCCATCACCGAACCACCTCCACCACCACTACATCATAGGAAATGTGTTTTGAAGATGATGGCTGAAGATTTTGGGGTGAGGCAAATGAGCTTGGTGGCGTTGGTCACTAATTATTTATATGCCACACCTTTTATTATTACCAGGTCATGCGTTTTATAGCAATTTCTTATCAGATTAAGTTTAGTTTCATATATATTTAAACCTTAGGGTAAATATTTAATCTTTTAATAATATTGAGTTGTATTTTCTTTTCTTTTTCCAGGTCCAGAAAATGGCTAATCGCATATAGGCTGGTGGTGTGTTGTGGCGGTGGAGGATGGTGGTGTGTTGTGGTGGTGGAGAAAGGTGGTGGTGTGTTGTTCGGTGTGTGTTTGGAGGAGAAGGCGGTGGTGTGTTGTGGCGGTGGAGAGGTGTTGGTGGTGTGTTGTGGCGGGGTATGCACCATAGGTAAAATGGTTACGTAAAGCTTCAATTGTAAATTTTTTTAACTGTTTGAGTAGTATAGCAGAGTGTATATGTTGTAGAAATCAATGGAATACTGAAAAGTATATTAATCAGATTCAACTAACAATTAAGATTACAAGACATTAAATAAAAAATACAAATACGAAACTCTAACTATGTGCTTTGATTTTATACTTGTAGGAATATAGGGTGTCACGGGTGCCAAGCCGAGGCCAAGCCGCGACCACAGCCGAGACCAAAAGGTGAGATATGTCGTTGCGTATTTTAAATAGTTTAGGGTTTTAGGTAATGAGAACTATCCAAGCATCGGGTATCAAAAAGACCCTTTAAACCATTATGGTTGAATTGGTCATTTTAACAATTAGGGTAGGAGAGTAGGATGGTGGATTTTGGGACCTAAACCAAGATCTTGGCAAGGTGTTGGGGTCCACCCCCTTTCATGTGCAATAGCACTTTAACTAGGTTAATGAGATCATGTTGTTTCATCTGCTTGTGATACAAAAGATTTGATCATGTTTGCTTACGACTTTTTGAACAATGTGTCTAGGGTTGAGGGTTGGTGAAAACATGAGAATGGTGTTAGTGTGTCTAGTTAAAGTGCTATTACACCATTCTCGACATCATTTCATTCTCCTTTTACAATGATCTTCCCAAAACTCACCAAATTCTCTCTTATATTATCAAACAACAAAAATGAAGTTAGCGGCGGTGACACGTGGCTTCTACGATGGTTCTGGCGAGGAGGTACATGGTTTCTTGGTCCACAAGACCCATTTCTTGTTACGGTTTGTTATGGTTACCTGATGATGAGGGTTGAATCTTGAAGGGTAGAAAGGTGGTGCAAAAGGGTTTAGCTTGGTTTGAGAGTGTTTAACTGTGTGTGTGTTTTTAGTGTGTGTTTTTTGGTGAGAAACTCCATGTGTGTGTGTGTGAGAGAGAGGTCAGAGATGATAAGAAGAGAGATGAAAGGGTTTGTAATGATAGAGATATAATGGTGGCGAGAGATATGAAAGGGTTTATGAGGGTGCCTCATTAACTCCACTTCACTCGCCATCACTATCATTACAAACCTTTTCATCTATATTCTTATAATCTCGACCTCTCTTTCTCTCACACACATGGAGTTCTCACCAAAACACACACTAAAACACACACACGTTATGAACTCTCAAAGCATGGCTAAACCATTTTGCACCACCTTTCAACCCTTCAGATTCAACTCTCATCATCGAAACCATAACAAACCGTAATAAGAAATGGGTATATACTTTCTCTGTATCTCTTGGACCAAGAAACCGTGTACCGCCTCCAGTAAACCATCGAGAAGCCACGTGTCACCGCCGCTAACTTCATTTTGTTGTTTGATAATATAAGAGAGAATTTGGTGAGTTTTTGGAAGATCATTAAAAAGAGAATGAAATGATGTCGGAAATGGTGTAATAGCACTTTAACTGACACACTAACACCATTCTCATGTTTTCACAAACCTTAATACCCTAGACACACTGTTCAAAAAGTCCTAAGCAAACATGATCAAATCTTTGTATCACAAGCAAAATAAACAACATGATCTCATTAACCTAGTTAAAGTGCTATTACATGAAAGGGTGGACCCAACACTGCCAAGATCTTGGTTTAGGTCTCAAAATCCACCATCTACCCTCTACCATAATTTTAAAATGACCAATTCAACCCTAATAGTTTAAAGGGTCTTTTTGATACCCGAAGAAGCAAAAGATATCGGAAGTCAACTGACAAAACCGCCTGGCGAACACGAGTTCGAGCCTTATGTGTTAGGATATGTTTGTAGGAGAATAACATGGTTAGGATTCCCGCTAAATGGATAGGTAGCTTATGTATAGTTTTGGACATGGTTAGGATACGTATAGTTTTGGACCATTTGTGGATAGGTAGCTTATGTATACTTTTGGACCTTTGGCGATTTTGGAAACACGTGACTATGTTACCGGTTGATGGTTATATATGATATTATGTTTAGCGAATTTGTGTTGTTGTAGCATAAAATAGGTAGCTTATAACAGGTTGTTACATTGTAGATTTTTTCCGGAAAAAATCTAAAAATTACCCATTTTGCAGCAATTTTCAGCAAAATGGGTTAAAGGCTTTCCCCGGGGACTTGTCCACGAAAAAAGTGGTTGCCACGTCGGACGTGTTTGACCGGTAAAATGGTGTGGGACCCCATGTCCCCGGTCAGTGGGATTTAATCCGGGAAGGATTTCAGGGGTATTGCGGTGGACTTTTGTGGGGACATGTCCCGGTGAAATGCTTCGCGGGAGACATGTCCCCGAAAAGCCCTAATATTTCCCCTGCGAAAGCCCACATTGTTGTAGTGAACCTCCTCATCATCACTATCGGAGTCAACAATCTCTCCTACCTTAGAGAATGGGTTAACCCTCTTAGTAGAAGAAGTAGACAGAAAATCCTTTTTATTACCTGGATAATCAACCTTTTTAATAGGATTACCATCATTATCAACAAGAGTAGCTTTTCCATCAATAAAAAGCTTTTCAAACTCCCCAATTTTCTCAATAATAAGGGTAGGACCATGCATTCAGACTTCCCATTTTGTTGAGATGTCTTAGGGCATGAAAAATGAAACTGGATGCCTTTAGAAGAAATTTTTTTTTGAAGGGCATCGTTATCAAATTCACCATCATGGTCACATAGAAAGCACTTGATTTCACACTTAAATTGAGTGTTGACATAATCATGAAACAAGATGATTTAGACAAAACATCCGATTTATTTAGCGGATAAACCCAAAAATAATTAGAATAATGATCCAAAAGAATCGTAATATTTATAACTCGTAAGATTCGAATTGGAGAAGTCCACAAGTATGAGTGAACAATATCAAAACAAGACCTAACAATAGTTTGAGAACTAGAAAAGGAAGCCTCACGTGTTTGCAAAGTCGACAAGCATGACAAGTCGCGGAGGCTTCGTTTTATTACAAACAATGGATCTACTAGAAATACAACTACATAATGCTTTACTTCCTAGATGTCTAAGTCATTTGGTGCCACGTGTATTGGCTCATAAGAAAAACTTGTGGGATAGGGAAGGCTAATTATTAATTCACGATAGCAAATGCTAAACTTGAATCTTGAATCGATTGAGCGTGATTACTCTTTACATTTAAATATAAGTTCAAGAGGTTTCTCTTTTGCAACGTCGCCCCAAAATGTTCATCCATGTCGAGGTTTGTTGGATCTTCACCATGTGGAAGGATCAATCGTATCAATATCAAAGAAGCTAATATAGTTTCCAAACTCACGATGCGGAGGGTAAACAGGACACATCCTCCTACCACTTCAAATGGTGTGAACTCGAAGTCATGGCTGTATAATTCAAGTGGGAACCTATAAACCTTCGGGTTTAAAAATGTTTAGTTCATCCCAAACTTTCGAATCTCGACTTAGTGCCCGGATGTTGACCCATATTTGGGAGTTTTTAGGTATCGTATACCCATAACCCATGAAGTCTCAACGGCACGGTGAGGAAGTAAGAGAGGAACAACCGGGTGCAATCTTAGCGTTTCTTTGATCTGAGGCATTAAAGTAAGTCGCTTTAGAAAAGTCCAATTTCATGATTGATGAGTTGGAGTTAATTTCACTTTTTAGCTCTTCATGTACTTTGTTCATGACTTCTTTGTTCTTTAACAACTCGGCCATAGCCCATTCAATGGTTGAGACGACAGTATCTGTGCCAGCGATGAATAATTCCTGCATGCAATGATGTTTTAAAGTTAAAATCATTTCTATTTTTGTTCAAGTGGCCTAGAATTTTTTTTCCCAACCGTAAGATAATTAGAATAGTTTGTATCATATACCATAAACAACCAATCTCTTCTAGCTTGTTTTTTATGTTAGGCTATTTGAACTTATTGTCTCCACGTAGTCATTATCATATACTATACCACAATATAAGAACAATTATAAATTATGAAAAATTCTCAGGTATGATAACCCAAGATCTTAGACATCAAATCTTAACAGATTTTACGTACTTCTATTAAATTAAGGGGAATACGAGAATTCGCAATCAAAAATCGTGTTGTGTGTAGTCGGTGTGGATTGTTTCTAATCTAAGAGTTTTATGTTCTTAAAAAATAAATAAAAAAAATGAATGAAAAAGGAAACTAGTTTTAGTTATGGTAACTTGATTAAACGGTGGAGATGGTTGCGAAATACTTACTGTAGCCAAGGTGTTGATTTGCATGTCCGTGAAATTATTATCAAGTAACTGATCCAAAAAATCTTTTTTCTTTACTACCACCACATCCTTGGTCTCTTTTAAAGAAACCCTTCGATCCCTCCTTTCTTTAACCAGTGCGTCTGTAAAGCTAGACACGTCGATTAGACGTTTGAGGTTATCCTTTTTTAATCCTTGAAGATCTAGTCCCCTAGTTACGGGGAAAAAATCACTTACATTTGGAATCATGGTATATTCCAATAACTTCCGAAGTGCCATTTTCAACCAATTAGCAGTTGTATGGTCACCTTTCAAATCAAGAAAATCTTTGCTAAACAAAATGTTGCTTAAAGTATTAAGCAATGTAGTAAAAACAACATCTTCAATTTTCACAACTTTCCCTTCCGTGATATTCAAGAAATCTAACATCTGAGCCAACTTTTCATTTCTCAAATCAGACTGAGCTTGAATTGCTTTAGCAGAGAATATTTCTGCCCGACAAAGGGTTCTTGATATTTTCCAGTGTTCGTTGCAATCAGGTGCCCAAACAAGTCCCTCGTATGCAGGATGAAATAAATTAGGCCTGATTCGGCCAGACAGATGACGGTCTTGAGTCTTGAGAATCTCCATGGCTGCCTCTGAGGAGGAGGCGACCACGAGTTGTTGAGAACCTAGGCGAAGTGAGATGAGGGGACCATATTTTTTAGCAAATATGGCGGTGGAAACATGAGGTTTCTTCCCCATTTGGTGAATATTGCCAATGATTGGCAATTGTGGCGGCCCTGGTGGGAGGTTTTTCTTGGTGTTGTAATATTTATTAGTAATAAACCAAAGGAAGAAAGGTGTTAATATGAAAAAGAAAGAAGATAAGAGAGTGTTCTCCATGAAATAAGCTATGAGTTCCATTAGGATGTTTTAGATGAAATATTATGTGCATGGATGAGAGAGCTTTTATAGGCCTCGAATATCAGCTAGTCAAAAAATTTGTCCTAGCTTATTTCTATGTCCTCCAAATTTTAGAAAGGGAGAGGCAACTGGATGTAAGACTACAACTTATCAGAATCACATTTATGGCACTTATATCCTAACAGTAACATTATAATCAATTATATTTTGTTAGCTCTATAACTTCTATCAAAATTGGTTTAACTGTGAAAGTAGGCACCGCCGTCTTTGAGGGTTGCCGAAGTGAGCGACCTCCAAGAACCCAAATTGTTTAGAGCCTCTAAAATTTACGTTCAATGCATAAAACTACAAAGTTGTTATAAAAATGAATAAAAATTACACTATAGAGCCTCAATTTAAAGATTTCTCATATAAAAAATGTGTGAACTAACAATTATTATACAATGTTGCTTAAGGTATGACATTTTATTTAACTTTGGGGACCATTTTCAGTATTCACCCAATACTTGCAAATACCAGCCCTAAAAGTAAGTTATCTTCATGGCCTCATCAATACACATGATAACTTGCATGGAAATGTAAAGTTGGTGCTGAACTTTGCTTAATGAATTCAAAACCCACTCATTAATTGCTACGAGTATTTGATGTTAATTTGTGTATTGTAATTAACAAAGGATTATTTGCAATATGTATGGTTTTCTGGCCTTTCTCACATATAGTTTGTTTATCTAAGATTAACATATATATAACAACTAAATTTTCTATTGAATGATACTGAATTAACGGAAGTGACCGTGAAATCATTAACGTTGGTGTTGTTTGCAGCCATGGGGTGAATAGATTAATGTTTTAAAATCTGGTTTTTAATAGACCGGTAAAAGTTGCGGTGTTGTTTGGTCGTTGAATAGATTAATGTTTTCGAACCGGTTCTATTGATCATATATACTTTTCATAACATATTTATACATTAAGGGCATGCTTAGTTGAGGTTTATGGACTATAAAAAATGGGTAACATAATGAATATGGATGCTTGGTTTCCTATAATACAATCCCTCGTTACTTAAAAGTGGGTAAATTGGTCATTACAGCCAGGTTATAACTTTCATTACCCACAAAGTTTTACTAGTCAGGATTATTTTTCCCCACGTTCATAATTTCTTATATTATACCTTCTACTTTTTCCGACCTTTCTTGTCAAATTCATAAACAGTTATTAGCAGCAGCCAAAATTCCTTTCATTGTTTCTTCATCAAAACAGTTATTGCGTAAAGTAACGTGAGGGAAGGAACCACTCCACATAACTCCATTCAAGATTATTTAATGGAAATTGCATCTCTAATGTTTCTTGTTTTTCTTAATTTTTGTGTGGCATCTAATAAAATCCAATAAGGTCAACCAAATTATAAAATTGCAAATTTGCAATTTTATAATTTTCTAGCAGCATGTGATTATTCTTTATAATGTTTTCACTATAATATAGTAGGTCGAATTTTCTTGTTTAGCTCTTATCCTTTTTTTTTATATCAATTACATATAATGTTTTCAACAACAACCGCCACCTACGATAATTCTAGTGATTATTCGCTATTAGCCAAACAACATTAATGCAATAGTAATAGTCATTAGTATTCTTTTGCATTTCATTTGCCTTCTCCATTACTATTACCCTATACGAATCAAGCCCAATTTCGATAGAATCGATAAAAATGAGATGTCTTTATTGGGTTTTAGGGTGTGGCTGGCAAAAATAACAATAGCAGTGAGCAGTAAATGCTAGTATTATATTACTTTTTTTTTTATAAAAAAGCTTGGTAACCTCTAGGTGTAATTATAATGTGTAAAATAACTCATAGATGTTCAACGCTCCTAAATGCTACTTCATGGAGCGTTAGAAAATAAGCATTCCGAAAAAAATAGATAAAACTACTTGCTACTTGCTAAACAAGCATTAAGGATCATAACGCTCAATGTTCACCGCTCCCAGATGCTCCTAAAATAATGAATAAACAATCAATGTATAGTTCTATTTTACAACAAATTAATAGTTCTAGTTTATGAAATAGGGCCACTCTATTTGTTTTTCGGATCCTATCTTTATTAATGATTTTTTTTAAATCAAGCATATATGATATCAACATTCGTTTATACTTTATAACTTTAATTTGTTATTTCATTAAAACTTAACCACATGAGTCACCACTAGGGGTGTCAAGTGGGTTGACCCGACCCGACCCGAACCTGAACCCGAACCCGATAA
Organism: Chrysanthemum lavandulifolium; assembly: GCA_022545495.1. Classification (NCBI taxonomy): domain Eukaryota; kingdom Viridiplantae; phylum Streptophyta; class Magnoliopsida; order Asterales; family Asteraceae; genus Chrysanthemum; species Chrysanthemum lavandulifolium. Next base: position 285,500,057 of record CM040243.1, on the reverse strand, counting down.
TGCCCTATAGGGTCGGGTTCATTCGGGTTCAACTAGGCTTATCGGGTCTATCGGGTCAACCCGACCAACCCGATAGCCTTATAGGGTCGGGTTAGGGTTACACTTTTCATACTTTATCGGGTTCGGGTTCAACCTGATAAATGTATAAGCCTTCCATGTTCTTTATTTCATTTTAAGCCCAATAACACTTTAAATCCTTACCTAATAAACTCTTAGGGTGCGTTTGGTTCGTAGAATATTTTTGAAGGAATTGTAATCTTTGAAAGGAATTGTAATTTAAATGAATTGTAATTCAAAGAATTGTAATGTATTGTAATCAATAAAATATGTCATTATTTTGGTTGACTTGCAATGTAACGTAATTCAAACAATAATAATAATAATAATAATAATAATAATAATAATAATAATAATAGTAATAGTAATTCAAGGATGCGGTGACCTTCTTGAAGCGAATCAAGCAGTTCTCGATGACCCAAGACATTGGAGCACGTGTTGCTTCTCATATCTTTAGTAGGTTTAGCTTTTCTATAGCTAGAGGTGGGAGCCTAGTTGATATCTCGGCTTCCCACTAACTTCTTGTAAATCCTTTGAGTTTCTAATAAAGTGATGTTTAATAATAATAATAATAATAATAATAATAATAATAATAATAGTAATAATAATAATAATAATAATAATAATTATAACTTATTGGATTTCACAAACACATTAAACCATAAACACAAGAGGCGTATAAATGATGTTTTAGAGAGAGAAAGTTAGAGGTTGGGAACTTTAGTGAGAGAAAGAAAAATCTTATTATGAGCTCCACTCTCTACCTTGGGAGGTAGAGAGTATTTATAGTTCTTACATAAGTCGCCACCACGGGTGTGGATCGGGCATACAATGGGTAAAGACTCGTCCAGTCCTCCACGGTATTACATAACTAAATACTACTAAACATTAAATAATCTCGACTACGAGCTTTCTAATGATTACATATACTTGAGGTGACCGAGTCTTTAATAACCTGGATTTACTAAATCCTAACAATCTCCCACAAGGAGGTCACCTCAAGATCGCCTCAAAATTACATTGAACACAAACATATATTACATTTTAAATTGTTCTTGCATTCTTGATGTAGTTTTTGCTCGGGAGCTCGTAGTCATTGATTCTTCATTATTGCATGTTTGGATAATCAATGTGGAGGTCTTTAAGCGATCCACGTGATAATGAGTTTTGAGCCGACTTTGAGATCATCGACTATCATAAATCTCGACACTTGATTGTGGTGTTGGTATTATGTGATGTTGTGACTTATGGACCGACATGCTCACATTACGGATCAAGATATATTCTCATCGAGTAGCGGAAGCTTCGGTTGATTCATGATATTAGCATCAGCGTGGCGAAGCATGGAGTGAAAATATCATAGTCATTGATGCACTTATCATGATTTCTTTAGAGATGAATGTGTAGTGTGAGCATGCGGCTATGGATTGACCGCTTCATTACGATCATTTGCAAGCGTCGGGCGTACACGCATACAACGATTAGCAATAAAGTGCGAAAGTGTCTTTGATCACTTCGTTGAATTGAGGTACACGCCCACGGTTCCTCGTTGATCAATACAAATCTTGCTGTGATCGGTATAATTCGAAGAATTTCCTTGTGAGAGTTTCGTAGTTGTTCTAGCCGTTCTCAAACCGAACGTCTCAAAGAAGACAAAAGCGGATTGTGAGTGAAAACAATGAATTGAAAATAGAAATTGTTTTTGCAATACAACGAAGGTTTTAATGAAAATCAATTATCAATCATAAACACCTTTTAATTTGAAATATGAGTACACGATCGATGTGCTAAGGAAAAGAATTTTTAAGCACAATGACCGGTTTTCAAAGGTATCCGTCAATCCATTACTTGAACCGAGATTGATTCAAAGATTGAATCGCCCATTGTTTACATTCGGTTGTCACATGGTTGATCTATTGAATAGATCTCACATGCCACCCACGGGAGCTTGTTTGATGTTGGCTCGAGAGGCTTTCCATCTTCATTGTGAATATGTTTGCATATCACTCGGATGTTCAGCAATACCACAAGGATAATCGTGGGACTCATAAGATATAATCTCTCTTTCCACATTGTGTGAAACGGAGAGTGTTCATTGAAAGTGTCTAATGAGATTTATAGATGATCTCGTGGCTCTAGACTCAATTTTCCATATTTGGATCCTATTTCATAGACTAGGGAGGGTCTCCTTCTTCAATATCAACAATCTCTAGAGAAAGTCGATAGATAATGTCGGTTCCCGTGAGAATGAAAAGGCCCTTTTAAGAGGAACTTGAGTAGCTTAGGAAGTTTAGTGCGGTGCGTCCTTTGGGTCCATGACGTCTTGTATTCAATACCGGTGTTACCTTAGTAACTACCGGTAGCATATGTATTGAACCGGTTTACGCCCTAAGGTTGAATTATTGGAGGGTTATTTCTTTTCACCCTTTTCTCATTTCATTTCTTTTTCATTCTTCAACCCCTTCAGTGCTTACCGAGACTTCATAACTAGAACCTTGTTGGGTTTATTCTAGTACTAGCTCTGTCTTAGTCCGCACTCTTCCCATATCTCACTTTTCTCCTTTTTTTTCATCATACCTAAGGACTTCTACACTATCTAGTGGATTGTCCCGGGGTAGATCCCTCCGGTTTTGGCGGATCATGGGAACAAATACCTAACCTTATCGTCCTTATATCACCATACATAAAGTAAAGTTGGTTGGTCTATTTGGTATTGTTCATCTGCCATTGGAACCAATTGAAAACCATTTGAAAATCAATCCAGATACTTGTGATATATTATCAAAGCATTTTGTACCTGAATTGTTTTTGATATTTTTAGAACAAGAGCTCCCCCTCAACATGTGCATCAAGCATCATTTTGTAATAGAAATAATTTTCATCTTTGAAGGGTTGGCTTACATCTAAGAGTAGTTATATAAATAATGTGGTTTTCAAAATAGTTGCTCCCCTCAATATGTGCATAGATATTTGAAAATGTTTTGCACATATTAGGATGGAACGCACATTGAAATAAATTGATCACGTTTCAAATCTTTGTGAATTAAGATAGATGCTCCCCTCAACATATGCATGGAAAATTTGAAATCGTTTGGCACATGTGGGGAGGAGAGCTTGTACATCCTTATAAAACCATTTACCGAATTATCGGTTTAAATCCAATTTAAATCACAAATTCTCCCCGATCACAATTATCAAATCATTTGAGATTTGTGATCTCGTAATTTAAATTGATTTTGAAAGCTTTTAAGGAGAATTGTGACTTGATTATGAAAACGTTTTAAGCGATAAGGATCGGATTTTGAGACTTTAAACTCCATTGATTAAACATGCATGATTATCTTTTGAAAACAATTGTATGACAAATAACCTTTTGATTTAATTGAAATCATTCCCCTCAATCAATGACATAAGTTGTTGATTGAGAGATAGATATATTTGACAAGCGTTAAGTCCATATAATTTTCAAAAATAGAGTCAAGTTATTTTTCAAAGCAATTAGTTTTCATTAGATAGTAAGTAATTGTTTATAGAATCGAGCATGAGTTTTGAAAAACAAGATAAAGCATGTCTCTGTTCTTTCTTTGAAAAGCGGGTTATTGCCTGAAATGACAATAAACCATTGTTTCACTTTCTCCCAAAAAAATTTTTGATATTTTTGATATTTTTTAATATTCGAACAACATCTAAAGTCCCGTGTCATTCTTTGAATGACAGCACAAAGATCGTAGATATTATCGAATCGAGAAAAATATGACAAAATGACAATATTTTTTTGAAATTTTTCAAGATTTTTCAAATTTTTATGGATTTTTTTTTAAAGTTTTATATTTTTCTATTTTCTTTTTGAAAAAATATTTACAAGAGATAGATGAAGAAATACCTTTACTCCTCGTCTTCCTCTTGAAGACGTTTGAGTGTTTCCGGTTGTAGACTCTTTAGACCAAGTCGTGGGAGGATAAACTCAAAGCGTTCTCTAGGAAGAGCTTTGGTGAAGATGTCGCTAGCGATATTCGGTCCTCACAAAATAGAGTTCCACCACACCGTTTCTACTTACTCCATGATGAAATGATGTCGAATGTCGATGTGCTTTGCTCTTGAGTGTTGTGCGTTGTTGCATGAGAGAGCAATAGCACTTTTATTATCACGATCTGGAGGATTTGTTGAGTTCAAAGCCATAGTCGAGATAATTGAGATCTCATCCATAGGATTTGGCGCAAAGCGATGACATGGCTATGTATTCAACCTCGTAGAGGAAATAAAAGTACTCATTTGCTTCTTTGAAGACCAGCTCCCAAGCTTATCACCCAAAAGCGGGCACCTCAGGACGTGCCGTCGTGTATCTTGACATCTGCATGATCGGCATCTGCATAGGTTGTTAGTGACATTCGGTGTCCTTGGTACCAAAGTCCCATATTGATGGTTCCTTGGAATACCGAAGACCCTTTTAACCGCTTCAAGGTGCTTTTGGTAGACTTAGCACGATATCTAGCACACATGCAAACAATGAACATAATGTGCGGTCTCTTGGTTGTGAGGTACATCGAGGATCCAATCATACTACGATATTTCGTTTGGTCTACCATGATCCATGAGTGGTCCTCATTCAGTTTAGTACGCTATATCATGGGAGTGTCAACATGGTCACTAGAATCAAATACAAATTTCTTTAAAATCTCATTTGCATATTTAGATTGATTTATAAAAATGCCTTCGGGACTTTGTGAAATTTGTAATCCCAAGAAAAATGACATTTATCCCATCATTGACATTTGAAATTTAGAACCCATTTCACTTGAAAAACGGTCACTTTCATTGGGGTCAGTCGAGGCAAAAATGATATCATCAACATATATTTGAGCGTGAATTAAATGTTTGCACGACTTTACGGTGAACAATGTCGGATCAGCTGCTCATTTCTTTGAATCCGGTAGATAGAAGAAACTTTGATAGCGTATCATACCATGCCCTTGGAGCTTGCTTCAAACCGTAAAGACCTTCTTCAAGCGATAGAGCGTGAGTAGGATGCTCGGATTCACAAAGCCTTTAGGGTGGTGATGTAAGCGACTTCTTTAAGATCTCCGTTAAAAGCGCCGTCTTTACATCCATCTAATAGACTACCATGTTCTTACTTGCGGCATTAGCCAAGAAGATTACGATTGCCTCGTCACGAGCAAGCTGGAGAAAATGATTCTTCAAAGTCAATACCCTCCTCTTGGCGGTATCCTTTTGCAACCAATCGAGCCTTGTTCTTTAAAACATCACCATGCTCATCAAGTTTCACTTTGAAGATCCACTTTAGAGCAATAATCATAGCACAATCTAGGCGGTACTAATTCCCATACATCTAGTCGATCAAAGTCATTAATTTCTTCTCGCATGGCATTGAACCGTTGTCTTCATTCATGGCGGTTTTCACGTCTTTTGGTTCGATCTTAGAGTACGGAGTTGAAGAAGCACCATAAGGCATCGATTGCAAGTTGTTTTCGTGTGGATACCGGACGGAAAGGTTTCCAATGATGTTGTCCAATGGATGATCATGTGTCCATTTTCTAAGATGTTCATGTGGTTGTTGTTGAGGCTGAAGTAGCGAGTTGATATCTCTGAAGCATCATCAAATATGTTCTCAAAGGGGCATCTTTGCAACATTTCCATTGTGTACACTCGATGATTGATGATTTGTTGATGAGACAGAGTGATCGGCGGCGCTTCTTGACTTAATGATATTGGGCGAAGGTTAACTTCATTGGCGAGGGATAAGCGACCTCATTGATGGAACCGACATATCATTAGCACTTAGCTCATAGTGTTCATCAAACATTGGATCAAATAATTTCTTCAAATCATCTTACGTAGGAGGTACATAAGGAGGCTGGCGGTGAGGATTAGAAACAAGGGTAAAACCGATAGGACTACATGATGAAGGTTGAAGTGCGGGTCGAGCTGGATGGTCCTGGAGCCATTTGACCGATCGACTCATCGAGCGTGGCGTGAATTGTTTCCATGATATTTCGGGTTCTCTTGTTGTAGATTCGGTATCCTTTTCTTGTTTGTGCATAACCTACAAATACTCCAATGTCCGCTTTAGCTTTTAGTTTACCTAAATCTTGACCGTCATTAGTTGGGTAACATAAAGAACCAAACACGAAGGTAGGATAGATCGGGTTTTCGTTTATGGACAAGTTCATATGGAGTTTTTCCATGAGAGGTGTGAATAAGGAGCGATTTTGGATGTAGCAAGCGGTGGCAATGGCTTGACCCATAGAAACATTGGAACTTTTGAATAAATTAGCTTGTTCTTGCGGCTTCCACAAGAGTTCGATTTAAGTCTTTCAACTACACCGTTACGTTGAGGAGTTAGTGGAACACTTCTTTGATGGTGATTCCAACACTTTCATAAAAGCGAATTAAGTCTTTGTTAACAAACTACGTGCCATTGTCATTCGAACAATTCTAATAGTATTGTTGAGTCGAACTGAAAATTGTTTGATAAGTTTGATGATGACATCGGGTTTCATCCTTTGTCCTCAAAAACGTACCTAAGTAAATCGAGTAGTCATCAACAACTACTAGAATGTATTTCTTCCCATTTATTGTTTGCACTCTCATTGGTCATATGATTCATATGAAGTGTATGAAGAACTTCCATTCTTGAGTTTGTGGGTTTTGGTTTGTGGGCATATTTTGTGCTTTTTCCCAATTGGCAAGGTGAACAAAGATGATCTTTTCATACTTTAATCTGGGTAATCCTCTTACTAAGTCCTTTCTAGAAAGATTGTTTATGGTACCAAAGTTCAAGTGATTGAGGCAGCGGTGTGATAAGGTTTTAAAGGTACCATTTTGAGGGTCGTTTAAGTCCTTATTTGATCACTTTTTATCCGTTATTGCTTAATATCGTTCCTTTTCACTTTTTAGGTCTCTTGAAGGCAAAATCTGGAATGGCACTTATTTGGACGAAAAGCGCGAATATATGAAGAAAATGGCCAAAGTCAAAATCGAGACACTCACGATTCTTTGAAATTAGAAGCGGCGGCGTCGGTGCTAGTGCGGCGCCGTCCCAAGATTTTGTGACGATCTGAACTCAAAACTCGTATTTTCAAGTGGCGACGTCCGGTTGTAAAAGAGTAGGTCGTCGCTACTCGGGCGGCCTAGATGCAATCAGACGACGTCGAAGGTGAAGAGGACGGCGTCACGGACATAAGGTGCGCCGTCGCAAGGTTGACGTAGCCAAGGCGAAACCACAATGGCGGCGACACGGCGGCGTCCACGAAACATAAGGTGGCGCGTTGCATATGTAATCTATATATAGAATCCTAATTTTCGGTCTTTTGTGGAGAGTCTTTTGGGTAAAACCTAAAACCGAACCTAAGGTGTCTTATACGAGTATTTTAGGGTTTTAAACCTATCTTACATCAAGATAAGTCTTTACTTCATTAATTCAATTATGTATTTGATTATTTGTGTGTATGCTTGCATGTTCTCCATGTCCGGCTAATTTATTTGTGTGTTTGCTTAGGAAGTATGAAACTTAATTATTGAATATTGATTGGTTGTTTCTTATCTTAGTTGATTAATGATCTAGTAATGCGATAGGTCATTCGTTGTGTATAGTGCTTGATTCATCTTTGTGAACCTTAGAATATAATTACGAGTAGTTGTACGCTAAACCATCCAAAGCGCCTTAAAGTAGGAGTTTATCATCCTAGTGGGTTTGTAGATGAGACCCTTTGGTAAGTTCAAAGAGTTGGGAGAATCGCATACCCTACAACTTTAGACACACTGCATGACTAGGAATAAGGGCGTGCCAACTCAACCATCAATAGGAGATAATTAAGGAGTAATACAACCTAAGTAAACACATCTTTAAACTATCATACGAGCACACATTAATTAGACATAGACTCCACAACCTTAGTTTAGATAATTAGATAATAGTAGAGTAATCGGTAGAAATACCAACCCCCAAATCCAATACCGAGATTCGTACCTTTCCATTTCATAAAACATAAAAGATAAAAATAATCTTCCTCAACCTTAACCTTAGCGTAGTAACTCCTTACTAGCATTCCTATTCCCCAGAGAGCGATATCAATACCCGTGGCTTACCCTAATTACTACACTACAACGATTAGGTTCATTGCCTAGGGTGTTATAAAACTTGCTCGAAGAAAGGAAGTTTCCTTGACCCCGAGCGATGCGTGTAGCGTTATCAAGTTTTGGCGTCATTGTAGGGAATAGAATAGCTAGTTAGTAGTCCACCTCGTTTAGGTTCTTTGCTTGATTCCTATCAAGTAAATTTTTCTCATTTTAGCCTTCTCTTAGTCTATCCCCCTTCTTCGTTACTTTTGTTCGTAATCTTATCACTTTTCATCATGGAAGGTGATAACCACCCACCATTCATCAACCCACCACAGTTGACCCACCAAGAGCCCGTACTCTTGGTGAGTATTCGAGACCAAGCCACTTAGGCTATAGGAACACCATTGAGCTTCCGACCAAGCCCGAACTACGGCCTGCGATCCGACACCATCCGGTTGGTGCAAAGCGGATGTGCATTCCATGGACTTCGTTAGAAGATCCAAATCGACATCTGAGGATTTCCTCAAAATTGTCGATTCCATCGACCTTGATCCTACTACTCGGGAGACCACGCGCTGCGTCTCTTCCAATTCTCTCACGGGACCAAGCTAGTAATTGGCTTGAGCGACTTCCCTTGGCTCCATCTCAAGTTGGGATGATCTTACCTCTCGCTTCCTTGCTCAATTTTTCCCACGGGAGAACCACTAAGCTTAGGAATGACATCTTGATGTTCCAACAACGTCAAGGTGAATCTCTCTGAAGCATGGACCCGATTCAAGGACTTACTTCATAAAGTCCTCATCACGGCATTGATCTTTGGCTCCAAGTCCAAATCTTTTATGATCATGTCAACTTCCCCACTAAGCGATCCATTGACCAAGCGTCCGGTGGAAAACTTAGTGATCTCACCGAGAAGAATCATGGGAAATAATAGAGGACCTCGCCCTCTATGACAACGAAAGTTGGGATGACCCGTGAACGCCCAAAATCGTCAAGGCAATCTCCTTGCCTCCTCCCGACCGTGGGATGATCGAACTTGAAGATCAAGTTAAATTCCTCATGAGTTCCTACGAAAATCCTAAGTCTTCACACCATGTGAACAAAGTTTCTTCCTCGTGCGAGCCGTTTGTGATCCTCATAACACGCGCACTAGCACCGATCCCGAACACGCTTACATTGACTCGCATCCTCGCGTATTAATGGAGCGGGAGGAAGATTCCTAACACCGGACCTAGGAATTTCAATGAAACCCGTGAAGCATGGAAAAACAAGCCCGACTTCTACTAGGGACAAACCAAAGAATTCACCTCTAATGATTTCTCATGGCCCCCACCTAACGGTCCTAACCAACAAAACATCGAAGGGATGTTGCAAAACCTAGTTGCATCCCAAGAAACCCAAATGGCTAAGCTCTCGGACCGCTTTAACCATCAACAAGCCGAGATGGATAGGAAAATAGACAACCTTTTGAAAGCCATAACTAATAGTGATAAGAAGGTTAGTGCTATCTCAACTCCCGAGCCTTCAGGTATAGAGATTAAGGATCCAAGCAAGCTAACGAAGCATGTCCAATTCGTCAATACTATCGCCTTAGTTGAACCTAATGAAACAAATGACGAAGAGGACTATACACTTGTGGATGATGAAACACCCGAGGAAGTAGATGAAGTAGAAATTGACTATTTCAACAAATTTCCTACGGAAGAAGAACTATCTCGCCACCCTCACTTAGTGCGTGACCTCCGTCACATGTATGTTAGGAAAAGTCCTCGAATCAAGTTTGGGAACCCTTGGAATCTTAACATACCATGTGTCATAGGACACCTTTTTGTGGCAAAAGCCTACATTGATCGCAAATCCCCAATCAACATAATGACTAGCACCTATTACAATTGGATATTGAAGAAGCCTATTCCAACTAGGCAAGACCCCAATGATCCTAATGTTAGTTGCAATTTTCTAGGAAGAATTAAGGGATTGCCCGTTTATGTAGGTAGTTTCACGTTTCCTACGGACTTCATAATTGTGGATGATATTAGCACGGACATAGACCCTAGCTTATCCCATGTTATTCTAGGAAAACCTTTCATAGAAAGCACCGGGATGACCTATGACCCCTCGTTCGGAGTAGTGCGATTCAAGAATGAGACCGATGACATAGCTTACCAAATGCCGTTTAAGATTGAGAAGTTTTCATCACTCTCTAATGATGAAAAGGAACTTAAACTGTCGGTCTATTATAGGAATGATGAGGATAGGGAAAAAGGTGTTGATTATGTTATGGCTAAGATTTTGGATTCTATAAGGATTGCTTGAGCCTAGGACCGGAATATAGGACCGATTGGGGAGAGGATGAACTCTTAGAGAAGCGCATTTAGGGCACTTCTACAAAATGGAATCCCCATTAGAAACCGTGAAGAGGCGGTAATGAGAAAGCGTGGGAGCACGACTACGAGTCTAGCTACAAGACTCTTAAATAAAGAAAAGCGCTTCGTGGGAGGCAACCCATGCTTAATTGTTTGCTTGTTAGTGTCATATATATTTTATTAATTGTTTATCCTCATGTTTAAATTTGTAAAAATGCTTTATTTTGTTTTAACCGTCTTAATTGCATATAAAGGTATTTTACATAAGGGATAAGTGTGGGAGGATTACACGTTTTCAAAAGCGTAAACATGAGAATAACAATTAACTAAAAGATATATATATCTGTTTGTTCGAGTCAAATGCTTGTATCGAGTCATAATGGATGTTTTGCGAAATTTTTGATTCTAAAGATGTAAATTTTCCGAATTTTTCGAGAAAATGTGAGACCGTTTTTGTCGAGGATAACTGACGGCGTCGAGATTGCAACTGACGCGTCGGAAGGAGTAAAACATCGATTACTTTTTCTCGTTTTCGAGCTACTTATAAATTTTGGAATTTTCGGTCTTAATTTTCTTAGAAATTCGTAAACATCCATTCCACAAGCATTATATCCTAGTTTAAATCGAGTCTTATATATATTATTACCGCCGATTTTACGCGAAGGTTTCGTTTGTTTTCTTCAAGTGTGCGAGGTTTAGTTTGTCAAGAAGAAATTACATAAGATTGGAAGGAGCTTTTCACGCAATAATTCTTCTTGAAAAGATTTAACCACCACTTTACGGATCCTACCGAGCTAATCGGGGAGCATTAGTTTCTTTCTTTTTAATTACCTTCTTTTATCATAACTTTGATACTTTCGGGGAACATTGGGGACAATGTTCGGTTTAAATGTAGGGAGGAAAATAAAGCGGAACTTTGAAACTATGCTTATCCTTGACTATTTGCTTTGTCCAATTGTGATTGTGTAATAAGCGATAACGCTACACGCGTCGTTCGGGTCAAGGAAACTTCCTTTTCTTGAGCAAGTTTTATAACACCCCAGCGATGAACCTAATCGTTGTAGTGTAGTAATTAGGGTAAGCCACGGGTATTGATATCGTTCTCTGGGGAATAGGAATGCTAGTAAGGAGTTACTACGCTAAGGTTAAGGTTGAGGAAGATTATTTTTTATCTTTTATATTTTATGAAAGGAAAGGTACGAATCTCGGGTATTAGATTTGGGGGTTGGTATTTCTACCGATTTCTCTACTATTATCTAATTATCTAAACTAAGGTTGTGGGAGTCTATGTCTAATTAATGTGTGCTCGTATGATAGTTTAAAGATGTGTTTACTTAGGTTGTACTATCCTTAATTATCTCCTATTGATGGTTGAGTTGTCACGTCCTTATTCCTAGTTGCGTTGTGTGTCTAAAGTTGTAGGGTATCGTTTCTCCCTAACTCTTTGAACTTACCAAAGGGTCTCGTCTACAAACCCACTGAGATGATAAACTCCTACTCTAAGGCTCTTTGGATGGTTTAGCCTACAACTACTCGTGTAATTATATTCTAAGGTTCACAAAGATGAATCAAGCATTAATACACAACGAATGACCTATCGCATTACTAGATCATTAATTAACTAAGATAAGAAACAACCAATCAATATTCAATAATTAAGTTTCATACTTTCTAAGCAAACACACAAATAAATTAGCGGACATGGAGAACATGCAAGCATACACACAAATAATCAAAGACATAATTGAATTAATGAAGTAAAACTTATCTTGATGTAAGATAGGGTTTAAAACCCTAAAATACTACAAGACACCTTAGGTTCGGTTTTAGGTTTTACTCCAAAGACTCTCCACAAAAGACCGAAAAATTCGGATTATATATAAGATTACATATGCGACGGCGTCACCTTATGTTTAGTGACGCCGTCGTGTCACCGCCATTGGGGTTTCGTCTTGGCCACGTTAACCTTGCGGACGTCACCTTATGTCCGTGGCGCCGTCCTCTTTAGCTTCCGGCGTCGTGCGGATTGCATCTAGGCCGTCCGAGTAGCGACGGCCTACTCTTTTACAAGCGGACGTCGTCGCTTGAAAATCTGAGTTTGGGTTCGGACCATCACAAAATCTTGGGACGGTGTCGCCATTAGCACCGACGCCGCGCTTCTACTTTCAAAGAATCGTGAGTGTCTCGATTTTGACTTTGGCCATTTTCTTCATATATTCGCGCTTTTCGTCCAAATAAGTGCCATTCAAGCATTTTGCCTTCACGAGACCTAAAAAGTGAAAAGGAACGATATTAAGCAATAACGGATACAAAAGTGATCAAATAAGGACTTAAACGACCCTCAAATTGGTACCTTTAAAACCTTATCAAATATCCCTACACTTGTTATTTGCTTGTCCTCAAGCAAATGTGCTTTTAGCCAATTAATTTATAAGTTGGGGTCATGAAGCATTAATTCAAAGCGGTCCACAACACATATAAGCCCATAAAAGTCATAACAAGCACGGAAGTACATACTAGCACCTCACATGGGGTGTTTGGATACTCACATCTCTCTCGGTGTATATATGAAATATAACAAAATAGGAAATGGAAGATAAACACTCATTAACCGGTCCTAGTACATAGATTACCATAGGCTTGAGAATAAATCAAACCTCCATCGCTTTGGCGTAAGCACCTAGGAAAGACTATCAAAGAGGTCTTTAAAGGGTTGTAATGTTAGGCTTACGGTAGGGAAATAAGGGTTTGGTGGGATAGGCTATTTAGTGGTGGCAAGTCAAAATCTCTATGTTAGCGCATATGAAGAATGGCGTTGCTAAGCCAAGACTCGACACTCTAAACTCTAGATAAGCGAAATAAATTAACATAAATTCAAAGATAGATGTAGGATGGTAGCCCGTATTTTTTTTTTTTTTTTTTTTCATAACACTTTTTTTTTTTTTTTTTCTTTTTTCATACACTTTTACTCTACCATCGTCTACGGTAACATCAAAACGATAGGGATTTATAGGCACATCCCTACACTTGAGTTTTTATTACTCTAACACTAATTTGACCCGATTTGAAAAGATCAAAACACTTGGGGTACATTATTACACAAACAAAGGGAATTTGAATTTTAACGTTCCCTTCCCGTCATTTCATAAATTTTAACTTTTCCCATGAATCCCAATCGTCCCAAAACTGTATACAAAGGATATGACTCGACTTAGCAACTTATGCAAGCAACTAGATAATTGAACTAAGGGTTTGGGGTGATAACAAACATTTGCACTAAAAGTGAGTGCATAAGGGGTAGGCTAAAGGCGATTTGGGTGTATATTTGGGGTGGGGTGTAAACAATGCTCTTCATTGATATTCGGAAAACCGAAACATCACGAGAACCGCGAAAAGGATAGGCTCGAGGGGTTAACTAGGGGTATCGTGTACTAAAGATGAGTACAACGCAAAGGGTGTGGGAGAATTACTCAACCGATATGGAAGAAGTAATTATATTACAGGTACCAAACAAGGGTTATCCTAATGCCTCTTATCATTTAGTTATTCTATTCTATTCCCGTGTGCGCCTAAAACTTGATAACGCTACACGCGTCGTTGGGTCAAGGAAACTTCATTTTCTTGAGCAAGTTTTATAACACCCTAGGCGGTGAACCTAATCGTTGTAGTGTAGTAATTAGGGTAAGCCACGGGTATTGATATCGTTCTCTGGGGAATAGGAATGCTAGTAAGGAGTTACTACGCTAAGGTTAAGGTTGAGGAAGATTATTTTTATCTTTTTATATTTTATGAAAGGAAAGGTACGAATCTCGGGTATTGGATTTGGGGGTTGGTATTTCTACCGATTACTCTACTATTATCTAATTATCTAAACTAAGGTTGTGGGAGTCTATGTCTAATTAATGTGTGCTCGTATGATAGTTTAAAGATGTGTTTACTTAGGTTGTACTATCCTTAATTATCTCCTATTGATGGTTGAGTTGTCACGTCCTTATTCCTAGTTGCGTTGTGTGTCTAAAGTTGTAGGGTGTGCGTTTCTCCTAACTCTTTGAACTTACCAAAGGGTCTCGTCTACAAACCCACTAGGGATGATAAACTCCTACTCTAAGGCGCTCTTTGGATGGTTTAGCCTACAACTACTCGGTAATTATATTCTAAGGTTCACAAAGATGAATCAAGCATTAAGTACACAACGAATGACCTATCGCATTACTAGATCATTAATCAACTAAGATAAGAAACAACCAATCAATATTCAATAATTAAGTTTCATACTTTCTAAGCAAACACACAAATAAATTAGCGGACATGGAGAACATGCAAGCATACACACAAATAATCAAAGACATAATTGAATTAATGAAGTAAAGACTTATCTTGATGTAAGATAGGGTTTAAAACCTAAAATCTTGTACAAGACACCTTAGGTTCGGTTTTAGGTTTTACCCAAAGACTCTCCACAAAAGACCGAAAAATTCGGATTCTATATAAGATTACATATCGACGGCGTCACCTTATGTTTAGTGACGTCGTCGTGTCGCCGCTCATTAGGGTTTCGTCTTGGCCACGTTAACCTTGCAGCGGCGTCACCTTATGTCCGTGACGCCGTCTCTTGACCGGCGTCGTGCGGATTGCATCTAGGCGATGCGAGTAGCGACGGCCTACTCTTTTACAACTGGACTTCGTCGCTTGAAAATCGAGTTTTGGGTTACGGACCGTCACAAAAATCTTGGGACGGCGTCGCCATTCTTTTGGCGCGTCGCCTTCTACTTTCAAAGAAGCTGTGAGTGTCTCGATTTTGACTTTGGCCATTTTCTTCATATATTCGCGCCTTTTCGTCCAAATAAGTGCCATTCCGACATTTTGCCTTCACGAGACCTAAAAGTGAAAAGGAGCGATATTAAGCAATAACGGATACAAAAGTGATCAAATAAGGACTTAAACGACCCTCAAAATGGTACCTTTTAAAACCTTATCATAAACCATGAGAAAATGTCGGTTAGGGTAATTTTGGCACCAAATTTAAAATTTTTCATGACATATAGGAGTGGGCCATTAGTCTTAACATCTTGTCTTTGAAGTACTCTGCATTTTGATGGCGTTTTGGAGAAGTGCAGTTCCTTGCTATGTGTCCATCACCCCCACAGTTGTAGCACTTAATTGGCTGAGCATGACCCTGATTTGGATTCCTTCCACGATTCTGATTAGCTACATATCCTCTACCAACTCCACCTCTTCCCTGCTCATAATGCCTTTCTTGAACTGGTTGCACCATAACCTTCCATCTCGGCGGGAGCTTGATTGTAGGGATTGGATGCGATTACGAGGTTATTATTGGTGTGTGGGAGAGAGTTCATGTTTTGACTAACCATGAGAGCAGTTGAGTGATGAAGTTTTCCATGAATGTGTTTGGGTCGGGAGGCTTATATCTTGGATCGAGGATGAGCTTGTAATTACCATTACCTATGGGTATGACTTGAGAAGCTTTGGTGGTAATTCCAACATTGGTGTAAAAGCTATAGAGTCATTTTGTGAACTTGTTTCTCCACAGTTGGTTTTGAACATTCAAGAATCCTTTTTCAAACATAGCATGTCTCTCATTCGAAGAAGGAAAGTATCTGATTGCTCATAGTTTGTATTCTTCAATCCTTTAGTTAGCTTCACAGTGACAAACTTATGCCATTCGGGATTCATGTTGTTCACAAACTTTGAGTTCAAATTTGAATGTTTGGCATGGTCATTTTGATGTTCCTCATATCATTCACAAGCTTATGGAATCTCACGTAGTACTCATAGACACTCTCATATGGTTTCATCTTGAAATGCTCAAACTCATCATACGATTGTGATTCTCTCTTCCTTTGTTAATTCGTAACTGAGAGAAGCATCTTGACATTATCCCAAAGCGCCTTGGCTTCGGTGTTATGATTGATAAGCTTGTAGATGTCTTTTGAAGACCACAAGTATAATGTTAGAGGCCACGATGTCGACATCGAATCTCTTTTCTCATTATCATTGAGCTCATCATACGTCTTTGGTCCATCTATTCCATAGATCATTGTTCCATCTGCATTGTATCAATTAAGTCTCTTGTAGTCTCAATCGATAAGGTCCTTCATCAATAGACTTGAGAATGTTGACTCCATTTTCCTTTCCAAGACAGTACAATCGATTCGTTGTGCCCAAGAGTCGTAGTCGATTACATCAAGCATGGGTGGGCAGTGTCCGAACCATTGCTTGAACATCCTCAAGAACGGTGGAGATAATTGTAGGTACGTTGGTAGACATGTTAACAGTTACACGGATTTTATAACTCTATGATTAAACGGGAAATAGATTCTTTCACGGGATTTTACTAAATCAAGAGAAAACCGTATTACAAACAAAAATCAACCAAGTCGCTACGAATTCTTGAACCAAGTCGCTAATCACCAAGTCGCTAAGTACCAAGTCGCTGGACACAAGTCGCTAGTGCACCAAGTCGCTTCACAGTCAAGTCGCTAAAGAGCAACTCGCTAAGGTCCAAGTCGCTAGCACCAAGTCGCTAAGCACCAAGTCGTTAGACACAGTTAAGTTGCTAAAGAACAACTCGCTAAGATCCAAGTCGCTAGTATCAAGTCGCTAACAATTTACACTACAACTCGCTAACAATTTCTGAAGCAAGTCGCTAACCTTACGAAGTCGCTAGCCGTAGTGGAGAATCCACTAACTTGCACTATTTGTCGGCTTGTCTCAATAGACAAGTCGCTAGGCTCAAGTTGCTAACAACTAACACTGTAACTCGCTAACTTTTAATGAAGCAAGTCGCTACGATGAAAATCACTATGAGAACCAAGTCGCTAGCAAAAAAAACTTTAAAAACACACTTTTCAATCCAAAACGAGCTCAACCACAGTGATTCAAGCTTACCAAATCAAAACCCAAGCACTTGCAATGATTCTTAACACAAAAGTACACCCAAAATTCAAACTTTAACACAAGAAATTATCCAAATGATGCAAAAACCACTAAACTTTTTCAACCTCAAAAACCATCTAAACCACTAGAAATCCAAGTATATGTAAGAGAGATGATCAAACCATGACTCTTGATGCCATTTATAACATATTTGATTTCACAAACACATTAAACCATAAACACAAGAGGCGTATAAATGATGTTTTAGAGAGAGAAAGTTAGAGGTTGGGAACTTTAGTGAGAGAAAGAAAATCTTATTATGAGCTCCAACTCTCTACCTTGGGAGGTAGAGAGTATTTATAGTTCTTACATAAGTCGCCACCCACGGGTTGTGGATCGGGCATCTGATGGGTAAAGACCGTCAGTCCTCCACTTGTTACATAACTAAATACTACAATTTATGACTACAAGCTTTCAATGATTACATATACTTGAGGTGACGAAGTCTTTAATAACTTGGATTTACTAAATCCTAACAATAATAATAACATTAAAACTTTAATAATATAAATAATAAATTATAATTAATAATTATAATAATAATAAATAATAATAATGATAATTTAATAATAATATTATTAAATAATAAATATAAAATAATAATAATAATAATAATAATAATAATAATAATAATAAACAATAATAATAATAATAATAATAATAAATAGTAACTAATAATAATAAAATTAATAATAATAATAAATATTATTATTATATTATTTTATTATTATTATTATATAAATATTATTATAATAAATATTTATTATATTATAACAATAAATATTATTGTTATATTAATATATTATTATCATTATATATTATTATAATGAATATTTATTATTATTATTATTATTTTATTATTAATATTTAATATTTAAATTAAATATTTATTATTATTATTATTATATTATGATCATTTTATTTTTTATTTTATTATTATTATTATATAAATATTATTATAATAATTATTTATTATTATTATTATATTAATAAATATTAATATTATAATATTTTATTATTTTATTAAATTATTATTATAAAAATATTATTATAATAAATATTTATTATTATTATTATTATTATTATATAAATATTATTATTTTAATATTTATATTATTATCATTATTATTATTATTATTATTATTATTATTATTATTATTATTATTTTTTAAATCATTTTATTAAAAATCATAAGATTTACAAGAAATTAGTAGGGAGCCGAGATACTAACCTGGGCCCTACTCCTCAAATATAAAAGCTAATCCTACTAAAGCTGAGAAGAAGACGTGCTCCAATATCTTAAGTCAACGAGAATCTTCGGATATGCTTTAGTAAAGTCAACTGCATTCTTCTCAAGTTTCCCAAAAGAGAATGAAAGGGAGAAACCCATATCCAATATTCACAAGATTTAGCCTCATACTTGACGTTCGTTACGCATGCGGCTTCAATCACCGCACAACGGGCACAAAATCAACCATACCAAATTAGTCAATATGTCCATTATTATTATTATTATTATTATTATTATTATTATTATTATTATTATTATTATTATTATTATTATTATTATTATTATTATCAATTGTTTTAGCTTTTAGCCCAATATATCCATTAAAAATAATTAAAAAATAATTGCCAACAACTACTATTAAAATTTCTCAATTGACGGTATGTATTCTACTAAAACCTATAGCTTATGTCATAGGTTTGGTAGCCTATCTATACTACTTATAAAGCATTTAGCACTCTCTTTCCTAATTTTTTTAAGAATGTCATTAATGCACATATAAATGAATATGATTTTAAAATGCATGCAAAACTACAAAGTTCCAAAATTATTACTCCTCCGTCTCAATTTAATTGTCCATATTTCCATTTTGGATGTCTCAAAAAAATTGTCACTTTCCTTTTTTAGTAAAACTAGGGAATATAAAGGGAATATTCTATTTGTGTGGTTGAAAATTAAAGTTGCCCCACTTTTATTAAACTTTGTGTTTTCTCTCTCATGACAATTAAATTGAGACGGAGGGAGTATTATATCGTAAGAGTGTTTCGAGAAACAATCTAAATAAATTTTGAATTATTTTAAATAAAATTAACCCCAAAAGTAAAAAACGGTTTTTTGTAAAAATCGTGACAATTTTTTGAAGACAAATGCAAATGTGCAAAATGCTAAGTGCTAATTCAATGATTAATATATTAGTATATTAATTATTATACTTTTCATGGATAACTCTAAATGATTGTTTAAACATATAAGTTTTTTTACATTATAAGCATTCTTTTATTTATATCTTCTAACTATGTGGGACAAGTGTTATAAACAATATTAATGATACAAACATTTTCATAAATATAGACTTTACGAAATATATACATTATAAGCACTCTTTTATTTATATCTTTTATCAATATGAACAAGTGTAATAAACAATATTAATGATACAAATATGTTCAAAAATATATTTTATTTACTTATTACGAGGTGTTGATTATTACATATATATTTCATTTAAAAAATGTTTCTACTTACTTGTATTCTGGACCACTATCACTAATTTGACCATAACCCCATAACATTATGGACCACCGCATGACGCAAAATCACGCCACTTTCAATTGTTTTTATATGAATTAGTTTGATATTATCCATCACTTTTCTTAAAGTTCTCAAACTTATTATGTTTTATTATTGGTAAAGTTATTGTAAGAGAAAACATAAAATTGAAAGCATTTTTGCGAAAATTTTATTACTTGTTAGCCGCCCCGCAACGATGGCACTCTAATAATATTCTAAAGAGTTAAAATATCGACGTGAAACTTTTGGCATACGCAAATTTATCGTCACATAAAATGTTTCAGATTATAAAGAATGGTTCATTGAAAGTTTTTATTTGAGTCTGCAGATTCTTGCATCGCTAAATACCCTGCTATTCAATTTAATGGCAAATATTTTGTTTCTAAGCCTACACTCTAATGCTCATGTACTCATGTACATATGTTAAAACCACAATCATTTTCTTGATTTATTAGTATTTCTATTGAGATAAAGTAAAGAGGTGATTTGTGTATGTCAAAAATATTACTACAATACTTCTGATACACAAGATTGATATCAAGGATATCTACTTATGAGTAAAAATCACAACTTTTCTACTGTTGTACTATACATTAAGCAATTCAATTGTTACATTTTAACATGTTACCTCCGTAATTTTAACCAATGTTGTTTACTGATATTTTCTATAGTAATATTTTGTTTATTCAAAACTAACCGAGCATTTTGTTGGAATGCAATAATATATAGTAGATTTTTTACAAATTCAGTTGAACTATATCTTTCTGTTAATAAAAGCGACCCGATTTAACCCGACCCGTTTTGACCCGAAACCTGATAACCCGATTTCTTATAGGGTTGGGTTAGGGTCAATATCTGGAACACCAAAACCCGAAACAACCCTACCCGACCAACCCGACAACCCGACCCGATAACACCCCCACTTTAACTTTTTAATTAAACAATAAACTTTTTAAATATGTTTGTCCATACGAATATAAAACTTAACCTAATATAAATTTTGGGTTTAGCGAAATTGAAATGAGAAAAGGGTTTTATTAGTTTTAAATGAAAGAAAAGGTTTTTGTCATTTAAAATAAATAATAAATAATAACAAAAGTCGTGATATGGCCGGGTTTATCAAACCGAGTCGACCTGAATTAATAAAAAACCGTCGATTCAATCTGGTTCTCATATAAGCAAAAACCCGATCACATCTGGTTCGGTCTTCTGATTGGTTCCCGGTTCAACCGATTAAATCGATCAGATCAACCCGGGTTTTAAAACATTAGAATAGATAGATAAAATGTGAGAGTATTATTGTAATCTCATCTTCAATTGCCTTAAATTATAAGCCGGAGTCGTGAAAATATCACCTCCCATGGATAAATCCTGTTGTTCACATATACTCCCTCCGTCCCATATTGACTGTCCACTTTGAATTTTCTAGGTCTTTCATTTCTAACTTTGACCTTAAATATTTTTAATTATGTTATATAATATTTGATGCAAAATATACGAATAGATTGAGTTTTAAATGTATTTTTTATTAGTATAATTTTATTAAATATTATATAACACAAATAAAAATATTTAAGGTAAAAGTTAAGAAAAAAAAAAACTAAAAAAGTCAAAACAGGACAATTAATATGGGACGGAGGTAGTATATATTTTTAAATGGTATCATGAAATTGAATACTGAGGTGCCACACTATGTATGCAAAACGTTTATTTTATTGAATATTAGACTTTTTGAAGAAGAATCCACATGTTATTCGTTTCTCCTTATTGTAGTTTTTTTTTTACTTTTATTCCTCCTTCTAGACGTCTTTTGTTGAACTTCTATTACTATTATTCAATCCTGTGAATCCGGACGGTCTAGGTCCGAAATGCAAACCCATATACATCCAAACAGCAATAGTTTTACGTAACTATCCAAAATGGCGGAATGTTTGAATGAACTGTTATTGCAAAAGAGTCCATGTCTAGTCAAAGTTGGTTCTATACTAGGTTTTACGAGTCTTTTAAGTTAGGTACTAAGTGGGGGTATGAGATTTAAATTTACATGTCTAGTCCTCAAAAGCAAGTGCACAAAACATACAGTAATCAACAAAATTTATGATATTTAATTTCGTAAAATATTTTCTCATGTTTATGCATAAAAAATACAATGAGTCTAAATGAAATTTATATAATGAGTCTATATGTCATTTCATCATGTTTTGAAGTATCTAAATCTATCTAAACTACTTATAATGCATTTTAAACATTTTCTTTTTAAATTTTTTATGATTTTCAAAAACAAATTTTAAGCATTATAAGTTTTAAACCTTTATTTAATACACCAATGCATACATATAATTAATATTATTCTTAAAATAATTCCTCATTCAAAAATACAATTAATATATCACATAGTACAAACTAAGCAAGCTACTAACCTATTATAAAAATCTGTTTTTTAGAACGGCGGCACTATATAAAAGCTAGCAAACGCTAACAAACCAAAAAATTACAAAGAAGAATGAGTATCAATAGGGTTTCCTAACCAATCCATTCATCTAAATCTACACTTAGGATTTCTAGATGAAATCGACGAGAACGATTGATGAAGATATTCGCCTTCTTAGGTTTAGTCGTCGAAAAGATCCAAGCATTACGAAAGTTCCAAATAGGCCACATCATTGTAGAAGCAATCCCTTCAAGAATGATCCTATCACTTTTTGACACATGAGCATCATCAAACCATGTAAACCATTCCACAATATTAGAGACCTCCGAAATGTCCAAAGCACACCATCTAGCCAATAAACCCCAAAGGTCATGTGCCATCCCACACGAGAAAAACAGATGATCAACGTTCTCCACATGCACATTACAAACGGAGCATAAAAGGGAAGCAACATCAATGCCTTTTCTGTCCATATTCGCCATGGTAGGAAGTTTGTCAAGCCTCAACCTCCATATGAAAACATTAACTTTGATAAGAATACGTCGCAGTTACCTAGTAGACATGAAACTGCCAAGTAAGGTGTGTTCGTCTATATGAATTCGCGCAGAAGCAACTAAATAACCAAATTTATCCAACTCTCATTTTCGTCCATCAACAGAATCAGACAGGCCACATCCCGAATAGCCTGAAACAACTCATCAAATTGATTCGTCTCAGGCCCGCCTCTTAGAGGTCTTCTGAGACCGTTGGACCAGTCCTCAACGTTAATACGTTGAGAAACTATAGACTTTATTCCCATCTAAAGCATAAACACGAGGAAACATAACTTTTAACGGACGTCCCCCACACTAGCTATCACCCCAAAAACAGATCGAGCTCCCATCTCCAACAGAACGACCACAAAAAGCCAATAAATTTATACCCTTCTCTTGAAGCTGAGATACCGATCGAATTATAGAATTCCAAGGGTTGTGAGTCGACTTCCCTGCCCTACTACATCCAATGCCTCCATCATGCCCATGAATTTATTTAATCACATTAACCCACAGGACATTAGAACTAGTTTGAAACCTTCATACCCATTTGAAAAGCAAGGCTGCATTTAATGCAAAAGTATTTCCAATACCAAGACCACTTATAGCCTTACTAGCTATACAAGTTTCCAATTAACCCATGTAATCTTTTTATCCTCTAAATCTCCTCCTATGAAAAATCTGCCACGCATGGACTCTAAACGCTTCTACAAAGTCATGAGCATCCAATACAACGACATATAATAAGTAGGAATGTTACCTAGAACATCCTTAATTAGAGATAAACGTCCTCTAACTGATAATAATTTTGCTTTCCACCGAGACATCTTGGTTCGAACTTCTGAACAACATGCTTCCAATTGTCACATCGCCCCATGTTGCATCCAACAGGAATGCCAAAATACATCATAGGCAGCTTTGCAACCCCACATCCAAGAATTAGAGCCATGTTAGAAACTTCCTCATCAGGAACATTTCACCTAAAGTTTTGCTTTTATGCACATTAATTTTCAGGCCAGACACCATAAAGAAACAGCGAAGCAATATATCAAATTTTATGCATTGGAATGAGACCACTCGCCTAAAAATATAACATCATCAACATATAATAAATGGCAAACATTTGTTCTACCGCGGCCTATGGAAGCACCTTTAAACAACCCGTATTCACTGCCTTAGAAACCATAGCATGTAACCCTTCCATAGCAAGAATAAAAAGGAATGGAGACATAGGATCCCCTCACCTAAGGCCCTTTAACATCTCGAACTCATATGTAGGTGAGCCATTAACCAAAATAGAAGCCCTAGAATTCTTTAAGCATCCAGAAATCCACATACGCCATTTGAGATCGAAATCTAACTTCTCCATAACCACATCAAGATAATCCCATCTCAGCGAGTCAAATGCCTTCTCGAAATCAACTTTAAAAACTATAAAAGCTTTTTTCCTCTTACGATACCATGCCATACATTTATTCAAGACTAAGGGACCATCGTGGATATTCCTACCTTTTATGAAAGCCGATTGTTCAAAACTAACACAACTCCCGATAACCGTACTAAGCCTATTAGATAAAAATCTTGACCTATGCTAACTAGCAAGAAACTTTCAACGCCAATTATCACAACTTCGGAATACTATTGGCTATCGTGTTCGTATCGTCATTGCATCGTGATGCATGACTAGTCTACTATTTTAATATGAGATAGTTTGCGATAAAATTATTCTCTAATATCCTCGTCATGCGTAAAGTTATTATTACGAAAAACATATAATCAAATAATATTGTTTTCTAAAATTTTGATTACATGTTACATGTCACTGTAATGCTCAGACACCCTCTTAGTGATAAATAATAAGTTTGCCCTTTCGTTTTTATAGAATTTTGTAATATATTTTAGGTGCGGAGAAATATGGTGTTTCGAAGTAGGGGTGAGCATCGGTCCCGAACCGGATCGCCAAGACCGAGGTCCGAATTAGCCAAAAAGCCTAGACCGAGGACCGGACCGAATGTGGTCGGTCCAGTCCGGTCCAACAAGACCAAAATAGTCGGTTTATGGTCCGGACCGGACCGGACCGACCGAACCGAGGACCGAATTAGCCCAAAAGCCTAGACCGAGGACCGGACCGAATGTGGTCGGTCCGGTCCGGTCTCGGTCGGTTCGTCGGTCGATCCGATCCGTTCGGATCGTTTGCTCACCCCTATTTCGAAATATGCAATTGAGGTATGGTTATATCTTGGTCCCATTTTCATTTATAAAATAAAAAATATATTTTTAATAAACAAGCACCAAACGAAAAATAGCGATAAATTTTTTTAAAAAGGTAATCACGTGTTCTGATACGTAATGCAGAATGGGAAGATGATGTTTGACTACTGTGTGATAACGTTCAACAAGAATTTTCAACAAGAGAGTAAACTATATTTAGTATTTTATAATTTCTACTACTCTAGAATGCTTTTTTCAAGAGCCGTGGAAAAACTAGCATTTGTATAATTTGTAAATGTTTGCCGCTTGCTGTCAAACAAGCTTTATACTAATAGCGCTAAATGCTTAATGCTAAATGCGTCAAAATGCTTCATAACGCTTCATGCCAAATACACCTTAAATGTAACAAAGTTTAAACACCCTATTATTTAATTGTACACCCATTACATTACACATCAAAAGAGGAATATCTTGTTTCATTTAGATAGTTTATGTTATTTTGCATGATCAATGCTATATCTTAATCTTAACTATATAAAATAGAAAAATGCTCAAAGGTAAAAGTGGAAATTAAAAGTTGAAAGTTAAAAGTTAAAGTTAAATTTTAAAATGAATTGTTGAATGTTTAATATTTAAAAAAAGTCAAGCAATCAATGTGGAATGTAGTAATTGTATGTCAAGCTATTCAGAAATTAAAGAGACGTTGAAAAGTTATCTTTAACAAGTTGATTAGTATAATTTGCAACACAACTGGATAACTTATGAAACTTAAAATACACGCGGATGACTTTATATGTACTTTTTATAAGTTTAATGCAATCTTAATCTAATACAATTTCTTATAAGCAGGTAAGTTCATATTTTTCGCTGATCGTAAAGAAAATAATTAGCCGCGATAATTTTATTGAAAACTAGATACCGCTGCCGCTAGGTGCGGGTACTCGCCTAGTTTTAATATGACGAATTCAAGTTATGGTTGAATTTAAATTCTTTTTAGTTTATATTAAAGTATTCTTTCTTTTTTTACAATATAGATCAAGTTCGATACAATTTATAACCGTTATCAGGGCAATTTTTGAGTGCGTGTAAGGTGAGCGACCATTTAGGGTCTCAAAATTTTTAAGGGCCCCAATTTTTATCCCATTAATAATTATATGCATGTGTACACATATTTTTCACGAAGAAAAAAGTATTTGGATGAAAAAATATTTTAAATGAGTAATATGTTATAACGTTTAAATAACTAATTGCATTATATTTTATAAACGGTGACACTTTATATATAACATTCCATATTGAAAGGTCTCATTATTTAATTTCGTCCAAGGCCCTCAAAATTTTCATAAATTGATGGGTCGACCTTGACCGTTAGAGTATGCACAATGGAGGTCGTTGGATTCGGTCGTCCATAGCCACACCATTGTGGAGCTTCGGTCGTCCATGTTCGTCGTAGGAAAAATTGCAACACTCTGTATAATGTTTGACCGACTCTTTACTCAAAAAAAACAAAAACTCACCCTTTAATCACCTTTTACACAAGTTTATGTATGTGTTTGTGTATTTGTTTATGTATCGATGTATGTGTTTGTATTTTGTGTTTTTTTTCTCTTTTTTGCAGGTGGCACCAGAGGAAGAAGAAGGTGTCTTGTGTTTTTAAATTTTTTACGTTTACCCTATAGTTTTAACTTTCTTACATTTTAGCATAGAGAATGTATAAAAATTAATTTATATGTAATACTTTGTTTTATTTAAATTATATAATACTTTGTTGTTTTATTTTAAAAAAATAACTATTATAAAAAATTAAGAAGGTCACTGCTATGGATACTAGATCGTTTGAATGTCGATAGAGAGAGAAAGCTGATGTGGCAGGTAAAATCAAGGCCGTGCGTGATCACCATTGTAGAATGGTAAGTGCTCAAATAAAAAGTGACATAAAAATAAAAATTATAAAAAGCCACAAGCTTTCGACACGTGTTCTTGCTTCTCTCTCTTTTTTTTTTCTTTTTCTTAATTCGCTCCAGTTTTCTTCTTTTTCTTAAACAACTGCGTATCATTTTGTTCATTTTAATTTTTCCAATCATGATCGAATACTTTTATTCAAGATTTTCACTTCAATCATGATCAATGGAGAGAAAGGCGATATGATGAGTAAAATCAAGGTCGTGCAAGATCACTGTTGTAGAATGGTAAGTGCTCGGATAAAAAGTGACATAAAAATAAAAGAGTAAATTACACCGTTCGTCCTTGTGGTTTGCGTTGACTGCAGGGTTTTGTCCTTTGACCAAAAAAATTGCACCGTACGTCCTTAAGTGTGAAACGTTATGCGCCGTTCGTCCTTTGACCAAACGACGTTAAGTTTAACCGTTAAAAACTCATCATGTGACTTGCACACGAGGGTAAATTCGTCATTTCATCTACACCATTTATATACTTTTGTCAATGCTAGTTATGGGAGGGTCTCATTCATTTTTCTTCAAACCCTAAAGTCTCCCACACCTCCCTCCTCCTGTTACTTCCCAGCAGCCGCCACCATCCGGCCACACCTCCTCCAGCCGCCGCCCTTCTTCCGGCTACTCCTCCGACCACAGTAGCCACCGCCCTCAAGTTGAAGTTCATGAAGTGATAGATCGGGCTTTAATAGTGAGTTTGTAAGGGTGTTTGTGTTAGAGTTTTGGTGCGAGTGTTGCTAGGATTTTATAGGTTTGTTCATTTGGTTCGACTTAATACTCCAACCGTCACCACCGTCTTCGTCTCATCTCTTTCTCTTCTAATCCATGGTATGTCGAAAATGAAATCTTGTCTTTTGTTGATCTATTTCTTTAAAACCGAATGTAAAAGATCTCGTTTTGTTTTGTGGATAATAAAGCGAATTCGGACATTTTGAGCATCAAATCATGAGGAACTGATTTTTAATAAATCGTTTTTTTAGTTTCGTGTGGCTTTGAATAGAATCGTTTTTTTTTTTAGTTTCGTGGATAATAAATGGCTGTTTTGGTTCTCGGATTGGAATAGAATCCGGTTGTGGCCACGGGTCAAACCCATGAGGTCACGCGTTAATAATTGTCGTGTACGGGTCAAACCCATGGGGAGATAGTAAAAGTAAAAGTTGATGGATCAATCTCCTTGTTTCTTGATTGACCAAGTATTGATGGTGATAGATGATAGTGTAGGTTGATTATCATAAAAAAATTAGTTGGGGTTTTGAGATGCAAAGGCGAGCGGATCAAAAGGAGAAACAGAATTGGGAAAGGGAATAAGTGAAGGCGGCATATTTTAGGGTAGAGATAGGTTAGAGATGTTTTTTATTTTTTGAAGAGAGAATAGCAGGAGAGAGAAGCAGGATGAAGGTGGTGATGATTGAAGATTGGGTACTTGTGTTTTATTTATAAAAGAGTAAATGACAGAATTTATTTATCCTTGCACCGTTCGTCCTTATGGTGTAGATGAAATGACGAATTTACCCTCGTGTGCAAGTCACATGATGGGTTTTTAACGGTCAAACTTAACGTCGTTTGGTCAAAGGACGAACGGCGCATAACGTTTCACACTTAAGGACGTACGGTGCAATTTTTTTGGTCAAAGGACTAAACCCTGCGGTCAACGCAAACCACAAGGACGAACGGTGTAATTTACTCAAATAAAAATTATAAAAAGCCACAAGCTTTCGACACGTGTTCTTGCCTCTCTCTCTCTCTCTCTCTCTCTCTCTCTCTCTCTCTCTCTCTCTCTCTCTCTCTCTCTCTCTCTCTCTCTCTCTCTCTTTTTATTTTAATTCGTTCCAGTTTTCTTTTTTTCTTAAACAACTACGTATCATTTTGCTCATTTTAATTTTTCCAATCATAATCGAATACTTTTATTCAAGATTTTCACTTCAATTCGTGATTAATTGTATCAATTCAAGATCTTATTTTTCCACGAGATCTAATATCTTCAATACGAGGTAGATTTCTTTTTTTTTCTTAAGTATTACAAATTCGAATAAGTAAAACAAAAACTCGTTTCCAGTTTTTCTTCTTTTGTACATGCTCATTTTTTTCTTCCAAAAACTTCAAACAAAAATATTGTTGATGAAAATGTCTGTAAGGTGTTTCATGAAACGTCTCAATGAGTCTTTCTTCAATATTTGAATTTTTAAAGTTTCTCATCATAAATACTTATTCTTTTAAGCAAAAACTTAGTTATTGATATTTAATCTTTGAAACAGTGTTGCAAAAAAAGGTCTACTAGGCCGATTAATCACCGATTAGGTGCTACTGGGCCATCTACCTTTCCGATTTGTGTATATCGTTCAAACAAATCGGTCAACCATGGTCAACGATGGTTAACGATGGTCAAACTTGCCGAAAACATGAAAATCTTATCGGAAATACCCTAAAATCGTCGTAAATTAGTTATAATCACTTACAATCACTGTTTATATCTATTACAAGATGTTTTTTTAAAGAAAATCTTGCCGAAAATACCAACACTTGCCGTAAACACCTAAAACTTGCCAAAAATTCCAATACAATTAATCACGAATTCGCTATTTTTGCAACCCTGAACAAATGTAATCATTTATAGTCGCTGTTTATATCTATTACAAGATGTTTTTAAGAAAAATATTTTTGGGAATACCCAAAACCTGCCAAAAATGCCAATCCGATTAATCACCGATTAATCCCGCCTAGACCAATTACAAGCTACAGGGGGGTCGACCACCTCACTACCGATTCACGATTTTTGCAACCTTGCTTTGAAATCACAGATAAACAAGTTTTAAAAATATGATGAACTACATTGTTCATTAGAGGTTTCTTTGATAAATAACATCACAATGTTCAACAGTTAGATCACGTTGTTCATTAGTTTTCTTTTGGAAGAATTTTTTTTATCACAATGTTTATCATCAGTTAGATCACGTTGTTAATCAGATTTTTTTTAAGAACATTTTTTTATCACAATATTCATCAGTTTTCTTTGATGAACAAAATCACAATGTTCATTAGTTAGATCACGTTGTTCATCAGTTTTCATTTTGAATAAATTTTTCTTTGTTTATAATCACAATGTTCATAAGTTTTCTTTTATAAACAACATTACAATGTTCATCAGTTAGATTACATTCTTAATCAGTTTTATCTTGAAAATCTTTTTGTCACACCCCTAAAATATCACAGCGGAAGATAGCCGGGGTATGACTTCATAGCACAGAGTCACGATATAAAGAACGACCTCTACACGAGTCATTTAAAATACATCGTTTTGTTTCATTAAAGGGACAAAATTTTCAACAAAATAAGTTCACGAGTTTCACAACAAATGAAAGATAGTTTTGAAAATACAATCAAACGTTTTAAAGTCCATGCAGTAAATCTTCAGTGCAATACAGCCGCCAAGGGGTGACTCTAGTATGAACTCCATAGTGCTATCCAGAACCATGCAAGTTACAGATGATAAGGATTTAAAACATACATTTTTATAAATCGACATATTTTATATCCGTTACTACTTAAAATCGTTCATTTTCACATTTTAGGTCTTTTGGAAGCAAAATGCAAGAATGAAGCATATTTGGACGAAAATGAGTGAATACATGAAGAAAAAGGCAAAGTCAAGATCCAAATCAGTTTTTCAAGCCTGACGGCGTCCCAACCAAAGGGCGACGCCGTCCCTCAGAAAGAAATCTGATAAAATTATACGCGACGGCTCAGGTGAAAAAGAGGTTCTAACACATGACTGCGTCACGCCTAAACTCTGGAAGGCGTCTCCCTTATTTTCTACACCAGACGCCCAAGAACCATCTCAAGACGACGTTCATAACGCTACACGCGTCGTTCGGGGTCAAAGGAACTTCCTTTTCGTCGAGCAAGTTTTTCAACACCCTAGGCAGTGAACCTAATCGTTGTAGTGTAGTATTAGGGTAAGCCACGAGAATTGATATCATTCCCTATGGGAATAGGAATGCTAGTGAGAAGTTACTACGCTAAGGTTGGGGTTGAGGAAGATTATTTTTTTATCTTTTTATATTTTTTAGGAAATGGAAAGGTACGAATCTCGGGGTCTGGATTTGGGGGGTTGGTATTTCTACCGATTACTTCTACTTATCTAATTATCTAAACTAAGGTGTATGTAGTCTATGTCGATTGTTGTGTGCTCGTATGATAGTTAAAAATGTATTTTCTTAGGCTTTATTACTCCCTAGTTATCTCCTATTGGTGGTTCAATTGTCACGTTCTTATTCTTAATTGCGTTGTGTCTCTAAGGTCGTAGGGTATGCGTTTATCCCTAACTCTTTGAAGCTACCAAAGGTTAATGACTACAAAATCTCTAGGATTTATAAACTTTAACTCTAAGGTATTCTTTTGATGACTAACCTACAATTACTCTAGGTGATCATAAGCTAAGGTTCATCAAAAGATTAATCAAGCATTATAAACACAACGAATGACCTATCGCAATACTAGGTCAATCACAATTAAGATAAGAGACAACCAATCAATATTCAATAACTAAGTTTCATACTACCTAAGCAAACACACAAGTAAATTAGCCGGACATGGGGAACATGCAAGCATACACACAATCAAAGGAAGACATAATTAAATTAATGAAGTAAAACACTTATCTTGATGTAAGATAGGGTATGGAACCCTAAAATCTTGTACAAGATGACCTTGGTTCGGTTTAGGTCTTTACTCCAAAAGACTACACATCGAAAACTAAAAATTCGGATTCTATATATAAGATTACACATGCGACGGCTTCACCATTTAATTTGTGAAGTCGTCGGGTCGCCGTTATTAGGGTTTCGTCTTGGCCACGTTATCATTGTGACGGCGTCACCTTATGTCTATGACGCCGTCGCCTTGAGCTTCTGACGCCGTCTGGATCAAATCTAGTCCGTCTGAGTGCTGCGACGCCCTACTCTTTTAAAATATGATGCCGTCACTTGAAAATAAGCAATTTGGCTCTTGTATCATCACAAAACATCTTCCAACGGCGTCACAGTATAACGACACCGTCCCTTCGATTCAATGATCGAGTGTCTCGATTCTTGACTTTGGCCATTTTCTTCAGTATATTCATGCCTTTTCGTCCGAATAAGTGTCATTCCAGCAATTTGCCTTCAAGATACCTAAAAGGTGAAAAGGAACGATATTAAGTAATAACGAATACAAAAGTGATCAAATAAGGGCTTAAACGACTCCTCAAAAAGGTACATTTTAAAACCTTATCAAATATCCCTACACTTGGTATTTGCTTGTCCTCAAGCAAATGTGCTTTTAGCCAACTAATTTATAAGTTAGGGGTCATGAAGCATTAGTTTAGAATGATTCACAACACATATAAGCCCCGCAAAAGTCATAACAAGCACGGAAATTACATACTAGCACCTCACATGGGGTGTTTGGATACTCACATCTCTCGGGTGTATATGAAATATAACAAAGTGGAAATGGAAGATAAACACTCATTAACCGGTCCTAGTACATAGATTACCATAGGCTTGAGACTAGATCAAACCTCCATCGCTTTGGCGTAAGCACCTAGGAAATACTATCCAAGAGGTCTTTTAAAGGGTTGTTATAACAACTCGTAAATTTCCCTTCCGATTTTCGCTACTATATTTTTTTTCTTCTTCGTTTCGAACTCTAAACACGACAAGTCACGGGATATATTTTTTTTTCTCGCATCGACCTCGATAATGATTTTTTTTTATAAAATAAATATATAATAAACTTTTATTTATTTTTATTTCCTACCGGGCCTCTTAACCCAAACCCGATCCAACTCTTCTATTTTTTATCTTGGGCTCGTTAGACACAAACCAACCCAATCTTTTCTATTATTTCTTTTGAGCCAAGCCCATTTCCAACTCCTAGCCCAACATATACACTTTGTCAAATATTGTGACAAAGTGTGATGTATATGTTTCTGTGAATGCATGCGTGAACCCAACAAAGCACAAAACAAAAATTCAACATTCACCTTTAGTCAAATGCATCATGCTTGTAATCAAAATAGAGACAAGTCTTTTCTTCTTTTCTCTTGTGCGAAGAAAGCGAAAAGCAAAAGCCAAGAGGTACACCATCTCTTCCAAAAACTTGCTAATACCTTGACCTTGGAACATATTTTGAGATATAAACTCAATGACCAACATATATCTAGACATTTGACTTTGGGAAACATGTTCCCCATGCACACACAACTCACCTCACCCTTTTTCTTGTCCTTGTATCTGTCGTATACCACTCAAAAAGCCAAGACCATTTGCTTGTTTCTTAAAATACCTCCTAGGTGCAAGCATAATCAAGGTCTCATGTACCAATGCTCAACAAAGACTCTTGGTCTTTAACCAAAGGATTCTTCTTCTTGTATCATAGAAGATGGCTAGGAGAAAGTCAACAAGAATCACCGTGGTCGACCCACCGCTACTCCCACTCCTGCTCTGCCGGCTCTGCAAACCCACCGCTATGGATCGAGCCATGATTGACCAGGCGGTCAATGAACGCGCGTGCAGCGGCGCTAGCTGCGATCAATTCAACAACTCAACCATCGATCTTTGGAACTTCTAGGCCTACGGTAATAAGCGTGGTTGACGTATAAGGAGTTTCAGAATCGTATGATGGCGGTTATAATGGAGCGAGAGAGCGTTGTTTTGACCCGATGGATTGAAAAGCGGAAAGCGTGTTCGGGATGCGCAATCGTGAAGATGAAGATAGGGTGAAGTTTGCCTCGCTCACTTTTCAAGAGGTTGCCTTAACTTGGTGGAATAATTATCAAGTCTGCAGCATCGATCTTGCTTATGCCATGCCTTGGGAAGAATTCAAGGATATGGTGCTCAAGAAATATTGCCCTCGCAATGAGGTCAAAGCGGAGAATGAGTTCGGAATCTCAAGGTGAAGGTGCGATATGGCATTCTACAACCAACGTTTCCAAGAGTTGGCCTTGCTATGTCGAGAGATGGTACCAACCGAAACTCGCTTGATGAAGCGATACATCGGAGGCTACCTCCATCTATTAAAGGAAATGTGACTACCTCCAAGGTGCGACCTTCACGAGACTATTGAAGTGTCAAACAAGTTAATGGATCAAGTGATTGAGGATGCGGTGAGCGGCAGATAACAACAAGCGGAAGTGGAGTGATAACCCAAGGACAACAACAACAATCAAAACAAGAGGCAAGAAATAGCTAAGGTCCGCTCTGCTGGGACAGAAGAAAAGAAGGGCTATGAAGGGAAGCACCCTTTGTGCAACCGTTGTAAACTCCACCACAGTGGTCAGTGTAATGTGAAATGTCGCAATTGCCAGAAGATTGGGCACATGGCCAAAGACTGCAAGTCAAAGGATCTTGCTAACATAACTTGCTTGGTGTGGAGAGCGAGGACACTACAAGAATGAGTGCCCTAATCCAAGGGATCGAATGGAAACACCAGTTGGACCAGCCCGAGGAAGAGCTTATTTCCTTGGAGAAAAGAAGAAGCGTCAAGATCAACTTCAACACTATCTAACCGACGACAACAAAGAAATTATCCGCCTCTTAGATTGCAATCCTTTAAGTTTCCTATCTATTGTACCCTTTTTGTGTAACCGTAATGTATTCTGAATATTCCGCCTAATGAATCCTTTATCTTTTGTTTACTTATTGCCTCATGTCATTAAATCTTCCTTAAACGACTATTCCTTTTCCACGTCACGTTTTAAGTATATATTCTCACATCTCATCACCGTATTGACCTCGACGATTCTCGCATCGTAAACCACGAGGACGTGGTTTCTTTTAAGGGGTAGGTACTATAACAACTCGTAAATTTCCCTTCCGATTTTCGCTACTATATTTTTTTTCTTCTTCGTTTCGAACTCTAAACACGACAAGTCACGGGATATATTTTTTTTCTCGCATCGACCTCGATAATGATTTTTTTTATAAAATAAATATATAATAAACTTTTATTTATTTTTATTTCCTACCGGGCCTCTTAACCCAAACCCGATCCAACTCTTCTATTTTTTTATCTTGGGCTCGTTAGACACAAACCAACCCAATCTTTTCTATTATTTCTTTTGAGCCAAGCCCATTTCCAACTCCTAGCCCAACATATACACTTTGTCAAATATTGTGACAAAGTGTGATGTCTATGTTTCTGTGAATGCATGCGTGAACCCAACAAAGCACAAAACAAAAATTCAACATTCACCTTTAGTCAAATGCATCATGCTTGTAATCAAAATAGGAGACAAGTCTTTTTCTTCTTTTCTCTTGTGCAGTAAACGAAAAGCAAAAGCCAAGAGGTACACCATCTCTTCCAAAAACTTGCTAATACCTTGACCTTGGAACATATTTTGAGATATAAACTCAATGACCAACATATATCTAGACATTTGACTTTGGGAAACATGTTCCCCATGCACACACAACTCACCTCACCCTTTTTCTTGTCCTTGTATCTGTCGTATACCACTCAAAAAGCCAAGACCATTTGCTTGTTTCTTAAAATACCTCCTAGGTGCAAGCATAATCAAGGTCTCATGTACCAATGCTCAACAAAGACTCTTGGTCTTTAACCAAAGGATTCTTCTTCCTTTCTTCTTAAAAACCCACGAGCCAACAAGACTCATCACACATTCTCACATCTTACACAAACCCACCTCTTGTTTCCACTCTCACAACACCAAGTAAAACTCAAACTCATTCTACTCTTTTGTTCACTGCCGAGAAGAGGAAGGACGAGAAACAAGGTTTCGGGTTTCATTTTCATAAGTTTACAAGTTCATTTTGGGTTAAGTGTTGTTCGGGTATAAGCTTTCGAAAGCTAGTTGGCACGTCGGGTTTCTTCCACCTCGAGCTCTTCTCACCCGTTCACTCGACATCTCATTCGAGATCCACTGTGAGCCTCACTTTCTCATTTGTCCATTCCTTTGCACTTTTACTCATACACATTTTTTTTTACGTCACATGTAAGTATATATATAAATATACATGCGTACAAACATGCAAAGACATGAAATGGTTTTGTTGCTTAAGAAGGCTTGCGTGGTAACTTTTAAACTTACGTAACATAGCTTGAACAAATAAGCTAGTACTTACTTGTTTTCCTAGTCGACACCCATATATATGTCGAGCTTGTTAAAGATTTTTGAACGTAAAACATCTAAAGGAAACATAAATTAATCAAAAACTAAGTGTTGGCTTGAGGAGTTAGTTTTAAACTCGTAACGACTTGGGCCATGATTTGGATCGAAGACTCACTGTGGTCGAACCACAGTGAGCATCGCGATGTGTTTTTGTCAAATGTCGGAACCATTGAAAAGTGTTTGGAGTTTTGAGTCGTAAAAACTCAACAAAAATGGAGACTTATTTGAAACTTATTTTGGGTCACCTTACGTTTAACTTGTCTTATTAGGTAACTTAAAATCATTAACGATTTCTTAAGAATGAAAGTAGCGAAGCAGTTGAAGAAATGGAACTCAATTTTGGAAGTGAAAATGAAACACAAAAGAGATACAAACACACGCATAGCTCGGTAGCATATATACAAAAGTAAAGCGAGAACACTTCACGTTATATAGTTTCTTAAGTAGTAATAAAACACAAAAACGAGCCTAGCTCGGTTGGCTTGTTTGTTAATGTCAGCGAGAGGTTACATGTTCGAATCCAGTACGGTTGTTTTCCCATTTATTTTTGTTATATACAAGTTTCACCATTTTGACAGTTTAGCCCTCTAATTTGAAAAACTTAACAACTTTTCTTAAAAACTTATATGAGTTTATAACTTATATAACCCTTTACAATTCCAACCCCTCAAGTTTAATACTTACCATTTTTTTATATACTTTTACATTTAAACAACTATTTTTGGACCCCAAACTTATACCTTTTATAACATTAATATAAATATTTTCTAAACTTATCATCCACTAACAAATATATAAACACACGTACATGTCGCATAAATACTTAGCGTAAAGTACTTATCTTTAGTTTACAAAACAATTGCTTTCACAAATACTTTCATTATACTTTTCGTATTAAGTCTTTCGGTTGCTCCTGAACCAGAAACCCACTCGTCACGAATATTTTTATACTCTTATATACATTTGTCCATGAGCCAATACTTACAAAATATTTTGAAACGATTTTAAACGTAAACTTTGCCACACAAGCAACATTAAACACAACCACTTGTAAACACTTAAATTTATTCACACACTTCGAGTCGTGAGTACACAAAACTGCAAACTGAGACTTGCTGTACTAATTTAGGTTGCGTGTTGGAGCTACTTGTTACTTGATCTCTTGATACTTTATTCACCGAACTGCTGAGGTGAGTTTATAGCCCCACTTTTACTCTTATTTACTTGCTTTATAAAACTATGGCGTGAGAAACATGCAAAACTCTTTTCGGACTCGAACCGAAAACACTATTACGTGAAACAACCTTGAATCCCAACTATGCTACCGTTAGTTCCCTTTGGGAGGCGCGATTGTTATGAATAGATCTATTGGGGATGACACCCCGTTCGAGTTTGACCGGATAGGAAAACGTCGGGCGCATATCATATCGTATTGATTGAGTGTCTTGGAAATACACTTCTTTGGGCTTTTATTTATCATGCTTCTAGATGCATGCACACCGTCGTAGTTTTCGGTGCATGAACTTGGTACTAGCGTAATAGCGTTTTTGCATATAGTGTCATTCACGGAGATGCTATATGTGCAAGCGTGGTCCAACTTGATTTGTAAACTTAAACCTATGAACTCACCAACCTTTGTGTTGACATTTTAGCATGTTTTCTCGGGTTTACTTATTGGCGTGGGCAATAGCAAAGGCATTCGTTGAAGACCGCATCCAAGTGTTTCCAAACATTTTAATACAACTTTTAATGGGACAACATATATTTTTATGGGCTTTACTTCCGCACTTTGAAACAATGTTGTAAAACTATTTCTTAAATTAATCCATATTTTGAAAATGGAATAGAATTTCCATTCTTTATTACCTTGTGTTGTGTATATTGATTTAGTAGCACCCCATGACCCGACGCTTCATTTGTGAAATTTTGGGGTGTTACTGATTAGTATCGAGCCAAGGTTATAGAGAATTAGGTATTTTCAAAACCTAAACTATAACCAAATTTTCCTAAAACACTTCAACGCCGCCACATTGCCGATGTCCGCCATGCCTTGCTCATTGTTACGACGATGTAGTCGTGCTATGTGTTACTCTTGTATCTTAGGTTCGTATAAGCTCTTATTTGAATTAAATTAGTTATTTCTCAAAATCATTAAGTTTCTTAATTAACTCATATTTAAACTTTAAGGTTGTTCTTGTTTGATTGGGTCGCGAAGTTTAAATGAGAATAATGTTGATGTAACAAACTGAATGAAATTAAGGAATAATTAATTTAAGGATAGTGTAGAGTAGACTACGAATGCTTAGACTTGTTACCTCTCTATGTTAAACTGTATAACATGCCCACTATTGCAATATCGCACTATGATATGCCCCTAATTGCTTCTATGTTATTTCTTTATGTAACATACAACTACTTGATTTATATTATTTTCACCCACATATTTAAAACCACCTCTGTCATTGGTCACATCCTCTTATTTCACTCACATGTTCTATCCTTCGTAAACCCCATAGGCCACTACTCTTTCTATTCTAAACTCAATTATCGTCTTTTCTTGTATCATAGAAGATGGCTAGGAGAAAGTCAACAAGAATCACCCGTGGCCGACCCGCCGCTACTCCCACTCCTGCTCTGCGCCTGCCGCTCTTTGCAAACCCACCTGCTATGGATCAAGCCATGATTGACCAACCGGTCAATGAGCGCGCGCGCGGCGGCTTAGTTGCGATCAATTCGAACAACTCAACCATCGATTGGAACTTCTAGGCCTACGGTAATAAGCGTGGGCACGTACAAGGAGTTTAGAAGCGTATGTTGGCGGTTATAATGGAGCGGAGGAGTGTTGTTTTGACCCGATGGATTGAAAAGTCGGAAGCGTGTTCGGGATCCGCAAGCGTGAAGATGAAGATAGGGTGAAGTTTGCCTCGTTCACTTTTCAAGAGGTTGCCTTAACTTGGTGGAATAATTACACGAAGTCTGCGCAGCATCGATCTTGCTTATGCCATGCCTTGGGAAGAATTCAAGGATATGGTGCTCAAGAAATATTGCCCTCGCAATGAGGTCAAGAAGTCGGAGAATGAGTTACGGAATCTCAAGGTGAAGGTATCGATATGGCATTCTACAACCAACGTTTCCAAGAGTTGGCCTTGCTATGTCCGAGATGGTACCAAGCGAAACTCGCTTGATAGAGCGATACATCGAGGGCTACCTCCATCTATTAAAGGAAATGTGACTACCTCCAAGGTCTGCCGACCTTCACGAGACTATTGAAGTGTCAAACAAGTTAATGGATCAAGTGATTGAGGATGCCGCTGAAGCAGCAGATAACAACAAGCGAAAGTGGAGTGATAACTCCAAGGACAACAACAACAATCAAAACAAGAGGCAAGAAATAGCTAAGGTCCGCTCTGCTGGGACAGAAGAAAAGAAGGGCTATGAAGGGAAGCACCCTTTGTGCAACCGTTGTAAACTCCATCACGTTGGTCGATGTAATGTGAAATGTCGAAGCGCGGAAGATTGGGCACATGGCCAAAGCGCAAGTCAAAGGATCTTGCTAACATAACTTGCTTCGGGTGTGGAGAACGAGGACACTACAAGAATGAGTGCCCTAATCCAAGGGATCAGAATGGAAACACCCAGATTGGACCAGCCCGAGGAAGAGCTTATTTCCTTGGAGAAAAAGAAGAGCGTCAAGATCAACTTCAACACTATCTAAACTGACGACAACAAAGAAATTATCTGCCCTCTTAGATTGCAATCCTTTAAGTTTCCTATCTATTGTACCTTTTTGTGTAACCGTGATGTATTCTGAATATTCCGCTTAATGAATCCTTTATCTTTTGCTTACTTATTGCCTCATGTCATTAAATCTTCCTTAAACGACTATTCCTTTTCCACGTCACGTTTTAAGTATATATTCTCACATCTCATCACCGTATTGACCTCGACGATTCTCGCATCGTAAACCACGAGGACGTGATTTCTTTTAAGGGGTAGGTACTATAACAACTCGTAAATTTCCCTTCCGATTTTCGCTACTATATTTTTTTTCTTCTTCGTTTCGAACTCTAAACACGACAAGTCACGGGATATATTTTTTTCTCGCATCGACCTCGATAATGATTTTTTATAAAATAAATATATAATAAACTTTTATTTATTTTATTTTTCACCGGCCTCTTAACCCAAACCCGATCCAAATCTTCTATTTTTTTATCTTGGGCTCGTTAGACACAAACCAACCCAATCTTTTCTATTATTTCTTTTGAGCCAAGCCCATTTCCAACTCCTAGCCCAACATATACACTTTGTCAAATATTGTGACAAAGTGTGATGTCTATGTTTCTGTGAATGCATGCGTGAACCCAACAAAGCACAAAACAAAAATTCAACATTCACCTTTAGTCAAATGCATCATGCTTGTAATCAAAATAGGAGACAAGTCTTTTTCTTCTTTTCTCTTGTGCAGTAAACGAAAAGCAAAAGCCAAGAGGTACACCATCTCTTCCAAAAACTTGCTAATACCTTGACCTTGGAACATATTTTGAGATATAAACTCAATGACCAACATATATCTAGACATTTGACTTTGGGAAACATGTTCCCCATGCACACACAACTCACCTCACCCTTTTCTTGTCCTTGTATCATCGTCAGATACCACTCAAAAGCCAAGACCATTTGCTTGTTTCTTAAAATACCTCCTAGGTGCAAGCATAATCAAGGTCTCATGTACCAATGCTCAACAAAGACTCTTGGTCTTTAACCAAAGGATTCTTCTTCCTTTCTTCTTAAAACCCACGAGCCAACATGACTCATCACACATTCTCACATCTTACACAAACCCACCTCTTGTTTCCACTCTCACAACACCAAGTAAAACTCAAACTCATTCTACTCTTTTGTTTCACTGCCGAGAAGAGGAAGGACGAGAAACAAGGTTTCGGGTTTCATTTTCATAAGTTTACAAGTTCATTTTGGGTTAAGTGTTGTTCGGGTATAAGCTTTCGAAAGCTAGTTGGCACGTCGGGTTTCTTCCACCTCGAGCTCTTCTCACCCGTTCACTCGACATCTCATTCGAGACCCACTGTGAGCCTCACTTTCTCATTTGTCCATTCCTTTGCACTTTACTCATACACATTTTTTTCGTCACATGTAAGTATATATATAAATATACATGCGTACAAACATGCAAAGACATGAAATGGTTTTGTTGCTTAAGAAGGCTTGCGTGGTAACTTTTAAACTTACGTAACATAGCTTGAACAAATAAGCTAGTACTTACTTGTTTTCCTAGTCGACACCCATATATATGTCGAGCTTGTTAAAGATTTTTGAACGTAAAACATCTAAAGGAAACATAAATTAATCAAAAACTAAGTGTTGGCTTGAGGAGTTAGTTTTAAACTCGTAACGACTTGGGCCATGATTTGGATCGAAGACTCACTGTGGTCGAACCACAGTGAGCATCGCGATGTGTTTTTGTCAAATGTCGAACCATTGAAAAGTGTTTGGAGTTTTGAGTCGTAAAACTCAACAAAAATGGAGACTTATTTGAAACTTATTTTGGGTCACCTTACGTTTAACTTGTCTTATTAGGTAACTTAAAATCATTAACGATTTCTTAAGAATGAAAGTAGTAAGCGATTGAAGAAATGGAACTCAATTTTGGAAGTGAAAATGAAACACAAAAAGAGATACAAACACACGCATAGCTCAAGAGTATATATACAAAAGTAAAGCGCAGAACACTTCACGTTATATAGTTTCTTAAGTAGTAATAAACACAAAACGAGCCTAGCTCAGTTGGCTTGGTTTGTTGAAATTTGTCAGCGAGAGGTTACATGTTCGAATCCCAGTATTTGTGTTTTCCCATTTATTTTTGTTATATACAAGTTTCACCATTTTGACAGTTTAGCCCTCTAATTTGAAAAACTTAACAACTTTTCTTAAAAACTTATATGAGTTTATAACTTATATAACCCTTTACAATTCCAACCCTCAAGTTTAATACTTACCAATTTTTATATACTTTTACATTTAAACAACTATTTTTGGACCCCAAACTTATACCTTTTTATAACATTAATATAAATATTTTCTAAACTTATCATCCACTAACAAATATATAAACACACGTACATGTCGCATAAATACTTAGCGTAAAGTACTTATCTTTAGTTTACAAAACAATTGCTTTCACAAATACTTTCATTATACTTTTCGTATTAAGTCTTTCGGTTGCTCCTGAACCAGAAACCCACTCGTCACGAATATTTTTATACTCTTATATACATTTGCCCATGAGCCAATACTTACAAAATATTTTGAAACGATTTTAAATGTAAACTTTGCCACACAAGCAACATTAAACACAACCACTTGTAAACACTTAAATTTATTCACACACTTCGAGTCGTGAGTACACAAAACGCAAACCGAGACTTCGTTGTACTAATTTAGGTTGCGTGTTGGAGCTACTTGTTACTTGATCTCTTGATACTTTATTCACCGAAGCTACCGAGGTGAGTTTATAGCCCCACTTTACTCTTATTTACTTGCTTTATAAAACTATGGGGTGAGAAACATGCAAAACTCTTTTCGGACTGGCGAAAACACTATTACGTGAAACAACCTTGAATCCCAACTATGCTACCGTTAGTTCCCTTTGGGAGGCGCGATTGTTATGAATAGATCTATTGGGATGACACCCCGTTCGAGTTTGACCGGATAGGCAAGCGTCGGGCGTATATCATATCGTATTGATTGAGTGTCTGGAAATACACTTGCGGGCTTTTATTTATCATGCTTCTAGATGCATGCACACTGTCGTAGTTTCGGTCGCATGAACTTGGTACTAGCGTAATAGCCTTTTTTGCATATAGTGTCATTCACGGAGATGCTATATGTGCAACTGTGGTCCAACTTGATTTCGTAAACTTAAACCTATGAACTCACCAACCTTTGTGTTGACATTTTAGCATGTTTTTCTCAGGTTTACTTATTGGCGTGGGCAATGGCAAAGGCATTCGTTGAAGACCAGCATCCGAAGTGTTTCCAAACATTTTAATACAACTTTTAATGGGACAACATATATTTTTATGGGCTTTACTTCCGCACTTTGAAACAATGTTGTAAAACTATTTCTTAAATTAATCCATATTTTGAAAATGGAATAGAATTTCCATTCTTTATTACCTTGTGTTGTGTATATTGATTTAGTAGCACCCATGACCAACGCTCATTGTGAAATTTTGGGGTGTTACGATTGTAATGATAGGCTTACGGTAGGAAACAAAGGGTTTGGTGGGATAGGCTATTTAGTGGTGGCAAGTCAAAAATCTTTATGTTACAAGCATGCGAAGAATGGCGTTGCTAAGCCAAGACTCAACACTCTAAACTCTAGATAACTGAAACAAACAAACATAAATTAAAAGATAGATGTAGGATGGTAGCCCGTATGTTTTTTTTTTCATATTTTTTTCAACACTCTATTTTTTTCTTTTTCTCTTTTTCTATTTTTTTCGATTTTTTTTTTCATACACTTTTACTCTACCATCCTCTACAATAACATCAAAATGATAGGGATTTATAGACACATCCCTACACTTGAGTTTTTATTACTCTAACACTAATTTGACCCGAATTGAAAAGATCAAAACACTTTGAGTACATTATTATGCAAATAAAGGAATTTGAATTTAACATTCCCTTCGGTCATTTCATAAAATTTAACTTTTCCCATGAGTCCCAATCGTCCCAAAGCGTGTACAAAGGATATGACTCGACTTAGCAACTTATGCAAGCAACAAGATAATTGAACTAAAGGTTAAGTGTGATAACAATAATGCACTAAAAGTGAGTGCATACAAGGTAGGCTAAGGCGATTTGGGTGTACATCCGGGGTGGATTGTAAACAATGCTCTTCATTGATATTCGGAAACCGAAACATCACGAGAACCGCGAAAAGGATAGGCTACGAGGGTTAACTAAGGGTATCGTGTACTAAAGATGACTACAACGCAAAGGTCCGGGGAATTACTCAACCGATGTGGAAGAAGCAATTATATTACGAATTGTCAAACAAGGGTTATCCTAATGCCTCTTATCATTTAGTTATTCCTAACTACACAAGTGTAGTCTTACTAGCGATCTCGGAATGCATCACAAAACAAGTTCTAGAATCTATTATACTACGGTTCACACTCTAAGCATTAAAGATGAATGCTTTAATTCCTACTAATCTAAGGCGATCCTCACATTTTGGGTGGAATTTAAGTGGTAAAG
Organism: Chrysanthemum lavandulifolium; assembly: GCA_022545495.1. NCBI lineage: Eukaryota > Viridiplantae > Streptophyta > Magnoliopsida > Asterales > Asteraceae > Chrysanthemum > Chrysanthemum lavandulifolium. Next base: position 285,455,438 of record CM040243.1, on the reverse strand, counting down.
GGTTTTTGTTAGTCATATAACTTCCTATCCGATATTTCTCATGGTTTATTATACAAATGCATTTGGACAAAGCAAATAATCAAGGATAAGCATAGTTTCAAAGTTCCGCTTTATTTTCCTCCCTACACTTAAACCGAACATTGTCCCCAATGTTTCCGAAAGTATCAAAGTTATGATAATGGAAGGTAATTAAAGGCGAAAGAAACTAATACCCCCGATTAGCTCGGTAGGATTCGTGTGAAGTAGTGATTAAATCTTTCTTCAAGAAGAATGTATCGTTAAAGTTTCTTCCAATCTTCGTATTTTCTTCTTGATAAATAAAACCGCACACTTTAAGAAAGCAGACAACCCAACGCATCAAACCGAACAAACAAAAATCTCAACAAGATGTAATTCCGACTTAAATAAGATATAATGCTTGTGGAATGGATGTTTGCGATTTTCTAAAAATTAAGACACAGAAAATTCCAAAAATTTATAAGTAGCACATAAAGCGAGAAAAGTTAGAAAGCTGCTTCTCTCCTCTGACGCTGGTCAGTTATTACAACGAACTGTCTGCGATTTTACGGAAAAAATTCGGAAAATTTATATCTTTAAAATACGGAAAAAATTTCACCGCAAAACATCCATTATGACTCGATACAAGCATTTGACTCGAACAACACACATGTATATCTTTTAAATAATTGTAATTCTCATGTTCACGTTTCTTTTGAAAACGTGTGTAATCATCCCTACACTTATCCCTTATATAAAATACCTTTATATGTAATTAAGACGAGGTTAAAGACAAAATAAAGCATTTTCCCAAATTCAAACATGAGAACATACAATAATGAAAAGATATATGACACACAAATAAAAATGAAAAACAAATACACATGGGTTGCCTCCCAGGAAGCGCTTGTTTTTGTTCGAGTCACGAGCTTGACTCTACCCTTATTTAACGGATAAAGGGGAGGTTTTTCCTACACTTAAGTTTAAGTGCGGGTGATAGTAGCAATACACACCCTTAGGGTGGAAATTTTCCACGTGAGGTGAAGGTGATGGGTGATTTATATGCTCAAAGAGGTGTGCTCCATTCATTCTAACCTTACTTAATTTTATGGGTGTAGCGGGTGAATCAAATCTCTCTCCTAAAAATGGATCATCTTCTATCAACTTCAAAAGATTCTTAGTTATGGATCCATCTTGACCTAATGAACCTGGTTTAAACCCATAATGTTTCTTGTTATCAACCATGAATGGGTGATATAAGTGTGTAAGGTCATGGGTTACTCTATATTAGCTTCCACTCTACATGACCTAGAGTCTACCACCTTTATCAAGCAACTACCGGACTATTTATTTTGATGGGTGGATTGGGGCCTAATTCAATTCCAAGATTCACATCTAAAGGCGGAAAATTGGGTAAGGTTTTTGGTTGAGGCTCGGTTCATCAAAATTAGGAACTTCCTTAGGACTAAGAGAGGTCATGACAACAAGCATCTAAACCTACATTCTCTAGTGGCGTTTGGTCCAAAGGTTCTATATCAATCGGGGTTCCTATAGTCTCTTCTACTTCTTTCGGCTAAGTTATAGGCGATGTGTGTTCCTCAAGTGATGGTAGGTCTTGTGGGCTTGGAGTTTCCACCTCATTCTCCATTATATCTAGATCTCCTAAATGTTCATCATTTGTTTTAGTATGATCTAACCCAAATACACTCCTAAGTATCTCAAATCCTTCTTTAGCCATTTCAAATTCTTGGTCCGATTCATAAGAATCATTCTTAAAAATTTGATCACTATGTTCTATTTGCCTAAAGGATTCCTCACGCGTGCCATATGTTTTGGTGAAATCTATCCCACGCATGCAACTAGGTAGTTCAACTATAACCATCTCACAATCTTGTTCGGGTTTAGGTTCCATGTTCTTAAAAACTAGGTCTTTTTGATCATGATGCCTAAGGTTGGATAAATCCTCCTTATCCATTTCCTCAAGTTGTGACAAGCGATGGTTTATGCTAGGAGGCTTTTCTCAAATTTTTCCGGAGGTCTCACTAAAAGGAGTTGATTCTAACAATGATCGTTGAATAGAAGCCACACAAGCACAAAATTTATAAATCCATCTAACCTTACACCCGTCTCCTTTTGGATATCTCTAAGATCACTCACAAATTCATTCGAACAATAAAAAGCAATCCAATCTGCGAAGTTCAATTGTTCCTTATTTGTTAATGATTCAAACGCAACTTCACTTGCCATAGCGACAAATGAAAAGGGTTTTATGAACACAAACACAAAGAAGGCGGATAGACTACAAGGAAGCTAAAAATGAGAAAAAAAGCTTACTTGATAGGAATCAAGCAAGGGAACCTAAACGAGGTGGAAATCTAACTAGCTATTCTATTCCCCGGCAGCGAAGCCAAAAACTGGATAATGCTACACGCGTCGTTCGGGGTCAAAGGAACTTCCTTTTCGTCGAACAAGTTTTTCAACACCCTAGGCGTGAACCTAATCGTTGTAGTGTAGTATTAGGGTAAGCCACGGAATTGATATCGTTCTCTAGGGAATAGGAATGCTAGTGAGAAGTTACTACGCTAAGGTTGGGGTTGAGGAAGATTATTTTGTTTTATCTTTTATGTTTTTAGGAAATGGAAAGGTCTGAATCTCGGGTCCGGATTTGGGGTTGGTATTTCACCGATTACTTCTACTTATCTAATTATCTAAACTAAGGTGTATGTAGTCTATGTCTATTTTTGTATGCTCGTATGATAGTTAAAAATGTATTTTCTTAGGCTTTATTACTCCCTAGTTATCTCCTATTGGTGGTTGAATTGTCACGTCCTTATTCTTAATTGCGTTGTGTCTCTAAGGTCGTAGGGTATGCGTTTATCCCTAACTCTTTGAAGCTACCAAAGGGTAATGACTATAAAATCTCTAGGATTTATAAACTTTAACTCTAAGGTATTCTTTGGATGACTAACCTATAATTACTTTAGGTGATCATAAACTAAGGTTCATCAAAAGATTAATCAAGCATTACAAACACAACGAATGACCTATCGCAATACTAGGTCAATCACAATTAAGATAAGAGACAACCAATCAATATTCAATAACTAAGTTTCATACTACCTAAGAAAACACATAAGTAAATTAGCCGAACATGGGGAACATGCAAGCATACACACAATCAAAGGAAGACATAATTAAATTAATGAAGTAAAACACTTATCTTGATGTAAGATAGGGTATGGAACCCTAAAATCTTGTACAAGATGCCTTAGTTCGGTTTAGGTTTCTACTCCAAAAGACTACACACCGAAAACTAAAAATTCGGATTCTATATATAAGATTACACATGCGACGGTGTCACCTTTAATTTCGGCCTGTCGGTCGCCGTTATTAGGGTTTCGTCTTGCCACGTTATCATTGTGGCGTCACCTTATGTCCATGACGCCGCCGCCTTGAGCTTCGACGCCGTGCGATCAAATCGAGGCCGTCCGAGTGCTGACGCCTACTCTTTTAAAACCGATGCCGTCACTTGAAAATAAGCAATTTGGTTCTTGATCGTCACAAAACATCTTCCGACGGCGTCATAGGTATAACCTGACGCCGTCTCCTTCAGTTCCAGCAGCCTGAGTGTTTCGATTCTTGACTTTGGCCATTTTATTCGTATATTCATGCCTTTTCGTCCGAATAAGTGTCATTCCAGCAATTTGCCTTCAAGATACCTAAAAAGTGAAAAGGAACGATATTAAGTAATAACGGATACAAAAGTGATCAAATAAGGGCTTAAACGACCCTTCAAAAAGGTACATTTTAAAACCTTATCAACGTCCTTCATGAAGCCAGACGGCGTCACACTCATCAACTGACGTCGTCCCAATGATGACTTGACCCAAACGAAAACCTAATGACGGCGTCACCATCAAAAGGCGACGCCGTCGCACTTGTAAATCTATATATAGAATTCGATTTTTTTTTTCATTTAGGGAGGTAGAATTTTGGAGAGCAAACCTTAACTCGTGTGTAGTCCGACTTGGAAATTATTTTAGGGTTCCAAACCGTTCTTTACATCATAAGATAAGTTTGTTAATCTATCATATCATTATGTCTACCCTATGTTTAATTGTTTGTATGTATGCATGCTTATTTACCATGAGTAGCTAAATTATCATTGTGTTTGCTTAGATCTATGAAAACTAGTTGTTAATTATTGTTAGGTTGTCTCTTGTCTTGATTGGTAGATGCTAGAGTAAGGAAAACTGGCTTCTTCTTTAATTGTTGCAAGCTTGAACGTCCTAAATAGTAAAAAGCTTGAGAGTGCACTTAAGCCATCGTTGTGTTTATTGCGTGAGTTGTAGCTTTAGGATAATAGAGTATTCGGAGGAGATACTACGGTACTTGGCGATCCCAGGTAGTCTAGAGGAGAGTTACAATTCATATAACTAGGGAATTAGGCACCCCCTATGACCAAACGGAATATAACGCACCAATTAAGATGGATGTGACAATTCAACCGACCAATAAGAGATAACTAGGGAGTAAGAACATCTAACTAAACACACTTTTAATCATCATAAGAGCACACCTACAAAACATAGCCTATCTTTAGTTTAATTAGTTAATTAATCTAATTAATCAGTAGTTAAAATTGGTAGAAGTACCACCCCCCACTCCTATACCCCTAGATATTTACATTGCTTTCTAAAAAACATAAAAAGACTAAAAATAATCTCCCTCAACCTTACCTTCTCGTCATACATCTCTTCCTAGCATCTCTATTCCCCTAGAGAATGATCAACCCCCGGGCTTACCCATACTACACTGCAACGATTAGGTACACTGGCTAGAGGGTTGTAAAGCTTGCTCGTAGAAAAGGAAGTCTTTCGACCCCGAACCTGCTATCAACAGACCTGATAAATACATGCTAAAATGTTAACATAAATTTTGTGAGATCATAGGTTTAATGTTAAGTAAAAGTAGTATCGTGGACCACAAGATTTTGAGACCGTTGCATCACTCACAATTTCTTGAAAGTTTTTGTGAACATTGTATCACTCACAATGTTTAGAGACCATTGTATCACTCACAATGTCTGGAAAAATATTACTATTGCACTAAGTTCATGACCCCGAAGCTTTGATCGTTTCTAGTTTTGTACCCCCGTAAGTGTTCCTTTCAATGAACACTCAAGTTCCTTAAATGATTATGCATCTGTTTTGTCGATATATGTGTGTTACCCAATATATGTGTGTAATGGGCTCTAGCCCAATTCTAGAACACTCCTTGTATTGATATATATTGTAAACTACTCTTAATGAATGAAGATACAAAAATCATTTGCCTCTAATATGGTATCAAGAGCCTCCTAAAATCTCTTTAACAAACATGTTTTTTTTTCCTTTTTCACCCTAATACCTCTTTCCTTCATTCTTCTGCTGATCCAAAACACTTAGCTTCCTTCCTAACCCCAGTCGAACTCCCGTTGATACTGAGATTCTTGAGCAGGCTCATATGGTTAATTCCAACCCCAGTCGAACTCCCGTTGATACTGAGTCTAAACTGGGAGATGATAGTGATCCAGTATATGATCCGACTTGATATCGGAGTCTTGCAGGTTCTCTTAATTATCTTACGTTTACTCCCCAGATATTTCTTATGTTGTGCTACATGCTTGTCTTTATATGCATGATTCTCAGGAGCCTCATTTATCGGCTCTTAAACGGATTTTGAGGTATGTTCGTGGCACTTTAGATCATGGGTTACAATTATTTTAATCTTCTACTACCTCTTTGGTTGCTTATTCGGATGTGGATTGGGCCGGTTGCCATTGACTTCAGGTTATTGTGTATTTCTTGGCAACAACTTACTCTCTTGGTCCTCTAAGCGTTAACCGACACTTTCTCGATCTAGTGCTGAGGCTTGTTGGTTGAGGAATCTACTTCGTGAGCTTCATACACCTTTGTCTTCTGCTATGCTTGTTTATTGTGAAAAAGTCAGTGTTGTTTATTTGTCTTCTAATCCAGTTCAGCATCAACGTACAAAAAATATAGAGATCGATATTCATTTTGTTTGGGATTTAGCTGCTGTTGCTCAAGTTCGAGTTCTTCATATTCCATCTCGTTATTAGTATGTGGACATTTTCACTAAAGGTTTGCCTTCGGCTCTGCTTGAAGAACTTCATTCGGCTCTGCGGGGAGTGGTAGTCGATATATGAATGTTACCCGATATATGTGTGTAGTGGGCTCTAGCACAATTCTAGAACACTCCTTGTATTGATATATATTGTACACTACTCTTAATGAATGTATATACAAAAATCGTTTACCTCTAATACATTTGACATACAAGTCAAGTCTCAAACGGGTGTCAACCAAATAGATCTATTCACAACATTCGCGTTTGCTCACGTAACTAACGGTTCAAATTAGTTGGGACTTAATGGAAAGTTCTAACTTAGGCAATACGTAAATTTGTAAGTACTTGTTTCAATAAGTAAAACAAGCAATGTATTCTCACCGCAAAGTAGTTCAAAACGAGTATTAAACAAATAAAAGTGACAGTATGAAACTCACCTTAACAAGTAATGATAACGAGAAATAAGATGTAAGCTTATGTGTAACAAAATGTTCTAACCGCGACCTAATTAAATAAGACATCTTAGGAATGATATGATATATTCGATATGCATATGAGTTTTATCAAGTTTTATCACCCATATAAACTTGTAACGAAGTTTTATAAAGATTCGTAAGTTAAATCATTTAGGAAAACGATTAAAACGTATTTTTGGTTCCAAAAACTCTCAATATAGTTGCCGTTTGGAATGTGTTTTAACGACTTCATTTTGCCATAACTTCTTGGCCAATTTTGCTCATTCAAAGTCCTAAACGTAGGTTAATTTCTCTTGTTTCAATAAAACATGGCCTCATTTATTGAAATTAGGTTTTAGTCACTCAAAAGTACCCTAGAAGCCACGGATACAAAACTGTAGTTTCACTCAGAAAATTTACCTAAATTCGCGAGGCTATAACTCCTTCGTTTTGCTACCAATTTTCAAAATTCTAATTTCTGGAGTTATGCCTATGTCTTACCTTTCTAAAACGTCTAATTAGAGCTTCTAGTTTGGATTTTGAGTCCTTTAAATGTATGCAATATGTCGTGGAATCTAGCAGCTAGAGCTGTTGGACAACCTCTCTCGGGAAAATGTTTAAAAATAATAATAAATTTTATATATTTTGGGTGGAATCTACCTAAGACCTACTGTCTTACTGAGACGGAAAGAAATTTGTCATAAGTGTTTTTTAAAGTGGTTAAATCTAGCTAGCAAGTTGACCTAACATTCTGCCCAGTTTTAATGTTTTTGCAAATAAGTTTTAATTGACTTTCGACACTATAAATCTACGTAGGTGATACATGCATGATATATTTAATATGAGTAAAATAAAGTATGATGAGACACTTACAAGAATGGTGGTGTGATTGGTGTTAAAAAATGCATAAGAATTACCCAAAACTCTTAGAAAACCCAAATTTTGAATATCCAAATCCTAGTTCTTTGCAAACCCTTTTGTATAAAACTTAACCAACTTAACCACCACTTGAATGCTTTTTTTTACCCTTCTTCAGCTGAAAATGATGAGAGAAAGAGTGAGTGAGTTCGTATTTTTGGTGTGTGAGATTTGGTTACCAAAAGGGCTCCTTTTATAGCTAAAGTTATGGTAATTAAGGTCAAATGGTGTTTTTGGAGTCACAAGATGATGCAAGATCAAATGGGGCCAAGGGAAAAATGGTGGTGTGTTTGAGGCTCTTGAGCCGTGTATATGATAGTGACAAGGAGGAGGGTTGGGTCTTCAAAGTTTGTGACTTTTTGTGTCTTGCTAAGTTAGGATAATGTGTTGTTTCAAGATGAAAAATAGATGTTGAAACACTTTATTGTGGCTTGGCCGGTTTTCGTATGAAAGGGGGGGGGGGATCTTAATTTTTGAATTACCATAAGTGTTATAAGTAGTAGCAAAGGTGGTGAAGGGTGTTGGGTATCTATTACATGCATGCATGAGACATAATGCAAGACTTGAATGATTTACATAAAAAAATTTAAAATCAAATTCAAATGACTTATAAAACATGCTCCTGAGAGAAAGTGATAATGTACTTGTTTGATGTAGACTAAACTTAGTCTAGTGACGAAATACAGTAAAAGACGTTTCCCGTTATACGCGGGATAACCTACCGGTTATATGTAAAGTCAAGTATATATTCACGTGTTTAGAATAAAACGTTCAAGTTTATGGTTAAGTATTAACCTAAAAATGTCAGTTGTCACACTTTTTTATCACAATGTTCATCAGTTAATAGAAGCTGGCAAAAATAAAAGAGGATACTTGTCATCATGTGGTGACTTTTTATACTTTTTAAACTTTTCCCTTTTTTGTAGGATCACACCCCTATTTAGAATAGTACGTTTATAATATCTAGATGGGGAATCACTTGTTTAGTTCTTGCAAAACTGCTAAGCAACTTAAGAATCATCACAACAACTATGATTTCATAAGACTCCCTTATGCAGAAGTTTACGGGTCCGATTTGGTGTCTAAACCAGGAGCTAGTCTCAGTGAATGCATGATGGCTTGTTTTGATGGTATTAATTGCAAAGCCTTTCAATTCAGCTTTAATGATGAGATAGGCGCCTTTATGTGTTACTAGCAGGGTACCCGCGCGTTGCAGCGGCGAGTACCCTGCAACTAAGTTTTATGGCTGACAATCTTTTTTTATTATACATTTCTCGTGACAACAAATTTACGGATGGTGAGAGCTTTTCTATTTTCTTCGGTTTAGTAAAACTTAATAATGGTTTATCCCGAACTCGTCAATAATATATAACCCCATAAATTAGTCACTTTGTCATTACGGAGCTTAGATATAACCATTATCCAATAATAATACCAAGATTTAGCCAAATTTAACATTAGCTAAATAATTCATCCGAAACATATCATACCAATTAACAAAACTTCAACCCACCACCAAATTAAGTCACAGCAAGACATTTTTATAGAAAGTTTTCAGATAAGGCCCAAGCTTAGATCCAAATAATGCATACCTAATTGTTTTTGGTAAAGCCACTGATATCAATTTAAACCCTAAAACATTCTCAAAAAATAACACGCCTCCTACTTTTCTTTCTTTCTCTTACTGTAACCATACCTTACAAACACAAATCATTCATTCTTCTACCACTTATCACATCCAAAAAACAAAACTCAGTCCTTTTGATACTCGAAGCACACAAGCTATCTTATTTTTTTCCTCAAACTGAATCCCACAAACCGAACAATATGCACACTCACAAACCACTTTGACCTCCTACCTTCATGATATCACTAACTAGACCCTTTATACTTTAGTTCGTTTTATGAAACCCACGAAGAACATTTAAAGATTTTGGCTTCAAGATCTTGTTAACAAGGTCTACGGTAGCTATGTCGTATTTGTTTTGTGGTTTGAGACTTTTAAGATCTATGATGAATTTAGTTTTTGACTTATAGAATCTTTAAAGATTTATAAATTAGTTGAAAATAAATCTGAGATCCCTTTTTATTTTCATTTTCGAGGCTGGAACTTTGAGAGAAAGCAAAAGTTTTCTCACATTTATGATTTGGGCTACTAACGTGCTGTGGAAGCAAAAGTATTAATTGTATTTGTACATTGTGCTTAGATATTGGTATATTTTGGTTAAGAGGTAAATTAAATTGTGTATTAATTGTATGTGTTGAATAGTGTTTTTTTAGTTTTATTTGTGCTTTCAATACTTGTAAATAATGCTTTTATACTTGTATTTGCTTAAAAATCTATTTTAAGAAATCTTAAAAAATTAATAGGAGAGAAGTGTCTTCCTATATTATAAGTAGTATAAATATAAATATAAATATAGATACCAAGAGCTCGTTATTCAACGGCTACTGCTACAAGGCTAATTCTTTCATCACTTATCTCAAGCTATATAAATGTGTTATGATGGCTGAGATTAAGGATAAGGTTTATGGAATAAATAAAATGAAAGGACAAATTAAAAGAGACTTTAAAGAGGTAGAAATTAAATACATCAAAATCCTTTTCGAATCACCGACTAGTAGCTGTTGATAAGAGGATAACAAATTTGTGATGCTTTTACTTAAAGAAAAGCAAGTCATGATGTAAAAGAAAAAATAAGACATAAAAAAGAGAAAGTCGTCAAACAATATACAACTCTACCTCCGTGAAAATAAATCAAATGAAGAAGCAAAGAAAACTTAAAAGAAGACGAAAAGCAAGAAGATGATTTCAACATTTTATCCATTTTGTGCGTCGAGAAGTTTACCGTTTAAATTGAAGGGAGTGTTAAATGACTCGATTAAGGCCCCAACCTAATTATGGGCTTGTGGTACATTAGGTTCAAGGGTTACCATTTAATACTTCGTTCATCCAAACTTTTCATGTTTGAGATGATGTCATGCACAGTTCCTTGTGCATATACTTGTAGTAGTAAGCGGAAACTATATCACAGGAGGACCATGAATCCATAAGGAAACATACACAACCATGTTTCCTTTTCTTATTTCTTCTTTCAATATCCATGTTTTCATTATTCATGCTGATTATGTCCACCTATACAATACACATATGCAAAATACAAGGTTAACAACTACCATCTTTTAGTTTATTCATATTTCATTATGCATTTGTCCTTCCTATTTGCCGTCCCCGTTTTAGTTTCCCCTCTTGTAGTTTCCACATTTTGCTGCTGCAAAAAATAGATACAGTGTTCTTAACGGAACTATATTATAAAAGGAGATGGAGTTAAAAGGGTTATTGAGCCACTACCATATATATAAGCTTTCTTAATTCTGGATGAATCAGATCCTTCAATGTCCGTTTTGTGGTCGGTTTTGGTGCGGGCACGGCATTGTTTCGGAACCTCCAAGAAGACCTAAGTGTATTTTGATCGAGAAGCAACATGAAATTAGTGTTAAAGAGTGGTTTTCAACACCGTTACGGAGTGCGTAAAATCAAGACAATATAGAACTACATATAGATGTCATTTTGCAAAAATAAATAAACTGTTAGAATTTGGGGTAATAATCTGTGGCAAACATATCATTCTATCGCCTTAATGGCTTTCAAGTTATGATCATTGCGAGATTCTCTGTGGGTTATTCATGGACAAAGAATAAAGGTTTAAAGTTCCAAGAAGTCGGTTTCTCAAGCGTTATTCATTTCTCACGATGAGTCATTTATAGCCGTTAGAGGGTCTTAGTGTAACTTAATCCCTATTTAATAAGTCCCTTAATCTAGGGTTACACACACTCGAGTGTGCGCCTTTTGTATCACTCTCTTCTCTTGTCTCGGATCATTTCACCGATCTTGTCTTGTCTTTACATTCATATGATTATTGTCTCATTGACATTAATCTAATCTTGTAACATTTGGATATTATTAATCTAAGTCGACTATTGCGACTTAGATCCGAATAAAGGTTCTATTGTTCATCTAGTGTTGCCTATACTTTCGTACATGGTATCGTAGATTCGTGCTCATTGATTCTCTTTGGCAACAAAGGTGTGGTTTGGGGTTATTGCTATTGGCGTAATCATCGGTTATCTTCTGCATTTACAATTTACCCTAGACTAAGTGAATCTAGGGTGATTGTGATTTGTTCTTCCACGCATATTTCTCTGTAAGTCTAAGTCTTATCTTCTCTTTAAACATACAAGACTTAAGTCTCGTGGGTGCAAACGGGTAGAATAACATCTTGATCCGCCACCTTGAGTGGTACGAATACCGCTCCTGGTTTACCCTAGTCCATGTGCTTGGTGCTTGTTGTTTCTTATTGCAAAGTCTTATTTACTTGTCTATTTACTCTTATTTTTATATCCGTCTGTGATTCTTTGTCCATCTTATTTTTTCTGGTCTTATTGTTTGTATTATGGCTATTGGTGATGATAATGTTGGTGGTGGTGGTTCCACTGAGAAAAGCTTATCCTTTGGTGATGCTTTGTATTTACACCCTAATAACACCAATGGTACTCCCATTATTTCTATTAAACTCACTGGAACTGAAAATTATAAAATATGGAATATGGCCATGACGTTTGCTTGAAGGAACCATAACAAGTTGGGGTTTATTGATGGTACTTGCATAAGAAATGATTCAAACCCCAGTCTTGCTAATCAATGGGATACTTGTAACTCTGTTGTGGTCACTTGGATCCTCAACTCTCTCACCGAATTATTTCTTTGGTGCTATTTATTCTAAAACCGCTTATGAAATGTGGAATGATCTTAAAGACACATATGATAAAGTTGATGGTTCACTATTTTTAATTTGCACAAAACATAAATTCTCTTAGTCAAAGTGGGTCCTCTCTTTGATTACTATAACAATCTTAACTCTTTATGGAAACAATTTGATTGTATGATTAGCTTGCCTCCTCGCACTTGTGAGGATGCAAAACATTTTGAAAACACAATCGCTAATCAAGTTAATGCAATTTCTTATGGGTCTTGATGACTCCTATGTTCCCATCAAGCAATATTTTAACCAGAGATCCTTTACCTAATGTCAAAGCGCTTTCTCGTTGTCTCGGAGAAGAATCTCACGAAATGTTTCATCCGGGAATAGCTCGCTAAACCCAATGCTACTGACTTTTGCCGCAAAAACTTCGATGGTGGAAAAATTTTGATAACAAAAGAGGTTTTAATAACAAAGTGTCCGGTTTTAATAATGGTAATAGCTCTAATAGCAGAGGACCAAACATGAACCTCAAATGTACTAATTGCAAAAAACCGGTCATCTTGTTGATAGATGTTATGACCTTGTTGGGTATCCGCTGGATATGTTAAAAGAAATTTTAATGGTAAACCTTTCAAGAAGAATAATGTTTCACGAAACCAATTGTGTCACCGATAATAGTGCTAGCAACTCTCCGTCTCCTTGTCTAATGAATGACTCTCGAGACTTATGAGTCTCCTCAATGACAACAATGTGTCATCCGCTAATGCCAACTTGGTAGGTAAAACTTTTCAGAACCTTCTTTAATGGCGTGTCAAGTTTAATGTAAACTTCAACACTAAATCCTTATCCGAAACATCATCGGGTTGGATTGTTGATTCGTGCAAATCAAGACATGATGACGGTGTCTCGAAAATTTTTAATCAATGTTGTTAACATTTCAAATCTTGGCTTAACTGTTGGACATCCAAATGGTACTCGTGCCCTAATTACTAAAATTGGTGATTTAAAGGTCAATAATGACCTAACTCTTTTAATGTTCTTGTTGTTCCCGAATACAATGTTAGTTTACTATCTGCTCATAAGATTGCTAGAGACAATAAGATGTTTGTTGGGTTTAATGAATCTAATTGCTATATACTGGATTTACATCAAAAAGGATTGTGGGATTGGTAAACAATACAATGGATTATATATATTTTATATAGATTCTACATGTAAGATTACTTCTAACAAACCGCATATCTGTTTGTCATGTCTCTAAGAATCTCGGCATCAAAGACTTGGTCATCCTCGACCAAGTCCTACACATACTTAAACCCACTCTTAAATTTGATAGTTCATCCGAACTGATCATCTCGTGATACTTGTAATAAAGCTAAACAAACCGAGAACCATTTCCTTTAAGTGAACATAAATCCACTAAAATTGGTCAACTTGTTCACCTTGATGTTTGGGGACCATATAAAATCACTAGCAGAGATGGTTATAAATATTTTTAACCATAGTTGATGACTATTCCGAGCGGTGTGGGTTTATATGCTTAAGGGAAGGATGATGTTTATGTTTCCATTGTTAACTTTACTCATATGCTATCAAATCAATTTGAACACAATGTCAAAGTTTTTAGAAGTGATAATGGGATGTAATTTGTCAATAATAAACTTCAACAATTCTTTCATGAAAAGGAATTCTACATCAAACCTCTTGTGTTTATACACCACAACAAAATGGCATTGCAGAAAGGAAACATAGGCATCTCCTTAATGTTGCTAGATCCCTTATGTTTCGTGGGAATTACCTCTATATCTTTGGCCCGAATGTGTTCTAACCGCCGCCTATGTCATAAACAGTTTCCTCTTCGATTCTATCCGGCAAGTCCCCTTCTTCTTTGTGTATGGGCATGACCCTTCACTCTCTCCTTAGAGTCTTTGGTCGCTTATGCTATGCCACTATTCTCAACATCTCGACAAATTTGGTAGTTGGTCCGAAAAAGTGTTCTTATTGGTTACTCAAATGAAAAAAAAGGTTATAAACTCTTGAGCCTAGAAACAAAAATATCTTTTATTCCGAGATGTCAAATTTTATGAAACCGTGTTTCCATTCAAAATGAAAAATTTCGTGTCAAAACCTTTTGTTGAAACTTATGTGCCTAAATATTTAAACCACAAAATTTCTTTGACTCACAAACAAGTCCCAATGATGAAGGAGAGTGACATCCTATGATGATTGCACGGTGGTAAGTCATCCTACTAGGATTGATGAACCGGTTGCAACATCTATAGATGATAATACACACCCCGAGGGCAACATATCACATGAATCACATCCCGCTAATGCATCTTCCGATTCTGGCGATACATCATCCGATTCTCATTGAACAAGAAAGAGGCTTGCCACCACTATCGCTAGAAGGTCAACTAGAGTTTCTAAGTTGCCCAAGAATCTAAATGACTTTATTGTTGAAGGAAAAGTCAATTATGGGGTTGAAAAAGTTGTTATTTACTCTAATCTTAACAAGGACAACTATTGCTTTGCTTCTAGTCTTAATAAAAGTATTGAACCTAATCATATGAAGAAGCTATCCTTGATAGTAATTGGGTAGATGCTATGAATTCAAATTGAGGCCCTAAATGAAAACCATGCTTGGGATATAACCGATCTACCTCCTAATAGAACTCCCATTGGTTACAAATGGATTTTAAGATCAAATATAAAGGCAATGGTGAAATTGATAGATACAAGGCTAGATTAGTTGTTAAAGGCTACAACCAAAGGGAAGGAATAGACTATGATGAAACTTTTTCCTGTTGTGAAAATGTTCATCGTTAGATGTCTTATTGCCTTAGTCAGAAAAACAAATGGCCTCTTTTTCAACTTGATGTTAACAATGCTTTCTGTATGGAGATCTTGATGAGGATATCTATATGACCATTCCCAAGGGTTCGTAATGAGAACAATAAAAATAAAGTCGTAAACTTGTCAAGTCTTTATATGGCCTAAAACAAGCTCCCGTGAAATGGAATGAAAAACTTGTCGTTGTTTTAAAAGAAAATAACTTTGTTCAATCATAATGATCACTCCTTGTTCACCAAAAAGAGAATAACAAGTTTATTGCTCGCTTGTTTATGTGGATGATATTGTTCTTACTGAAACCGTATTGATGAGATAAATCTTTTAAAGAGTTTCTAAAATCCAAATTTCATATCAAAGACTTGGGAAATCTAAAATATTTTCTTGGCATTGAGGTTTTAAAACTGGAATGACATTTGTCTTTCTCAAAGAAAATATTGTCTTGAACTCCTCAAAGAATTTGGTCTTCTTGGGTGCAAACTCGTGTCCACTCCTATGGAACCCAACTCGTGCTTCCATACATTCCCACCGCCGATGACCCTTGCTTGTCAACATCATTGGTTATCAAAAGTTACTTGGGAAACTTATCTATCTCACCCATACAAGACCGACATCTCATACTCGGTTCATTGTCCGCACAATATATGCATTCTCCTTAAAATCTCATCCGAATGTGCCCTCAATGTTCGAGATATCTAAAAGGAGCTCCAGAAATGGTCTAAGGTACAATTTCAAAGAACTCGAAAATCATCTTGAAGGATATAGTGATGTTGATTGGGCCAAATGCAAGAAAACCGTAAAATCATCACGTGTTATTGTGTTTTCTTCAATAATTGTTTGATCTCATGGAAAAGTAAAAACAAAACACTCTTTCAAAATCTTCCACGTAAGCAGTATAGATCTATGTCATCGCTGCTGTGAAATCATTTGATTCAAAAATCCAAAAGATCTAACAGTTGATATCAATCTCCTCGTTAATCTTTTTGTGACAACAACTGCTTTACAACTTGTCGTCAACCCTGCTTTTCATGAAAGATCAAAACACTTTGAAATTGATGTTCACTTCATCGGGAGAAAATTGCAAGAGGTGTTATAAGTGCTAAGAAGATTGGCTCTTCAAACCAAACTGCAGACATTCTCACTAAAAATCTCCTGCTTACCAAAGATAAATTTTGTGTGAAAAGCGATATTGTTTGATATGTTTGCTCATCGATCAAGGGGAATGTTAGAATTTGGGGTAATAATCATGGCAAACATATCATTCTATCGGTTCCTAATGGCTTTCAAGTTATGATCATTGCAGAGATTCTCTGGGGTTATTCATGGACAAAGAATAAAAGGTTTAAAGTTCCAAGAAGTCGGTTTCACCAAGCGTTATTCATTCTCACCGATTAATCATTTATAGCCGTTAGAGGGTCTTAGTGTAACTTAATCCCTATTTAATAAGTCCCTTAATCTAGGTTACACACACTCGAGTGTGCGCCTTTGTATCACTCTCTTCTCTTGTCTCGCATCATTTCACCGATCTTGTCTTGTCTTTACATTCATATGATTATTGTCTCATTGACATTAATCTAATCTTGTAACATTTGGATACTATTAATCTAAGCTGACTATTGCAGCTTAGATCTGAATAAAGGTTCTATTGTTCATCTAGTGTTGCCTATACTTTCGTACATAAACAAACAAATAAAATATTTGAAAGAAATGAACTTTTATTGTTCAAAAAAAAAAGAACTAACGTTAGGGTTTTTCTAAACAAATAGTAATGAGTTGTTACTTTTAATAATCTCTACCACTCCGTAATTATTAAAAGTTTATGCTAAAATCTTAAAACATAAAAGTGCTTAAAAATGAGTAAAGTGGATTGCATAAATTACTCCTTAATACATCTTAATTGATAATCTTTAATCTTTGTTAAACGAGTAATGCATGCGGACCCATGCGATGCACTATATTATGACTAAGTTATCGACATCTATATTGTTCAACACTTCAACGTACACTATTACTTTAATTTTGTTTTGTTGAGTGTTGTACTTGTTTATGACCTAAATATAAACGAAAATTCAACAATGTAAGCTTAATTATTTAAATCATTAAATCTCCTATATGTTATATACATATATAATTTAGTTTTATAATATTGTAGTTCGAACTCAAAGTCTTGGTAAAATTTGTATTTTTATTAAATATTATTTATGAACAAAAATCAAACATAACTAAAATATTTATATCCATTCGCTTAATTCACACGAACGTAATTGGGTATTGGGATTAAATTGGCAAATTACTTTTAAATTTAACGGTATGTACACTTAAAGACAACTATTTAATAACTATAGTTGCTAAAACAAAGCAAATTTAACGACTACTTAATACAAAATAACAAAGAATGACACGCATGAGCGTACATACATGAAAATAACTATAGTACATACATGCAACATGTCTAAAAACTGGTTAGTCTAAATTCTAGAACTACAATAAAATGTTGATGCCCAAACAAAGCGTCTTCATTGCACTAAATGAGCCTTTCACTTAGGAGGTTTAACCTGAATTAAATTTACAGTTATCTATACTACTTTATAATGGATTTGGGACTTTCTATAAGAGGAAGTTTTTAAAAAATAAGCCTACACACTTATTATAAAAAGATAGTTAATAAGCTTGCATACACATAATTAAAAGTTGATTAATTGTCTTAAATTGTTTGAACTTGTAACATCAACCCATTTCAAAAATATGTAACAACCCACTTTATAATGGGTATTTATGTCTAGCTTTAGACTTTAAGTTACAAACGTATTTGTGATTTTAAAGTCAAAGTACTAACTCTCTTTTTAATAAGTACATTAATGTTCAAAAAAGGTCTACCAAAAGTCCAATAATATTATGCACTGATACGGAAACATTTGATAGAAGAATATGTTCGATGTTTTTGTATAAGTGAGCTGGGTTGAATTGGACACGAATTGACCCGACCCGACTCGTTAACTATCTGAGTTGTTGAATTTTTGCTAAAGATGAGAACCACTTTGGATTTACTGGTGAAATCGTGCCATCGTAAAAGGTACTTTGAAAAGATTATCATTGAAAAATATATAATAACACGGGCACTGTCGCAACGCAACGCGGCATCCGGCTATTGTTATGTAAAAACAAGGAAAATTACTTAAAAACATCATACTTGTCCAAAATACATTTTGGGTATCGAACAATTTTTTTGCTTATATGCGACCGAACTTTCAATTTCGACTTTTGAGGTATTAAACTTTTAATTTCGGACTTTTGAAGATCTTTTGTGATATTTTGCCCGGATTTTAATAATTTGAGGCAAAAATGTCAAAATCTCAAAGAGTTGAAATTGAAAGTTCAGTACCCATATAAGCAAAAAAATTTGTCCGATGCTCGAAAGTATATTTTTGGACAAGTATGATGTTTTTTTTAGTTATTATCCAAATAACAATTAAACAATTGGGTTAAAGATGCACAATTTTGGTTCAACTAAAGTGTGCATTTCATTTTATTACCAGATCTATACACAATTTCTGTTCAACTAAAGTGTGCATTTCATTCTATTACCAGATCTAGATGAAAAATATAGAGCAGAAACATAAGAAAGTAGAAAAGATTGAAGGTAATATTAAAGGAAGAATCAAGAGCAACTGCATTCTTAATAATATATGCCCACCTTCGTCTAAGAATCTTGTTCTAAAATCCATAAGATAGATAGATAAAAAAAAAAAAAAAAAAAAAAAAACATAGCGTATGCAACCTGTGGACCCTCGCTAACAATTTATAGAACATGCACCCAAATCTTTTAAATGTACAGAAAACCCAAAAGGCTCAATAGAATCCCAAAATGCTTAATAAAAGCATGTCGACTGCCCTTATAATTTATTGACAAAGCTTTAAGTTAATTATAGAGTCTTAAAAATCTATATATATTTAAACCTCTCATTGGTATTTTATAAGATCGAGTTACTGAGTTATAATTGTTTAAAACTTCATATTGTATAAGAGTTACAATTGTTTAAAAAGGGGTGCATGGAAGGTAACTTGATACGTCAACTTTTAGATTTAATAATTTCAATTTTACAATGAGTTGATGGACTTTGTATAAGATCATTGGCCTCGTTAAATGTTTATTCAAGATTTGTTCATGCATGCACCTAAAACTAATACACCCCATAATTACGTACAACTTCTTCTTTTTTTTTTTTTTTTGAACAATAATTACGTACAACTAACACAAATTAAAAATATCAAAATTCAATGCTCATTCACATATATCGTTTAAATAAAACAGTTTATGAAAAAAAAAAAAATCAAATACTCGCAAAACAGAGCACTTATAACCTTATTCAATTAGGTTAAAACTCAAAAGTATCACTAAATTTCTTGAATATTGTTTCATTCTTAAACATTTATCATTTTTTGTTTTTAACCCGCATATTAAACCCGTAAGTTTTGCATCAATAGTCAAACCAGAATCACGATTTAGCAAATATAATTATTTGCGCTATACATCGTTGTTTTACATGGGTATTCGTCTAGTAATAAGAATGCGGGGTCATTAATCTTTAATATTTAGTGACTAAAAATATTCTTGTAACTTTTCTGAGAAAAGTAACAATAAAAATTCATCTTTTTCTACCAATTAATAAGAAAAGAAAGAAAGGAAGTTACACAATTGACCAGAAAAACACAAAATGGGTCGTTTTCTTATACTTGTAGATTCTCAAATTAATTTGGTTTTATTAGCAACAGACAATGCAATTTTTCAAAAAACGCCTAAATTGCTTATAACAAACCCTTGACTATGTTATGCATAATTCAAACAAGTGCAACACCCGTGCGACTGTGTTGCCCGGGTATACTACTTTTTATGATGTTTGTATCAGTTTGAAAGAGTTTGAATATATAAAGTTAAAAGATATAAGTAATCAATGCCTTACAATTAACAACAAAAATACCATAACATATCATAACATACCATCCTATATTTCTTATTACATCCTACAAATTGTGAATCGTTAAGAAAATAACATGTAATTTGGGATTTACATCAGGTAGTGAGTAAGCGGCAAGCAATTTGCAGCCACATTTTCTTCTCGAATAAAGAAACCCTATTCTCTCGAAAACATAATCGTGACCCCTCGGGGCCGATATATTGTTAGATCTATGGAAATATTTTGATATTTTTTTGTCATGCATCTCTTTCCAAATAGTTTATCTATCAAAACTTTTTCAACTTTGTTAAAGTTCAATTCATACTTAATTTGTACTTCTGTCAGCATAAAAGAAGTTAATATGTACAATACACATACACTAACATCCACAAAATTAAGAAACTTATTTTAAAAAAGATGAAAAAATAACAAACAAAAGTCTCAATTATTGACAATTGAAATGAGTTAGACCAACTTCCATGACCATACTTCTTTACCGGATGTAGCAAATGACATAAAACACATCTAGAAGCTGTTGGCTTACTTAATCTTCTTTTGTCTTGATTGCCTTATCATTTGTTTGACTTATCAAGTATATTACTAGTCAAATTTTTGGGTAATCCCCTTTATCCAAAAAAGAAAATTATTGACAGAAAAAGACCCAAATAGAAAAACTACAAAATGTCACACATGAAGACATTTATTTGATCATTAACTTCAGCAAAAAGTAAGTGCCATACAAATGTAGAAAAAATCCAATCGAAAAACAAAGTAATTGAATATGATTAATTTGTTATACTTGTACTCTAAGTCTGTAACTAAATAATCAATTGGGTAAAAGAATTACCCATGATAAAATATTATTAGTTAAAAAAAACAATTAAATACAACAAATGTGGGCGAATCTCAAACCTCAGCCCAAACAAGCAAACCACACATACCTACACAATGCTTAGGACCTAACCTATCATAAGAAAGACAACCCAATCTTATGAGCAACTACAATAAAGACAAGAAATAAAACTAACGTTTAAACTCACCACGCAGATTTATATTCATCGAATCACAAAACGTGTTGTTAATACAAATAAGCCATAAAAACGTTTATTCATATTTTACGATTTTATAATGTTTTGTCGATAACAAACGTAAAATCATTTTAACGAAACAAATAAAATACGTAAAAAGGTTTGAGCCAATAGTTTACTAACACACTTACATTTTCATATAAAACACTAAACAGGTAATACTGTTTACATCTTATAGAAATGCATATGTATAACAACTAGTGTTTACATAATATGGAAATTTACATATATATTTTGTATATATTGTAATGAGTAATGTAATGGGTAAAAATCTAAGTCCATGACCCATTGACTAGGTACAATGAATGTTGTTAGGTAAAACCCAAAGTCCATGACCCATACCCATGGAGCTTGATCCATAACCCATGACCCATTGCATGACATCATGCATGAAGTCATGATGGGTATTATCCATGATCCATGACCCAAGACCCATGACCCAATGTCTAGATACATTGCATCTTGCTGGATATCCATAAAACATTACCCATAACCCATGGTTCATAACCCTTAACCCATAACCCGGTTTGCAACCCAAAATCCGGACTTAAGTCGACCCAAGGTAGGATCCCTAGGATTGCACTAGCGGATCCTACGGGAGGATCCCGGAACTGTAGAACGATGAGACAATTGTGTCTACAAATAGTAAGCCATTTCTCTCTGCTACTCACCCTTTTACACATACTCTCTTAGTATTGTAAAATCTCTAACCTCGGATCCAAAGGATCTTTCTATGTAGTTTTGTGTTTGTGTGATTCTCAGGTTCCTCTTAAAGGCGAGATCACCACCTCTTGAAGACGCAAGCTCAAGGTCATGAGTTGCTAAGCCGTCATCATCAAGACCACCAAGTGTCTCTTGTTGATAGTTCTTTCTCCTCCATAGAAGTGTAATGTCGAAGGCATTAGTGAAAGGTGTAGAAGGGTCGTGTCGAATGCATTAGTGAAAGGTGCTGAAGGGTTGTGTCGAAGCCGTTAGTGAAAGGTGCCGAAGGGTTATGTTAAAGGCATTAGTGAAAGGTGGCAAGGGTGTACATTCGATATGGTGCATCGATGTACAAAATAGATAGTTTGGGTTAAAGGATATTGATATCCTTATGACGTTGTAATAAGGAGTGTGTCTCCTTGGGGTAGTCGTGTAGTGGTGTAGTGTTGGGTAGTAGTTCCTCTTTTGTAATGGAACTCGGTATCTAGCCTTGTACTAGATAAAGTGTAGGCGACGTTGTGATAGGTTTGGTTCTACCTCGTGGAAGAACCCGATGTCTAGCCTTGTACCGAATAAAGAGTAGGCGACGTTGTGAAGGCTTCTCCGCCACATTAAGGAGCTTGTGTTGTGTAGTGCATACGAACTCTCGAGTGGGGAACTCGGGGAGTGGATTAGGGAAAGGAGGGTGTCCTTGTAGCCGAACCACTATAAATACTCGTGGCGTGGTTTTGTGTTCCTTACTCTTTATATTTGCATTACTTATTTATATGCGTATCTATCATCATCTAATACATACATTAAATAGATTGACATAAGTCGATCTAAATAGTTTAAAAACGAAGTTTTAATCCAGAAACCATTCAACCCCCTTCTAGTTTTCTACAATTGGTACAAGAGCTTCGTTTCCAAGTTTCTTAGAGTATTATGTACTTAAAAACTTGATACGATCTGTGTATGGTTGAAAACTACAAAGAATGAAATCTCTTAAAACAATTTTTTTTAAATGTTGGATAGTGATAGATTTTTCTAACAATTTCTCTTTAATAAATCTTCTTGCTAGGACTCTTCTAAAGACTTCATTTCTATCCAAAGAAAAATAAAGCCAACACCCAAGGAAGATCCCAAAAGTAATCACAACCTACTTCTACTAAGTACAATGGATTACTTAAAAGCTCATGAAGTATTTCGGCTCTATGGTTTCTAAAAACCATAAAAAGAGTTTAAAGGTATGTTCCCTTACCCACAACTAGTTGATCTTTACTTATAGTATTCTTATATGAATATAATGATGATATGTGTCTTTCTTTCATGATAAAAACCGTGCATATAAATGTAGTCTTATAAAACTATATGAACACATGAATTAGGACTTTAACTTCAAAGTCGCAAGTCTCTAAAAAGTCTCTCTTCACTACTTTCCATCTTTACTCATTATCGGGAATAGTATTCCTTTTATATTCTCTTAAAAATACTAAAGATTATCAAACCTACGCTGTCATCGCAAAATAGACCCTTGATAGTTAACTTACCAATAATCGATAAACAATCCACCTTCCCTTCAAAATACCCTGGCCAAACGTCTATTCAAACAGGAACCTCATTCTACAAGTTCTTTTTCAAAATAAGTTATTGTATAATTTATTACAAGTAAAAAGAATAATACTTCATTTTTTGTTTGCATACCCGGATCCCACATGTTGTACTAGCTGGATCCCTAAAATAAGGGATTCGGGGGAACCGTGTACACAGACATTAGTTATATGCTTTCAAAACCCAAAATAATATATTTTTCCCTCTTCCTAAAAACACAAAAACGACATAATCTCTGCTTCAATCTCCATAGGGCTTCATACTCTCAAACATTTCATTCTTAAACATCATTGTAAGTAATTACACTCATATGTTCTATTCATCATCATCTCCGTCCTGGGGTTTATGGTTTTAAACTTTTCAATTAAGATTCAATTCTTTTTTATCACCAATTGAAGAACTTGGGTATTATAAATTTGGTTTAATTACAAAAAGGTTCTATACAATTAAAGTTTTTTCGAAACAACATTGTTAATACAAATCAAAATCATAAACCCATCTTGACAAATTTTACCTAATTGGAATATTTGTTTTTCTAGGATCAATCATGCCTAAGGCTACCCAACAACATCAGCATGACACCGTTCACTACCTTTCTAGATACTATCAAAAAGAAGAGCTATCAAAAACCAATCACAACATCTTCAAAAGCTCGAAAAACGACTTATCCACGAAGGTCGTGTAGTTAAGGAATATTTCCTTGAAAACACCGACATTCATCAAGTCTTTTCGGCAATCAACTTTGATTGTCTCTTAGAAATTGATGAACAAATTTGTCCAGTCTTTATCTTTGAATTTTACAAGAGTGTTAGGATTGTTCGAAACAATGATGAAAGTATTTCAATCGCTTTCATTATAAACAACCAAAGCATTACCTTACCCCTCAACACATTCGCACAAATCCTTCGCATACCATGTGAAGGAATTTGTATGTATTCCCAAGATTGGTCAATAGCTACCCTGTAAAACCCTTAAAAACCGAACTACGAATTTTACATCCAATTTGAAATTTCCTTAAGTTAATAATTTAAACGTCGCATTATATTATGAATGAGGAATGATTATAATTGTCTAAGTATTAAATTAAAATTTAATCCTATATATAACCTAAGAACATAACTCTTGTACTAAATTACCTAAGTTAACAAGAAAATAAAACTCCTACAACCTAGACATATGTACACGCCCATATGATGTGTTACAAGACCAAATATTTAAAAATTTGTACATTACTTGAAAGTGTCTAAATACATTAGGAAAATTAAAATTTGGAAACCCTCTATCACTAAATACATTAGGAAAATTAAAATTTGGAAACCCTCTATCACTAAATACATTAGGAAAATTAAAATTTGGAAACCCTCTATCAATCCCCATAATCTTGGCAATTTACCCTCCCCCTCTCCTCTATTTTGGCTGGTCATTTAAAACGCTCCAACAAAAAAAAAGGAAAAACAATATATGGCCTCATCCCCTCTCCTCTCCATTCGAAAACCCTAGCAGCCTCCATTAACATTTTATTCAGCCTCAAGGTCAAGAAGAAGAAGAGTTTAAAGGTGTTTTGATCATGGTGCTCTTGGGTCTTTTGCATTTTGATTCGTGGGTCCTTGTGAATGGTCAACCGTAATAAACTTAAAAATTTCGTAAAGCAAATGCAATTAAGATCAGAGGAATATAGTGGATTCCTGGGTCGTTAAGTCCCACGGAGGATGAATGGTGTTTAACACAGACAGATGTCGAATAATCACTAAGGATAGTGATCAGTAAGGATTTTGATGAATAATTACACTACTGATTGATTGGAATGATATTTGGATACAGAATTGTAAAGCACAACAATCAGATACAACAAACGTAAATACGTACGTATATTAAAAACGTAAACGTATAAAACAAAACGTGAGATCTAAGAAATTAAAGGCCTAAAAATATGAAAATGATATTTTTGGAATCTTACAAATAAAAGAAAATTATTGGAAAAAGAAAATTATTTTTAAAACTATTTATTTAATTATTATTAATTAAAAACTATTTTTAACTATTTAATAATAACCTAAAATAAAAGAAAATATGAAATAAAGCTAGAAAAATAAAATTATGACTTAGAAAAATCTAAAATATTATAAAACTTATTTTAAAATTGAAATTATATTTTTACACTTTTATCTATTTATTATTAATTAATTACTATTTAAAATACACTTAAATACAAGAAAATATAAAATTAACTGGAAAAATAAAATTTTAACTTGGAAAAATCTAAAATATTATAAAACTAATTTTAAAACTGAAAAGATATTTTTATGCTTTTTAATTATTTATTACTAATTATTTAATACTTTTAACTATTTAAAATTCTAATAAATACTAAATGATTAGGAAAATTATGAAACTTTTTCTAAAAATAACTTAAGGTGACGAAAACTAAGAAAAATATAAAACTAGATTTGCTTAATAATAAGTGAAAAGAAAAATCTAAAAGCTAATTAATATTAAATAAACGCTATCACTATATTAAAATTGATGTTTTGTGATTTTTATTTTTGAAAACTACTTAACTACCGATATTAAGCTACTTTAATGAAAACAAAATTTTACAAACTTTAAAATAAGTCGTTTAATGAGCTTATGAACTAATAGTTTACTTATGAGCTTATATTGATGTTTTAAAGCTCAAACAAACTTCAAACCGAAACAAAGGTAGAATAAGATGCAATAAGCTACAAGCTACTTATATGAGGCTAATAAACACAAAGAACCATAACCGATAAGCTAAAATAAGCAAATAAGCACTTAAGCTATTCTACCAAACAAACAGCTCGCAAGAATATTCAAACCAATTTAAGCTAAGAGCAAAAGCTCAAAAGCTCAAAATAAGCACTTGGGTATCAAGTCGGGTTGGTTGGCTTTCCAAAAGCTAAAGCTCATGCACTGTGGTTGACTAAGGAGCTTATGACAAGCTTGAGAAAAAGCTTGTAAAACTTTGGTTGCTTGGTTAAAAAGAAATGGGACAAGAAAAAAGCTACTAGCGACCCTAGCAAATAAGCTAGAAAATGAAAAATTAAGCTTGGGACCTCAAGATGGCTAGGTTAGCTTTCCAAAGAACCAAAATACACAAAATAAGGTAAACTAATAAGCTCGAACAAGCTTGAAAATGAGCTTGTAAAACTGGTGCATTGTGGCACTTTTTTGAAAGAGGTACTCAAAAGAAGCTAAAGTAAAAGCACTTAAATAAGCTAACTAGAAAATATAAAAAATACTAGGTTAAAGCTGAGCAACTAGATTTTTATATCCCAAAAGCTCAAATGATGAAAACTAATATTAAGCCCTATATAAATTATTCTATTTTATTCAAAAACTGCTTAAGTGATATTTTGACTTTTTTAAGTTATGAACTAGTTTGACTTTTATGAACTTCTAATCAATTCTATGGACTGAAAATGTTATTATAAGCTATGATAAGGTGAAATTAAGCTATTGTATCAAGTTATAAGTTAATTTGATGAGAATTGCAATTTGAAATCTTAACAGTTAACTGTCAACAAGGGATTAAACTTGATTTTGACTTTTAACTGAACAAGGACTAGTTTTTATGGTTTGACTGAGCTAATATATCCTATTGTGACTTAGAATAACAATAAACAACCACACAATTGGTCTCTAGCATGCTTAAGACAGCAAATCCAAACATCCCTTATGTAGACTGTTTTGAAGAGTTAATCACTAAAACAAGTTTTTAAACTGAGAAATCTGTTTATTAACTTATAATTACTATATTTAAATAGGATTAAGCCAAAATTAACAGGTGTTAAGTACTTATACTAGAAAATGTAAAAATCAAGAAAATAGCTTACAAGATGAGATTCAAGCATAAACAGGGAACTGATAACTGATAACACACCTATGGCTTCCCAAGAAGCTCTATACCCAAAAGCGATCCAAATCTTACCCTGCTTCAGCTTCATTCACCATAGTCATTGATTTTTGATTTTACACTATTTTTTTGGTATTTTTGGAAATTTTGTTTTTGGTACTAAAGCGAGTTTTATTGTTTCTAATAGCTTTAATAAGCTTTATGAGGAGCTTATATGGGTTTATGAGTCCATAATAACAACGATTAACAACATTCAACCATTCATGAGATTTTTGAATAAGGAAAATTTGCATAAACCGAGATAGGACTTAAAACTTGAAATTACTTATTAAAAGATTTACAATACACTAAGATTGATAAAACAAAGCTTGAAAGCTTAAGATTACATCGAAATTTAAAAATTAACTAAAACGACATAAAGTAAATTAAAATTACACTAGTTTTCTTTACATTGCTTCCCACTTCTATTTATTGATCTTTTCAAGTCTTGTCGACATCTCGAGCAAATCCCACCTTATCTTGACCATTGAAATCATCCAGATCATCATAATTGCCAAATGGCAATTTTGGCGCCAAATTTCATTTGAGCGTGTTTTTCTAATTAATGGGTCTTGGATGGATGTGGAGGTGTTAAGAGTTGTTAGGCAGTGTGTATAAGATGAGGGTGAGGTGAAAAGGTGGAAAAACCATCTCGGTTTTGGATTCGAGCGGTGGAGAAGGAGATGATGAATGAGTGGTGGTATTTGGGCGCGAGTTGACCTTTTTGACTTTGGGATATTATAAGGGGGTCCAAATGGGGGTCAAGGTTTGATGAGGTTCTTTTGGTTTGGTGGGTTCTAAATACACAAAAGGGTCCATTTGGTTTTAGTTTAATACAAGGACCATTTGTGTAAATCGCCAAACATGAAGGACCAATCTTGCAATTTTCAAAAGTTAACACAAGGACCTATCCTGCCAATCTTTAATAGTACAAGGACCATAGTTGATTATTTTCCATTTTTAAATATCCAAGGACTATTTTGACATTTTCAAAACTTGAGGGACCTAAGTTGTAATTTTGCAATTTTTGATTTCAAGGGCTTGTTTTGACAACTTATGAATCCCATGGACCTTAAATGACATTTTTCTTTATTTTGATTTACCAGGACTGTTTTTGACAACTTTTGAAACTTGGGGACTAAAGCGCCAATTATGCAAACTTGATACGCTTTTTCACCGATTTTGATGTTTTGCATTTAAAACACATAAAACACTTGTTTGTGATATTTTCATCATTTTGATGCATTTTGAGTGTTTTCGGATGTTTTGGCATTCTAAACAAGATAAAATGATGAGTATTTAGACACTCATCAATCCCCCACACTAAGATATTGCTAGTCCCTAGCAATGATTTGAGAAAAATTAATGGATTTCATCTCTTTACCAAAAGCCATTACTCGAGTAGCCAATTGTTTTAGTTCAAGTAAGAACCTTGGTACAATGATAACCAAATGATTTTGAGCAAATCATAAGTTTCAACGGATTTGATTTGTCTTTACCGAAGCCGTTTGCTTCGGACTAGCCAACTCTTAGATAAATTATCAATATTATCTTTGGTGAGCCGATTACCAATTATGGATTTCAACCGCCTTTACCACAAGCCATAAACTTGCGGGCTAGCCAACTTTTCACTAGTTTAAAGATATGGTGAGTGAACACCATACAATTTTGGGCAAATTGCAAGCCATAAACGGATTTGAGATATCTTTACCAAGAGCCGTTTGCTCTGGATTAGCCAATCCTTATGTGGGTTAGACATGGCGGATGATTACCATTCTTTGAGTAAGTGAAAACACTTACTCCAAAAAAATTTTGGCCAAAAACGGGAATTGGGTGGAATAATTACATGATAAAATTCGTGAGAATTCCCCACACTTAGAAATGAATATTGCCCTCAATATTCAAAGTACCGCGTGTTATGCCGAAACATAGAACATAAAAGGAAATACTACGGCCATTATTTTATTTTTGATATATACATTTTTTTTTTTTTTTAACGAGAGGAAAACTTATATACAACAATGGGGCAACTCCCCACTAGGGTGGTAGAATAGGGTGAAGACGAAACATGGGTGAAAACCCATATGGTGTGTGCATTGTTTTTGATTCCCGAGTCACTAGCTTGACTCGATCCCGCATTCATTGGTTCATGGGGAAAGTTTGTAGATCCGGACAATCACGGGTGGAATGTCCTCTCCAAAGTAATGCTTTAATCGATGACCATTCACTTTAAAATTTGGACCATCGGTTGAGATAACTCAATGGTACCATAAGGATAAACCTTAGTGATAGTAAATGGACCGCACCAACGGGACTTGAGCTTTCCGAGAAAATCTTCAATCTTGAATTGAAAAGAAGGACTCGATCACCAACGTTGAAAACGCGGTTCTTGATTTTAGAGTCATGAATCTTCTTTGTCTTTTGTTTGTAGATCAAAGAGTTCTCGTATGCTTGATCACGGAGTTCATTTAGTTCATTCATTTGAACTTTTCGTGATCACCACCGTCTCGAATATCGAAGTTTGCATGTTTTAAGGCCCAGATGCCTTGTGCTCAAGCTCAATCGGAAGATGACATGCCTTTCCGTACACTAGCTTGTATGGAGTACACCCGATGGGTGTTTTGTAAGTCGCACGGAAGGCCCAGAGCGTCATCCGGTTTATCCGACCGGGATGCACGATTTTCGCCATCGTCCTTTCCAAAATTCTTTTAATACCACGGTTGGAGACTTCCACTTGCCCACTTGTTTGTGGGTGGTATGCGAGAGAGACGGTGGGTTACACCATACTTTTGCATGACACGATCAAATTGGTCATTGCGTAAATGTGTACCACGATCACCGATTATAGCACGTGGAGTTCCAAACCCGCAAAAGAGATTTCAAAATTTCACAACAACTCGGGCATCATTAGTAGGTAAAGCTTTTGCTTCAACCCATTTTGACAAATAGTCAATGACCACGAGTATGTATTTGTTACCTCGAGATGATGGAAATGGCCCCATAAAGTCAATACCCCGGATGTCAAAGATCTCACAAACTTGAATGGCATTTTGTGGCATTTCATTTCTTTGAGAGATATTTCCATGACGTTGACAAGCGTCACGTGTTTTGACAAAATCGTGGGCATCCTTATAAATTGTGGGCCAATAAAACCCGGAATCAAACACCTTTTGGCGGTGTAGTTTGGACTATGATGGCCCCGGTGGGTCCAAAGATGGCAAGCTTTGAGAATGTCAAGAGCTTCTTGTCCATAAACACACCGTCGGATGACTTGATCCGCATGATTTTGAATAAGTAGGGTCGTCCCGTAAGTAATGTTTAACATCTTTGAAGAATTTGTTCTTATTGGGTCGACATCCCTTTCACTATGAAGTTACCCGCATGGTAATTTATAAGTCAAGAAACCATGGGGTAGAAGAGTTTCCACGAAAAGAAACCGCATTGAGTGTCTCGAGAGGAAATGTTTCATTTATTTCCTTTTCTCGAAAACATCTTGGTGAGGGTTTTCTAAACGGACAGATGATCGTGACTGTGTTCTCGGCTCCTTTTTATCACGTATAATGATATCAAATTCTTGGAGGAGGAGAACCCAACGGAGCAATCTCGGCTTTGCATCTTGTTTTGCAAAGAGATATTTGAGAGCCGAGTGATCCGTATACACCACACATTTGGTCAAGATTAAGTATGGCGAAACTTCTCAAACGCATACACCACGGCTAATAGCTCTTTTTCCGTGGTGGTGTAATGAGTTTGAGCTTCATCATAGTCTTACTTGCGTAGTGGATAGGTGAAAATGCTTAGATCTACGTTGCCCTAAGACCGCACCGATAGCAAAATCACTTGCATCGCACATGAGCTCAAAAGGCAAGTCCCATCGGGAGCAACGAGAATGGGTGCTTCAAGAAGCTTTTTCTTTAATGTTTCAAAAGCTTTGATGCACTCGGTGAGAAGATAAAAGGAGCATCTTTTCAAGAAGATGGGTCATAGGTCAGGCGATTTTAGAAAAATCTTGTATGAATCTGCGATAGAAAACGGCATGACCTAAAAACTCCTAATACCTTTGACGGTAGTAGGATGAGGCAATTTAGCAATAACATCGACTTTTGCTCTATCTACCTCAATCCCATTTTTGAAATCTTATGGCCAAGGACTATGCCTTCTTTGACCATAAAGTGGCTCTTCTCCCAATTTAGACAAAGATTGGTGTCTTCACACCTTTGAAGCATTTTTTCTAAATGGAGAGACATGTTTGAAATGAGTCCCCAATGACCGAGAAGTCATCCATAAACACCTCCATTGTTTCCGATCATGTCGTGGAAAATGGCCATCATACATCGTTGGAACGTGCGGGAGCATTACATAAGCCAAAAGGCATACGTCAGTAGGCAAAAGTTCCGTATGGGCGGTGAATGTGGTCTTTTCTTGATCCTTTGGATCAATGGGGATCTGAAAGTAACCCGAGAAACCATCAAGGAAACAATAGTATTCATTCCTCGCTAATCTCTCAAGCATTTGGTCCATGAAGGGTAGAGGAAAATGGTCTTTACTGGTGGCGTCATTCAACTTACGATAGTCAATGCAAACACGCCATCCCGTAACCAATCGAGTTGGAATTAACTCGTTATCTTCATTTGTGACAACATTATGCCACCCTTTTAGGAACACAATGAATTGGGCTAACCCAAGGACTATCTCGAGATCGGGTAAATCAATCTCGCATCAAGAAGTTTGATAACCTCCTGTTTGATAACATCATGGATTTTGGATTTACTCTTCTCGATGTTGAACTATTGGTTTGAAGTCATCCTCCATCAAGATTTTGTGAGTACAAAACTCGTGGTTGATACCCTTAATGTCGGAGAGTTTCCAAGCAATTGCTTGCTTGTGTGACTTCAAGATCTTTATGAGAGCGACTTTTCATCTTTACTCAAATCTCGAGCAATAATGACGGGTAATTTATCATCACCTTCAAAGAAATGCATACTCGAGATGAGGTGGTAAGTCCTTAAGTTCGACTTCAGAAATTCTTCGCTTTTCTCAACCGACTTGACTTCCTTGTTATGAAGTTCGACGGGAGGAGCGATGATGGATCATCATTAAGCAACTTCTCAATGAGAAGTATGTCCCCTCAATGTCGATGGGAGCGTGATCAATTTCCCATGGAATGAATCACTAGACAAGTAGGCTTCAATCTCTTCCAAGATGAAGTCACTTTCCTCAAAAGGAGTGAGAGAAGGAGTAGAATTGGCAATGATGGGTTGAGATGAATGAGTGAGATTATCACTCAAGAATTATGATCATAACCAAGAACTTCTTGAGAGTACTCTTGAAGCAACATCAATGATATCTATTCGGTTAACCGACTCGTAATCATAGTTTGCGGAGTACCTCAAGTTTGATCAAGGTTAAAGGTGTGACTTCATTACCAACACGTAATGTGATTTCTTGCTCAAATACATCAATGAGAGCACGGCCCGTTCTCGTGAATCCTCGTCCAACAATGAGAGGAACCCGATGATCGGCATCAAAATCAACAACCACGAAGTCGGTGGAAAATGGAACTTTCCTACTTTACAAATACGTCCTCGCAATGCCAAGAGGACGGATATTGTACGATCCGCAAGCTCGAGAGTCATGCATGTAGGAGTAAGTTCTCAAGAGAAAGTTTCTTCCATCTTGAATAAGGCATCGTTGATGCTTGCACCAAGATCGCTAAGGCAAAGCATTCAACCATTCACGGAAATACACAAGGTAAGAGAAATTTTCCGGGATCTCCAAGCTTTTTCGAAGCTTCTTCAAGATAATCGCAGAGCGTTCTTGTAAGAGGAGTTTTAGCCATTTCAAATAGCTTTTCCTTGTTGCTTAACATGTGTTTGAGAGTTGATGCAAACTTGGGCATCAAGATGATAGCATCCGCAGCTTATGTCAAAATGTAGTTCTTGGAAAATTTGAAAAATTTGTCCATTTGATGACCTGGCTTTTTCGCGGAGCTTTGCTCATTCAAACGTGATGGGTAAGGAATAGAAGATTTGGATTTGGTATTTTCAACGGAGCTACTGGTGGTTCAAAACAACTCTGGATTGGATTTGGGTTTCGGACAACTTGAGGATGGACATCATTGGTACCTCCGTTATTAATAGGAAGTTCCTTGTCCTTTGTTGCCTCGTGTTCACTTTCCACTACCTTGGGAGAGAAGAAGAAGAGGTAGTAGGAATAGCGGGTCCATTGTATGAAACACCACTTCGGTTGTGATCGCTTTGCATCGCCCCTCGGGTTAGCGATCGTGTTGCTCGGAAGTTTTCCGAGCCCGAGGGTTGATCATTTAAAGACTTCTTGAGATCGTGATCCGACCGACCAACAACTGTTCATTTCATCTTGGGATTTCATGAATTGCTTCAATAACTCATCGATGATGGTCTTGGAGGATGTGGAGGAAATTCGAGGTCGGATGTTTTGATTATGACCTTGTTGTTGAAAATTCCTTGATTAGGATTCATATTCCCATGAAATTGATTCCCTCGATTGAAATTGTTTTGATTAAGGTTTCCTTGATGTTGGAAACCTTGATTGGGTCCGGATAGAAATTACCTTGGTTTTGATAACCTTGGTTCATTCTAGGTTGGTTCGATTCGGTTTTGTATGTTAGGATTCGGTTAAAACCGGTGGTGCACGATAAGTGTTAGCACGGTAGTTTGGTTCATTTTGAGGACGGTATTGATTACCTCCTTGATGTGAAGTACCGGCTATAGCATTGGCTTCAAACGGACTACCATCGGTGGCGATACAGTTGTAGTATGCATGAGGACCACCACAAGTAACACAAACTTCAACTTTCTTCACTTCACCATGTGATGGTGTTCGAGTGAAAGTGACTTTCTTTGGTTAGCAAGAACCAAAGCTCGAACAATATCCGTGAGTTTGTCAATCTTAGCATCGGTGCTAGATGTACTCACGGAGATGAAGTAGAAGGTCCAAGCATTAGATCGAGTCCGATATGTCTTTGTGCGGAAAGGACGGACCGGGACTTGTTTTCAATGATTTGCAAGGCTTCTTTTGTGGTCTTGCTCAGAAATTACCTCCGCGGAGGCATTTAAAGAGTCTTGGTCACTTGTCTCGCACCATTGTAGAAAGTATCCATTTGCATTAACTCGGTAAAACCATGATGCGGACACTTCATGAGCAATTCTTTGTAACGATCCCATGCCTCCCGAATGATTCATCAAATCTTTGAGAAAATTTCATTATCTCATTCTTAAGACTTGTAGTTCGGGATGGAGGATAGAATTCGTTAACAAACTTGGTGACTAGATCCTCCCATGTCTCAATGGAACGAGGGGTTGTTTCTCAAGCCAATTCCGGCTTGTCCTCTAGAGAAAATGGGAAGAAGAAGCTTAATTGCTTCATGTGGGACATTCTTGTATTTGATGGTAGATGCAATCTTGTTAAACCATCGAATGTGTGCATGAGGATCATCCCGCTCAAAACCATAGAATTGGCTTTGGGTTACAAGATTAAGCAACCCGTTTTGAGCTCAAAGGTATCGCCCACGATGGTGGGACAATAATGGCATCTCCGTAACCCTCGATGGGTGCTTGGAGAAGCTCATTCATCGGCTTGTCTTCCGCCATTTCGATAGGGGTGGTGGTGGTAGACGTTCCTCGATCACGGTGAAGGAGCGAACGCCCCACGCTCACGAGGAATATTTGCAAGCTCGGAAAGTGGACTTGTAGAACTGGAAGAACGAGCGCATGCACTAAGTATAAAAATCGGTTTTCAAAACAAATGCGAGGCAAAACGACAAGTGAACTTAACCAATAATCACAAATGAAATGGCTTCTTTGAAAAAGGTACACCAAATCACAAGGACACAAAGGCAAGTTTTAAATCATTGTTCGGGAACTTATTATGGTCACACCCCAGTTAGTAGGTGTCTCGCCTTGATTTCGGTGGTTGATTTTATGTATATATTAAGTACCACCGAAAAGACGAGGTAATGATTTGTCTTGATGGTTTAAAACTTTTGGACAATATTTTTGGTATCGTCTCGTTTAACCAAATCGTATCTCTTTAAGAATCACCTTAAAAGAAACACAAGCTAGAAAACGTTACGATTGTTTTGTTGTTTTATATTTTGTTTGGTGTTGTTAACACTTTAGGAAAAGTGTTAATGAACTTTTGATTTATGATAACTTTACAAAAACATTTACAAACGGTGGTATATGTGCAAGTATGGGTCCGAAAAGCGCTTAAAACACGCTTACTGACTCCCCCGTGGCGCCAAAATTTGATTCGCTCCCAAACAGTCAAGTTTAATCACACAAGCTAACCACTTGTGAATGGTCAACCGTAATAAACTTAAAAAGCATTTCGAAAGCAAATGCAATTAAGATCGAGGAATATAGTGGATTCTCGGGTCGTTAAGTCCCACGGAGGATGAATGGTGTTTAACACGACAGATGTCGAATAATCACTAAGGATAGTGATCAGTAAGGATTTTGAGTTATAATTACACTCTTGATTGATTGGAATGATATTTGGATACGTAATTGTAAAGCACAACAATCGATAAAACAAACGAATACGACGATATTAAAACGTAAACGTATAAAACAAAACGTGAGATCTAAGAAATAAAAAGCCTAAAAATATGAAAATGATATTTTGGAATCCTAAAAATAAAAGAAAATTATTGGAAAAAGAAAATTATTTTTACAACTATTTATTTAATTATTATTAATTAAAACTATTTTTAACTATTTAATAATAACCTAAAATAAAAGAAAATATGAAATAAAGCTAGAAAAATAAAATTATGACTTAGAAAATCTAAAATATTATAAAACTTATTTTAAAATTGAAATTATATTTTTACACTTTTTATCTATTTATTATTAATTAATTACTATTTAAAATACACTTAAATACAAGAAAATATAAAATTAACCTGGAAAAATAAAATTTTAACTTGGAAAATCTAAAATATTATAAAACTAATTTTAAAACTGAAAAGATATTTTTATGCTTTTTAATTATTTATTACTAATTATTTAATACTTTTAACTATTTAAAATTCTAATAAATACTAAACAGATTAGGAAAATTATGAAACTTTTCTAAAAATAACTTAAGGTGACAGAAAACTAAGAAAAATATAAAACTAGATTTGCTTAATAATAAGTGAAAAGAAAAATCTAAAAGCTAATTAATATTAAATAAACGCTATCACTATTTTAAAAATGATGTTTTGTGATTTTTATTTTGAAAACTACTTAACTACCGATATTAAGCTACTTTAATGAAAACAAAATTTTACAAACTTTAAAATAAGTTGTTTAAGAAGCTTATGAACTAACAGCTTTTACTTATGAGCTTATATTGATTTTTAAAGCTCAAACAAACTTCAAACCGGAAACAAAGGTAGAATAAGATGCAATAAGCTACAAGCTACTTATATGAAGCTAAAAAACACAAAGAAGCATAATAATAAGTGGGAATAAGCAAATAAGCACTTAAGCTATTCTACCAAACAAACAGCTCGCAAGAATATTCAAAACCAATTTAAGCTAAGAGCAAAGCTCAAAAGCTCAAAATAAGCACTTGGTATCAAGTCGGGTTGGTTGGCTTTCCAAAAGCTAAAGCTCATGCACTGTGGTTGACTGAGAGCTTATGACAAGCTTGAGAAAAGCTTGTAAAACACCGGTTGCTTGGTTAAACAGAAATGGGACAAGAAACAAGCTACTAGCACACCCTAGCAAATAAGCTAGAAAATGAAATATTAAGCTTGGAACCTCAAGATGGCTTGATTGGCTTTCCAAAGAACCAAGGTACACAAAATAAAGTAAACTAATAAGCTCGAATGAGCTTGAAATTGAGCTTGTAAACCGGTGCATGTGGCACTTTTTTGAAGAGGTACTCAAAAGAAGCTAAGTAAAAGCAGTTAAATAAGCTAAATAGAAAATATAAAAATACTAGGTTAAAGTCGAGCAACTATATTTTATATCCCAAAAGCTCAAATGATGAAAACTAATATTAAGCCCTATATAAATTATTCTATTTTATTCAAAACCGCTAAGTGATATTTTGACTTTTTAAGTTATGAACTAGTTTGACTTTTATGAACTTCTAATCAATTCTATGGACCGAAAATGTTATTATAAGCTATGATAAGGTGAAATTAAGCTATTGTATCAAGTTATAAGTTAATTTGATGAGAATTGCAATTTGAAATCTTAACGATTAATCGTCAACAAGGATTAAACTTGATTTTGACTTTTAACCGAACAAGGACTAGTTTTTATGGTTTGGTGAGCTAATATATCCTATTGTGACTTAGAATAACAATAAACAACCACACAATTGGTCTCTAGCATGCTTAAGACAAGCAAATC
Organism: Chrysanthemum lavandulifolium; assembly: GCA_022545495.1. NCBI lineage: Eukaryota > Viridiplantae > Streptophyta > Magnoliopsida > Asterales > Asteraceae > Chrysanthemum > Chrysanthemum lavandulifolium. The sequence continues at coordinate 285,417,690 of CM040243.1, read as the reverse complement.
CAAACATCCCTTATGTAGACTGTTTTGAAGAGTTAATCACTAAAACAAGTTTTTAAACCGAGAAATCATTTATTAACTTATAATTACTATATTTAAATAGGATTAAGCCAAAATTAACAGTGTTAAGTACTTATACTAGAAAATGTAAAAATCAAGAAAATAGCTTACAAGATGAGATTCAAGCATAAACAGAGAACCGATAATCGATAACACACCTATGGCTTCCCAAGAAGCTCTATACCAAAAAGCAATCCAAATCTTACCGCTTCACTTCATTCACCATAGTCATTGATTTTTGATTTTACACTATTTTTTGGTATTTTTGGAAATTTTAAGTTTTGGTACTAAAACGAGTTTTATTGTTTCTAAAAGCTTTAATAAGCTTTACGAGGAGCTTATATGGGTTTATGAGTCCATAATAACAACTCGCTAACAACATTCAACCATTCATGAAATTTTGAATAAGGAAAATTTGCATAAACCGAGATAGGACTTAAAACTTGAAATTACTTATTAAAAAGGATTCACAATACACGAGATAGATAAATTAAAAGCTTGAAGGCTTAAGATTACACTGAAATTTAAAATTTAACTAAAACGACATAAAGTAAATTAAATTACACTAGTTTTTCTTTACATTGCTTCCCACTTGTATTTATTGATCTTTTCAAGTCTTGTCGACATCTCTGAGCAAATCCCACCTTATCTTGACCATTGAAATCATCCAGATCATCATAATTGCCAAATGGCAATTTTGGCGCCAAATTTCATACGAGCAGGTTTTTCTAATTAATGGGTCTTGGATGGATGTGGAGGTGTTAAGAGTTGTTAGACAGGTGTTAGGGATGAGGTTGAAAGGTGAAAAACCACTCGGTTTTGGATTTTCACTTGTGGAGAAGGAGATGAACAAGTGGTGGTATTGGGGCGCGTTGACCTTTTTGACTTTGGGATATTATAAGGGGGTCCAAATGGGGTCACAAGGCTTGATGTGGTTCTTTTGGTTTGGTGGGTTCTAAATACAAAAGGGTCCATTTGGTTTTAGTTTAATACAAGGACTAATTTGTGTAAATCGCCAAACATGAAGGACCAATCCTGACAATTCTCCAAAAGTTAACACAAGGACCAAAACTGCCAATCTTTAATAGTACAAGGACCATAGTTGATTATTTTCCATTTTTAAATATCAAAGGACTATTTTGACATTTTCAAAACTTGAGGGACCTAAGTTGTAATTTTGCAATTTTGATTTCAAGGGCTTGTTTTGACAACTTATGAATCCCATGGACCTTAAATGACATTTTTCTTTATTTTGATTTACCAGGACTATTTTTGACAACTTTTGAAACTTGGGGACTAAAGCGCCAATTATGCAAACTTGATACGTTTTCACCGATTTTGATGTTTTGCATTTAAAACACATAAAACACTTGTTTGTGATATTTTCATCATTTTGATGCATTTTCGAGTGTTTAGACGGATGTTTTGGCATGTTAAAGTCTCTATATAGAATTCATGATTTTATGTGAACATGTTAGCATTAAAATGGCACTTAGGATGTGAGAAATTGAAATGGCTAGCATAACATGTTTAAAATGATGAGTATTTAGACACTCATTATTATATGATGGGAAATTTTATATGATTGATGTTAAGACTTTTATCTCTATACTTTGATGATATTTGATGATGGTTACTATGTGGATATAATTTGGTGGGTGATGGATATGATAAATACATGTTTAGGGCTTGCAATTAGGTTTATACTTGTAATCATGGACATGTGATGTGGTAAATGCTTTCAATTATGCTCCTTTGGTTAAAATGATGATACCTTTGCAAATTACATATTATTATATCCTAAACATGATGTATGATAAGTTTTGTGGTGTTTGGCATGATTTACATGATGATTTGTGACTTGTTTGTTACATGATTAAATTTACTTGTTAAGCTGTCCAGAATTTAAGTTGGATTCATTCAGGTGTATTTTGATGATACTTACATGTTTTTTCATGATTCTTGAGTCTAAATGTAAGTACTTTATGTTTGCTTTCTGGAAATATAAGTTTTGTAACATTTGGAGACCTGGAACTATGATTTTTATATTTTACAAGTTAAAGTGTCGAATCTGAGAAAAGCTGAGTATATTTTGAGTCGTGGTATTTCATTTATCATGAGCAAACCATAAGGAGTTTTGACCTATCCTTCTCCATTCATGATATTTAAAATGTGTGTGACCCCTGGGAATTTTGGTTGAATTTTTGGAGTTGTGTAAATGGGTGTGTCACGTTCAAAATTTTGGAGTCTCTGTTTCCGGGTACTTTCTGGATAGGTCTGGAAAGATTATTTTCTAATCCATATTTAGGCTCAGTAATAAAATTTCCAAAAATTCATGAAGTAACCTAACTAATAAGGGAACACCTGGGAATTTTCCTAAATTTATTTGAGTTCAGTTAATAGTCATGAAAATTCGTCCAATACGGGTCAAGAATTGAGGTTTAAAACCTAATACGTAATACAAGCCTAATAATAAGTATATGGCCAATAAATCTAAGAATAACTTTCGATATGAATATATAAATGATATGCGAACCGTAATCCATGTAGATTCATTGAAAAAGACGTGACATTGTGTCTTCGTGTTCATTCCTTTGTTTACTTTCCTTTCATTGGCGTTAAGGTACATATATTCTGACCTTTCTCTTAAGATTTCTCATGACCTCTTACATCTCTTTTAATCCTTAGCTATTTCGGTTATTAATCTTTGCTATGAACCTTTGCCATGAACCTTTGTTATGAATCTTTGCTATGAACCTTTGCCATGAACCTTTGCTATGAACCTTTGTTATGAGCCTTTGCTATGAACCTTTGCTATGAAACTTTGATTATGAACCTTTGATTTTGCTATTCTGATGACTTAGACAATTGCAAAAATTTTGACCTTGCCTTTGACCCTTCAGTTTGATACCCGAGTCATTTTCCTAGCCATGAAAGTAACATGGCCATGTCATTCATGTACCAATGGCATGACTCCAGGGTGGTCGAGTGATGAACCATCCCGTTCCTTTTTTATATATATGAGATATATGCGCATTATGATTATGACTTTGCAGTGGCGTATGGATGCATCCTATATTTGATTTGTATTTGATTTGGATATGATATGATATATTTGGTGACTGATGCTTGTGTGCAATACACGTCTTTCACATTTTGGGAGCTAGCTACTCCTTGGTTACTTATGATATGATATGATTTGATTTGTTTAGGCTCGTGGTAGATTTCTGACAACCTTTACACTTTTGATACACCTATATTGTACCTTCTGTTATTCCAATGCACCATATTCTGTATTTCTCATCTTTAGTTTTCCGTTGATTACTTATTCATTGAGTATCCTTATGTGATTCATCCGACTATCATACTATACTCCAGTTCATTTGATTTGTCATACTCTCATTCCATTTTGGTTGACTACCAAGCTTATACTTCAGATTACCACTTCATTCATTTACCCTGCTATTATATGATTAATATGTGACTATATGTTTACCATGCTATTACTTGACTAATTGATCCACCCATTTGTCATGCTAGTATGTAATTATTTGACTCATTCGTTTACTCTGCTATTATATGATTAATATGTGATTGATCGTTTACCATGTCATTATGTGACTAATTGATTCACCCGTTTGCCGTGCTAGTAGGTAATTATTTGACTCATCCGTTTACCATGTTATACCTTGTTCAGTTACTTTTGTGGGCTATGATTATTATTTAGTATTCCTATTTCTATTTGTGACTATCATTCTTGTACTTTTGGTTGGTATTTTTGTTGCTTACTATATTGGTTTGGCTTAGTAATTGATGTTTACCTGACTTATTGGTCTGCCATGTTTACACTTCTGTTTATGCTACTGGTTGATGAAGGAATATGGTTCAACTTATGTTATCTGTCTAGTTGACTTGTTTAGCTTGCCATGCTATGTTCTTGTTTAGTTAATTCATTCAATTATGATGTTCGTGTGGTATTCCTACCTGATACATGTGACTATCATGCTTATACTGTTGTTTAGTATTTCCGCTGGTTATGATACTGGTTCTGTTTATTAACTGTGGGTTATCTGACTTGTGTGATTGCCATGCTTACATTAGATTTAGTTGCTTCCGTCTGCTTATAGAATTCAGATTGTCTTATATGTATTCAAATTATCTGATTTATTTGTGTTGCCATATTTATGTTCAATTGATACGCTGACTACTATACTTGTACACTGTTTGGTTACTTGTTTTGCTTATTATGTTGTTTATCAATTCCTATTCGTTTATGTCCAGTATTTATATGTTTGCTTATTTTATGTGCACTTATGTACGTTCGCTAATGCGCTGCTTTTCTTTGGTATCCTTTGATTTATGTTCTTTTGGTTATCTGCTAATATTGTGTTCCACAGGTTCCTCATTGACTCATTTTGTTCATTTGCTATGACCTTGATATCAGTTTCCTTTGATTCCATTCATATCGTTATTTTGTTTAGTTTTTATTTTGTCATATTTGTTCACTGGCTTTTAAGCTCACCACACTTTCTTTTCCATGCGGTGTACCTAGTAGGATCTCGGGCTTGATGGGCTGAGTAGGAGCTTTGAGTGAACCGATCCTAGTTTTCTATCTTATTGGACTCTTTTTGAAGAATCATTGTTTTGATATTACATTTTTTTGACATATTTGATTTTGTATTTTTCCTTGTAAGTCATTTGTTTATATGACTTGGTATTTTATTTTATAAGACTTCCTCTTACAAAATTTTATTAGTATGTTCTGATATGACTCCATAATGTGACATTCGGACCCTTGTCGGGTTGGGGTGTTACATACTCAATCCTTCGCACTAGACTCCAAACCTATCTATCACACTCCTCTCGATGACCCCATAGTTGTTCGAGACACCATCTTCAAGAAAAGAGTCAACCAATCTCGTCTCAACCGCAACAAAAAACTCATCCATCGTGATCCCTATCAAATGGAACTCTCGGAGATATTTCCCATTTATAAAAAGTGGGAAGAAATCCTTAGAGAATGTAACCGGGGCGTGACTCTCATGGTACAAAGTTGCAGTTATGTCGAATGACCTTGACTTCATGAAATGAAAGCAAGCTAGATACATGAGAAATACATGTTAAAAGGTCAACATAATGTTGGTGAGTTCATAGGTTTAACTTAATGTAAAACTTTGTAGGGAACACAAGATTCCAGTAGTATAAAGTTAAATACAATTGCGCTAAGCTCATGACACCGACGCTTAACGTATTTGGTATGAAAATGTGCATAAATGCCCCCGGCCAAGTGTTTGCCAGACACTTAATGTAATCCTCAAATGGTATGCGTTCGTTTGACCAGTTGGAGCAACCCAACCCGAACGGGGGTGTCAACCCAATAGATCTATCCACAACATTCGCGCTTTCTAGAAATTAACGGTTCATGATATCATGTAGGGGATTTCCGTGGCAATGTGGTAACTTAGGCAATGCATCAGTTTTGTATTTATGTCCGCATACAAACAAGCATGTATTCTCACCCCAAGGATTTTGTAAAATATTGTAAACAAGTAAAATGGGGCTATGAAACTCACCTTAACAATTCGCAGTATGCAGTGAAATAGATCAATTAGTGTAGTGAGTGGCTCCGACACGCAACCTAATTTAGTACGGCAAGTTTAATCTTTATTTATGTTTAAGACTCGGTAAAGTTTAACGTAACTTTATAAGTTTTTCAATGTTTGTGTTGTTGTTGCTTGTGTGGCAGCATTTAAATTTAAAATAGTTTTTTAAACGATTTCAAGTATTGGCTCTAGAAAGTGTATAAGTGTATAAATATAAAAGCATTAAAGACGAGTAAGCCTTCGGTTCAACATTAACCGAAATGGAGGTACATAAAATGATTACAAATAGATATCAGGCGTTGACAGATTTTGTAAACAATATTGTTAAAAATATATAATACTAAGTGTGTGTATATTTATATTTATCAAAATCATAAAAATATCTAAAAAGAGTTAAGTGCCATCATTCTCGATTTTAAATGGATTAATAGATGTAAGTTATGAATAAAATTCCTCATTGTTGGTTATAAAATGTAGGCTAAATATATATTTTGACGCAAGATGGGCATGACCCGAGTATATATTTTGGTTTCTCGTGATAACTAAATATTAAAAATGTATGTGTTTGAATAATAATTTGTTTTATATAGTTTATAAAGCCCAAGTAAATTTTTATAAGCCGAAATAATCCAATAGGCTTAGATATGCAATATAAATCAATAGTCTTAATAGAATGTATAAAACTTAAGAATTTGGTTTACTCTAGTTTTATAAGTTTCAAATCTAAATAATGATTTATAGCTTACATGATATAAAATATTAAGTTTCGAGGTAAGTTGCATTTTTAAAGATTCTTTTATAAAACAAGTCGCGTAGCTCAAAATCGAATAAACTGAAATACGCCGAAAATCAAGTCGTGAAATAATAAGTCGAATAAGCCGGAACCAAATAAATATTTTCAAATGCTAGTTGGGCTCGGTGTCGATTCGACCCACACACCCGCGACAACCACACTAAAATGAAATAACATGACTTGAGTGGGCTCGACCCACTGTCACTCTCGACCGACCAACAGAAGCAACCAATTGTCTTATAGAGTTGAGATCAATATAGAACTCATATTTGTCATAGAACAAATGAACCAATCATAACCCTCTATTTTTTTTATCTAAATTAATACAAAATCATTTTCCACCTTTTTTTTTAAAACAACATATCTTACAAACGGTAAATCTTCAAAATATAAACAATGCACCATCGTGACGAGAATTAAATTATCTTTCTATAGATATGCACTTTTACATATTTTCGACAAACATTTTTTTTCAAAATTCGTCGAAAAAATCATATATGATTTTACGAATCATATATGATTTTAAAAATCATGTATGATTCGATTTTATGAATCATATATGATTTTACAATCATATATGATTCTCAAAATCATATGTGATTCGTAAAATCGAATCATATATGATTTTCACAAATCATATATGATTTTTGTTGACCGAAATTTTGAAAAAAAAGTTGTTAAAAATATATAGTAGTGCATATCTATAGAAAGATAATTTAAATTTAAATCACGATGGTATAATTTTATATCGTAACGATTAACGGTTTGCAAGATATTTAATTTTTTTAAAAAAGGTGAAAGTTTATCATAATAAAAAAATGAATGACTATTATTGGTTGATTGGATTTATGGTAAATTTTGGTTCTATATTGAACTTTTGCCTTGTCTTATAAATGTATTATTAGTAGCAATCTTTATTTAATTTAAAAAGGTACCTAATGTATTTCAAAATTTTTGAGTTAGATTTTTCTTTTGAAAAGTAACAAATAGTAGCCAAAGTTCCATTTACTGTTAACAAACGCACCAAGTGGAATTGAAGTGTACTCGACCCAAATAAAAGAGACACAAACACATAATACGTTTGTATACTTAAACACTAATTAAGAAAATGCAAATTTGTAACAAAGCAATCTTCTTATTACTTTTAACTTAATTCCAAAAAAAGGAGTTTAGCCCATAACCAACGGGAATGGATCCACTAAGAAGAAAAATAAAAATAAGAAAAATGAAAAATGTTTTCAGCCACACATTTCAAATGAAGAAGGAGAATTTCATGGAAGATGCATATCGTTTTGTAGGTGCATCTGAAATGTACAGTTGTGGTTATTTCTCATCCTTCTCATTTTACTTTTATTTCTTATTTGATCCTTACTCCATAACCACATACTAACATAAACACATCAAGTAGCCAATTCATTTTTCTTTTTTTTTTTGTTTTCTGTTTGAGTATGTTGATGCATAATCTGGCATGATTGTATTCAACGACTCTCCTTGGGCCGTTAGTCGTCTTCTCGAGTCCTAGTAGACTGTCAACAAAGAGAACTCGTTAGAGTGGACCGAGGCCGTAGCCCCGGGTCCACCTCCGATGGTCAAGTTAATATGCGATGTAGCATAACAAAGTTCTTAGGGTTGAGATAACTTTGTCATGTATTTATAGTGGATGGATTAGGGTTTAGGCATAGGTAGGCCAGATCTGCGGGCTCGACCCATTCTCGCCTGGGCCGGACCATCGTCCACAAGCCCCCAAGTCTAGTATGAGATAGCGCATGGCTATGTTATGCTAGACTTAAGTTCCGCTCATGGCGCGTGGGTGAAAGTGGATCCCGTATCGCATTGCGGGTGAGGCGTACCTTTTGTACCCGAGTGACGAAGGCATGGTGCGACGTAGACGCGATGTCAGCATGTATGGCTGCTATTGCGCATGATAAAGAGGTGCGATGAAGACGCGTCAGCCAGGCACAAGTCGCGCTTGGCGCGACAAAGAGGTGCGACGAAGGACGCCTCACGCGCATGTCTTACAACCGACGAGGACGCCTCCCTGCGGCAAGATGGTGCGAATATTTAAATCCTCTTACATACGATCGCTTCTAAATATGCTGCGTGGCGCAGACGGAAGCAGTGGTAGATATACCAGTAGCCCCCAAGTTTGATGGTGCTACTTGTGTAGAGCATTAAACTTATTTAATCATGAAAACACGAATGCAAAGATTAAAAGTATATGCCGCGAATCGCAAAGATATAAAACCTAATGAATTGAAACAATAGACAGACATAGCATGAATAATATATAAGAGAAGTGGTAGTGCGCACCCGTCGTGGGATGCGTGCCGGCGAAATAATTAATTATGTTTTTTTAATGTATAAAATAAAACCCGGATGGATGTACCATGACCGCGACTAATAGACGCAGATGGATTTATCTTAACCGCATGGACTCGAACGTTTGTGGATGATCGCAGATGTATATACCACGGCCTTTGTCCAGTGCGCATCATGGCGATTGACTAGCATCGTGGTGTTCGCGCATACGCGTTCTCTGCGAAGATGTCTGAACGCACGGTCTTACGCGGGTAAATTTATCGTGACTGCGTTGTTTGAGCACGAACAAGCGTACCAACCGTAAAAACAGTATCTGCGCGAATTAATTCGCGGCTAAAAAATAAAAGAGCTCCGATCGTGCGGATATTTTCTTAGGTCCGATCGTGCGGACGAAAATATAAAATAGGTCCGATCGTGCGGACTTTTTCATAATCTCATGTAAAGAAATATTGTAATTCGTATACTGTTATTTGTATGATGGTTCATAAACAAAATGTATTTAATTGAAAGTAAGCCAATAAGAAAGGAACTTTATTGAAGTTATTTTATTACGTAAACCAAACAATGGTTCGTGTCCATGTGCAGTGGTTCATTCATAACTTCATCCCATGTGCAAGGATTTTAAAGTAATGTTAAATTCACATACCAACTTTAGAAATTGATTCGTGGTCCCAGCAACCTTGAATCGGCAAGTGGTACGCAGTGCTTTTAATATGAGAACACGAAACATAATTTATTCGTGGTCCCACGGATGGCGCCAACTGCTGATGCATAATCTGTGCGGATTGGATTCAACGACTCTCCTTGGGCCATTAGTCGCCTTCGAGTCCTAGTAGACTGTCAACAAAGAGAACTCGTTAGAGTGGGACCCGATGCCGTAGCCCCGGGGTCCACCTCCGACGGTCAAGTTAGTATGCGATGTAGCATAACAAAGTTCTTAGGGTTAGAGATAACCTGTCATGTATTTATAGTGGGTGGATTAGGGTTTAGTCATAGAGTGGGCCGCATCTGCCGGGCCTGACCCATTCCTGGCCCAGTCCAGACCATACGTCCACAGAGTACTTTGACCACAAAAGGCACAAGGAAAAAGAAAAAAAAACAAACACAACTATAACTTAAATAAATAAATCAATAGATATAGAATAAGCATCTAGACATGAACACTTCCAATATAAGCCAACCTTAGTTTTTAGTAGTAAGTTATTATTTGCCACACAAGATTTCAATTAACAACACAATTTTACAAAGATAGCAATTAACAAATTTCCTTACAATGATGGTGGTGTTGCTGAATGGAGGAGAAAAGAAACGATTCGAGAACACAAATGGGTCGAATACTCTTGAACCAAAAGTCGATTACAAAGAACAAATTTATACTCAAATCGGTTAAATCATACCCCGAATTAACTGAAAACCAAGTCAATTTGGAAAAGCCCTATATTTAAAACTCTATTTTTTTTTATTTTTTTTTATTCTTAGTGATTGTGTGTGAAAAAGTGATGAAAACATATTATTCTCGCCTCTAATTATAGGAGAAAACATGGAAGGTGAGACCATAGGGCTACTTGGTCTTCATAGGGAGGGTGAAATCTTTTCTTGGCTTGTGTCGTTGTCCACTGCCGCTCCTCAAAGCATTCTTGTGACATGTTATGGTGATAGATAGTCGTTTATGGCATGGTGAGAGGGATGAATTTGGAGTTGACCTCCAAAGAGAGAAGAACAGATATGTTTTTATGTTTATGTGGGAGATGCATAGGAGATAGAAAAAGAAAAAAAGGGAAAACGATGGGTCATGAGAGTTTTTATCCTTTTGTTTTCTTATTATAAATACAGTATAATCGGTACCTCGTGTTTTGTCGAATCTACGTGTAAACGTACCTTCCCGATACACGTAAAATATAAAAATTATATTCTTGAAAACGTTTTCGAAAGCGTAATAATATGGTAATTTACGGGTTGTTATAGAAACAAAGACCATCCCAATGCGTGTCTTGTCTAAATGATCTATTGTCTCATCCACCAAAAATCTTTAATCTTGCCTATTACATGGTTAAAAGAATGGTAGGTGTGTTCAAATTCAATAACATGGTACTTCCCTATGGTATGCTCCTAACACAACTCTGTGAGTATGTTAGTGCAATGCAACATTCTCCTATTACCGATGATCATTTTCTTGCTAACCATGTTATGGTACCACTTACCAAACAACCTCCCAAACGGCTCATGATCAATGGGAAAAGGCCTCGTGCTCTCTCGAATTCTTCGGACGAAGATGAAGAAGTTGAAGTCGATCCCGATTCTAACTTTCAAATAAACCCCATGACCTACTATGAACAACTTCCCACTCTTCCAAATGAGTCTGAAGAATTCAAGCAAACAAAGGGGATGTTCAAATGTTTAACTCACTTCATCATGAATTCGGGAAAGAAGAAGAAGTGAAGAGATTGACGAAAGAGACATTATGCTTGTCTTTATGGTTATTTTAGAAATTTTATGATTATCAAACTATGTATGCTCATAATTGTGCAAGACTTACTTTGTTACTTTTATCTTAATATTTGGTTGTTATCATATTTACTCGCATATAGGTTGTCATTATGTGCAATATATTCTGTACTTTTTCTTGTATTGATGTATGTTTCCAGTAGAAATCATTAGTTTTAGTATGCGACACCTAGAAAAAAATGTTGCATGTTTTCTGTGGAGTATTCTGTCTCAGAAAGACGGATCATTGATTTATAACTAGCCGGATCCCTCAAATAAGGGATCCGTGGGATCCTGGCAGACATAAGTAGATTTTTTTAACATCTTCACTTCAATCTAATCTTCCAGATCATATTATACTAGTTAAACATGATACTTTAGGATCACTTAAGTCTTCCTCAAACTCAGTTGGTCTCACAGCCACTCATAGATAACTTAAGGTGCTTTTGATTTATCATTTCATCAAAACTCACCACATTTCCGCTCTAATGCTCACACATTATTTATCTCATCTCAAAAAACCTAGTTTGATATTTCTCTAAATTTTAGCAAAACTAATTTTAGTCATCCTTACCTCAAAATAGGCTAAAACTTGTTTTTCATTTCTTATGGTTTTTAAGAAATTTTCCAAATTTCTTTTAAGTTACCATCTGATCTCTAGGACCATTTGACTCCACTTGACACTCTCAAATTTCTTAGTGTCATCTTTGATCACCCATTGGTGCTCATAAAAACCTCATTTCTTTCCATAAAAGATAATCATTAGCCACCCTCACTCATTTCACTTGATCATATAAGTCTCATATCATTTAAGACACCTGAGGAGACTGAAACACTTAAGATGTGTAGGTACTAGACCTTACAAAAACATCATTTTTTTCCCTTGGCTACTGAGATCTGGATCCCCAAATTTAGGTTAGACGGATCCCTCTTTTGAAGGATCCGTGGGCAGCTGCTCAGACAAAGCTAATCCTACTTAAATAAATCATTTCAAGCTCTCTTTGTTTACTTGAACACTTCATCTTGTCGTAATTGACTTCCTAGATCAGTGCAACTCTGTAGTTGACTCTCATGCATGCAATTCATTGCAATTTAAAGGATTTTAGTGGCTTAAGCTTTAATTAACTTACCAATCCTTTCCCCTTATAAACCTCCTTGTTAGAACTTCCAAATCACCATTCTCAATAGCTAAACCCTCTTTTCACACCTTCCCACTTCACTATGAGGAAAGCCCCTAGTGTTAACTCATCCACTAAAGGACCTCCCAAGAAACTTGCTCGGGTTGTTCACGAAATCTCTTCAACCGAATCATCACCTGTTAAAGCCTCAAACACTAGAATTCCCTCACAACCAACTTTACCAATCAAACCAATTCCCAAAAGGATTGTTCCCACAAGACAACCCTTACCAAACACTACCATACCTCCTAAACCAAACATCCCTACTTCCACTAAACCATCACCTCTAGTACCTAAAGCTATCTCTTTCACCACTCCACTCTTATCTCCACGCCTCTACAACTTAGAGGACTTGCCTTCTAGGCCATCTCATCCACCACCATTGCCAACATTTTCCTCAATTGAAAAAATAGCGCAACAACAAAACTTTGGTGTTGAAACAACACTAGCACCCGTATCTTTTTCTCCATCACCCCCAAATAGTCCATTTTGGATTATGAGGAATCAACAAAATCGACAACCGGATCACATGGAAGTAGATACCTCTCTACCACCATCCTCAACACATATTCCACCACCTTCATCTGTAGTTGAACCACCTCCAAATGTGCCTCCACAAATCCCTCCATATTTTGTGGAACCTCCACCCTCTTCATCCAACCTTCCACGTCAAACCACTTCATTCCTACCACAACCATTCCCTAGCCATGACAAAGATTGTTATCATCGTCAACATGTTGAAGGCTTAGTACATGAAGTATGAGACGAGCTACACTTCATGTTCTATCACCTCCTTGAACGTTTCGATGAGGTCAACAAATCTAATCATCCTCAAGCATAGGAATTCAAGTGGTGTCATCTTCTTAGGTGTAACTTAGACTTGCTATGAATCATACTTCATGTTTTAATCATTTTCTCAGTTTTAGAGTTATGTACATCATTTCTCTCATTTGATTGAATGATATTACATGTTGTGTGCTATACGGTTATGAGAATATGTTTAGTGCCATAATATATAACTTGTCTTGTTGATTAAATAGCACATTTCACATCCACATTGCTATCATAAGATTGCAGGTACACAGATCCCTCACTTTTGCCTAGACGGATCCCTCACAGGGAGGAACCGTGGGATCCGTGCAACAGAAGCACTTTGTATCACTAATTTGAATCTCATTTGCAGGAAATTATGCATCATATACTTGCTTTCTAACCTTGGTTTTGTAGATTTTCAAAATACACATGAAGACTTTGTCACTCTCAATAAGGGGGAGCCTTTCGTGAAAGCAAAGCAATTGTAAAAACGCTTGCAATACTTTCACTTAGAATTTATTTACTACTTGACGTCCTCCTCAAAAGGGAACACTCGTCAAGGGTAAGCATTTCGTCAAAATATGAAACCATTTGCAAACATAATTGCAATACACTCGCTTAGTCTTCTTAATTACTTGACTCCCTTAAGAAAGGGAAGCATCCATCAAGGGGGAGCTAAGACGAGAATCCTTCTCTTCTCTTACTCTTTATATTTTACTTTTCATGTTCTTCTCAAAACAATGTGTTAGTTTTTTTCAACACTCTTTTGTTTCGACAAAAGGGGAGAAAGAGTAAAACTCAATTCAAACTTTTACTAATTTTAGTTTTCCTTAAAATAATCTTATGTTTTGTCATCAACAAAAAGGGGGAGATTGTTAATACAAATAAGCCATAAAAACGTTTATTTATATTTTACGATCTTCTAATATTTTGTCGATAACAAACGTAAAATTATTTTAACAAAACAAATAAAATACGTAAAAGGTTTGAGCCAATAGTTTACTAACACACTTACATTTTCATATAAAATACTAAACAAGTAATATTGTTTACATCTTATAGAAATGCACATGTATAACAACTAGTGTTTACATAATATGGAAATATACATATATACTTTGTATATATTGTAATGGGTAATGTAATGGGTAAAAATCTAAGTCCATGACCCATTGACTAGGTACAATGAATGTTGTTGGGTAAAACCCAAAGTCCATGACCCATACCTATGGAGCTTGATCCATAACCCATGACCCATTGCATGACATCATGCATGAAGTCATGATGGGTATTATCCATGATCCATGACCCAAGACCCATGACCCAATGTCTAGATAAATTGCAACTTGTTGGGTATCCATAAAACATTACCCATAACCCATGGTTCATAACCCTTAACCCATAACCCGGTTTGCAACATAAAATCCGGACTTAAGCTGACCCAGTTTGGATCCCTAAGATTACTAGCCGGATCCTCCGGGAGGATCCGTGGGAACTGTGGAACGATGAACAATTGTGTCTATAAATAGTGAGCCATTTCTCTCTTGCTACTCACCCCTTTTACACATACTCTCTCTTAGTATTGTAAAATCTCTAACCTCAGTTCCAAATGATCTTTCTATGTAGTTTTGTGTTTGTGTGATTCTCTAGGTTTCTCTTAAAGGCGAGATCACCACCTCTTGAAGACGCGAAAGCTTAAGGTCATGAGTTGCTAAGCTTCGTCATCATCAAGACTACTGGAGTGTCTCTTGTTGATAGTTCTTTTCTCCCTCCATAGAAGTGTAGTGTCGAAGGCATTAGTGAAAGGTGCCGAAGGGTCGTGTCGAAGGCATTAGTGAAAGGTGCCGAAGGGTCATGTCGAAAGCATTAGTTAAAGGTGCCGAAGGATTGTGTCAAAGGCATTAGTGAAAGGTGACAAGGGTGTACATTCGATATGGTGCATCGATGTACAAGATAGATAGTTTGGGTTAAAGGATATTGATATCCTTATGACGTTGTAATAAGGAGTGTGTCTCCTTTGGGGTAGTCATGTAGTGGTGTAGTTTTGGGTAGTAGTTCCTCCTTTGTAATGGAACTCGGTATCTATCCTTGTACCGCATAAAGTGTAGGTGACGTTGTGATAGGTTTGGTTCTACCTCGTGGAAGAACCAGGTGTCTAGACTTGTACTGGATAAAGAGTAGGCGACGTTATGAAGGCTTCTCCGCCACATTAAGGAGCTCGTGTTGTGTAGTGCTTACGAACAATCGAGTGGGGAACTCAAGGAGTGGAGTAGGGTAAGGAAGGTGTCCTTGTAGCCGAACCACTATAAATACTCATGACGTGGTTTTGTGTTCCTTACTGATAAGGTTTTAAAATGTACCTTTTTGAGGGGTCGTTTAAGCCCTTATTTGATCACTTTTGTATCAGTTATTACTTAATATCGTTCTTTTTCACATTTTAGGTCTCTTGAAGGCAAATTGTGTAATGGCACTTATTTGGACGAAAAGCGCGGATATCTGAAGAAAATGGCCAAAGTCAAGAATCGAGACACTCAGTGCTGAAATACAAGGTGACGGCGCCTTTGCTTAATCTATGACGCCGTCGGAGGATTTTGTGACGGAATGAAGCCAAATCTCTTATTTTCAAGTGACGGTGTCAGCTTTAAAAGAGTAGGCCGTCGCCAACTCGGACGGCCTAGATTCGATCCAGACGGCGTCAGAAGCTAAAGAGGACGGCGTCACAAGCACAAGGTGAAGCCGTCGAAGACTAACGTGGCCAAGACAAAACCCTAATGACGGCTATCCGACGGCGTCACAAAACATAAGGTGACGCCGTCGCATATGTAATCTTATATATAGGTCATTCGTTGTGTACTTAATGCTTGATTAATCTTTGTGAACCTTAGGTTATAGCACTTAGAGTGGTTGTAAGCTAAACCTTCCAAAGAGGCCTTAGAGTTAGAGTTTATGATCCCTAGTGGTTTTTTGTAGACGAGACCCTTTGGTAACTTCAAAGAGTTAGGGATAAACGCATACCCTACGACTTTAGACACACAACGCAATTAAGAATAAGGACGTGACAATTCAACCATCAATATGAGATAATTAAGGAGTAGTAAAACCTAAGTGAACACATCTTTAAACTATCATACGAGCACACAATAATTAGACATAGACTACATACACCTTAGATAATTAGATAAGTAGAGTAATCGGTAGCAATACCATCCCCCAAATCCAAACCCCGAGATTCGTACTTTTCCATTTCCTAAAAAAACATAAAAAAAGATAAAAAAATAATCTTCCTCAACCCCAACCTTAGCGTAGTAACTTCTCACTAGCATTCCTATTCTCCTAGAGAACGATATCAATACTGTGGCTTACCCTAATACTACACTACAACGATTAGGTTCATTGCCTAGGGTGTTATAAAACTTGCTCGAAGAAAAGGAAGTTCCTTTGACCTCGAGCGACGCGTGTAGCGTTATCAAGTTTTGGCGCCGTTCGGGAATAGAATAGCTAGTTAGTAGTACACCTCGTTTAGGTTTCTTTGCTTGATTCCTATCAAGTAAATTTTTCTCATTCTTAGCTTTCTCATAGTCTATCCCCCTTCTTCGTGACCTTTGTTCGTAATCCCATCACTTTTCATCATGGAAGGTGATAACCAACCACCATTCATCAACCTACCACCAAATGACCCGCCAAGAGCCCGTACTCTTGGTGAATACTCGAGACCAAGCCACCTAGGCTATAGGAACACCATTGAGCTTCCCGACCAAGCCCAAACTACGGTACCGCAATCCGACACCATCCGGTTGGTGCAAAGCGGATGTGCATTCCATGGACTTCGTTCCAAGATCCTAATCAAGATCGAGGGATTTCCTCAAAATTGTTGATTCCATTGACCTTGATGCTACTACTCGGGAGACACGCAGCGTCTGCGTCTCTTCCAATTCTCTACGGGACCAAGCTAGTAATTGGCTTGAGCGACTTCCAGCCGGCTCCATCTCAAGTTGGGATGATCTCACCTCTCGTTTCCTTGCTCAATTTTTCCCACCGGGAGAACCACTAAGCTTAGGAATGACATCTTGATGTTCCAACAACGTCAAGGTGAATCTCTACGAAGCATGGACTCGATTCAAGGACTTACCAGTAAAGTCCCTCATCACGACATTGATCTTTGGCTCCAAGTCCAAATCTTTTATGATCATGTCAACTTCCCCCAAGCGATCCATTGACCAAGCGGCGGTGGAAAACTTAGTGATCTCACGCGGAAGAATCATGGGGTATAATAGAGGACCTTGCTCTCTATGACAACGAAAGTTGGAATGACCCCCGTGAGTTGCCCAAAACCCTTAAGGTAATCTCCTTGCCTCCCATTGACTCACAATCTTCCGACCATAGGATAATCGAACTTGAAGATCAAGTAAAATTCCTAATGATTTCCTACGAAAATCCTAAGTCTTCACATCAAGTGAATAAAATCACTCTTCCTTGTGAGTTATGTAGTGGTCCCCATGACACTCGTGATTGCACAAGACTCCCTGAACAAGCTTTTGCGGACTACGCCTCCATACGTACCGACGGAGCGGGAGAGAAGTGGTACACTTTCAATCCCGAACAAAACAACTTAGGAAACTCTTACAACCCCTCATGGAGAAATCACCCTAACCTTAAGTGGAACCAAAACTCAAGCACACCCCAAACCTCATCTAGTCCACCTAATAGGTTCAATCCTCCAAGCACAGGAACCCCACTAATCTTGAGGCAATTGCATCTAGGTTCATGTCATCTCAAGAAACTCGATTGACTAAGCTTGAAGCGATTTTAAGCAAAGACAAGGCGAGATGACAAACAAGCTCGATGCCTCTTAAAAGCCTTTAATGACCGGGAAATTGGAGCACTCCCAAGTGATACTATAAAGAACCCAAAAGTGAGTTCGATTTCATCGACTTCATGTTCTTGTTCACCATGGGAGAGTGCACATCCATGCCCCTCACACGCAACGGTTCACTCGGTAAATGCTATCAAAAAGGGTTCCAAGCCATCCAAAATGAGGTACCAAGGCCCTGCACCATTGGTAGAACCTACTCTTGAGAAACCCGTCAACCAAGAACCCAAACCTAGTCTAGAGGAGGAATACAAGGAACTCCATCAAGAAAAACCGGTTCTTGAAGTCTTAGCTCATGCACCTTATTATAATGCTTTAAAAGAAAATATGAGTTAGAACTTAAACTTGGAAAACATGGGTCCTCTTTTGTGCGAAATAATTTACCTAAGAAGAGACGATCCGGGCTATTTACTCTTCCGTGTAGGCACGGAACTTCAAACCTCTCGATGCTCTAGCCGACTTAGGATCATGCATCAATCTTGTTCCGTTGTCCTTCCATAGAAGCCTTAACTTACATAAGATAGAACCAACGAAACCATCTTAGGTCTAGCGGACGGTGAGTGTCGCGCATCCGGTAGGAATAATAAAAGACATGGTAGTACACGTAGGAGAGTTGACTCTTTTGGCCGACTTTCATGTGCTAGACATGAATAAGGACCCGACATGCCCATTACTAGTAGGAAGAGGATTCTTAGCTACTGCTAGTGCCATCATCGATTGTAAGATGTCCAAGCTAGTGGTAGGAGAGGGAGTGCTAGGTCAATTCACGATGTCAAAAGGCATATGTACTACAAAGAAGAGGAAATCCCACATGAGATTAGGTTGGATAGGCGCCTTCTAGATATGGACCTTGGATAGATAAGAACCTCATAGGTCCCCAATGACCTTTCTACTTAGATGAAGCCTTTGCTAGTAAAGCAACTTTCCATGAAAAAGAGATGGCTAGGGACATGGAAGTGAACCCGTTCGAGGACGCCTTAGTATTTAGGAAGATGACCGAGTTCCTAGGAAGTTTGCCCGTCAACCTTGTCATGAATAGGTGGAAAATTGAAAAGCCTAAACATAAGTGGATTGGAATAGACCACCTAGTGATGGTAATGGAGAGTGGCACATTAGGATAACAATCTATGATCCCAATGGAGAGAAATTTGAAAAGGCATATCGAACCGAACGTACTACTAGGAACCTAAATTATAAGTTTGATCCTTATGACATTGTTAAGGATAAGCTTACTTATATCGGTACGTGAGGGCACGACTACGAGTCTAGCTACAAGACTCTTAAATAAAGAAAAGAGCTTCGTGGGAGGCAACCCATGCTTAATTGTTAGATTGTTAGTGTCATATATCTTTTATTGATTGGTTATTCTCATGTTTAAATTTGTAAAAATACTTTATTTTTGTTTTTAACCTCGTCTTGATTGCATATAAAGGTATTTTACATAAAGGATAAGTGTAGGGAGGATTACACACGTTTTTAAAAGAAACGTAAACATGAGAATAACAATTCATTAAAAGATATATATGTGTGTTTGTTCAAGTCAAATGCTTGTATCGAGTCATAATGGATGTTTTGCGAAATTTTTCCAGATTCTAAAGATGTAAATTTTCCGAATTTTTGTAAAATTGTAGACCGCTTTTGTCGGGATAACTTTGACGGTCAGATTGCAACTCGACGGCGTCGGGATTGCAACTGACGTCGAAAAGGAGTAAAACAACATATTACTTTTTCTCGTTTCGAGCTACTTGTAAATTTTTGGAATTTTCGGTCTTAATTTTCCGAAATGCAGTAAACATCCATTCCACAAGCATTATATCCTAGTTTAGTCGAGTCTTATATATATTATTACCGCCGATTTTACGCGAAGGTTTCATTTTTTTCTTCGAATGTGCGGTTTTATTTATCAAGAAGAAGAAACAAAAGATTGGAAGGAGCTTTTCACGCACACATTCTTCTTGGAAAGGATTTAACCACTACTTCACACACGGATCCTACCGAGCTAATCGGGGAGTATTAGTTTCTTTCGTTTTCATTACCTTCTATTATCATAACTTTGATACTTCGGGGAACATTGAGGACAATGTTCGGTTTAAGTGTAGGAGGAAAATAAAACGGAACTTTGAAACTATACTTATCCTTGATTATTTGCTTTGTCCAATTGTATTTGTGTAATAAACCATGAGAAAATGTCGGTTAGGGTAATTTTGGCACCAAATTTAAATTTTTTCATGACATATAGGAGTGGGCCATTAGTCTTAACAAAAGCGTCTCACGGATAGGAAGTTGCATGACTAGCACAAAAACCCTTTACCACCTAAATTCTACCCAAAATGTGAGGATCGCCCTTAGATTAGTAGGAATTAAAAGCATTCATCTTTAATGCTTAGAGTGTGAACCGGTAGTATATTAGATTCTAGAACTTGTTTTATGATACATTCCAAGTTCGCTAGTAAGACTACACTTGTGTAGTTAGGAATAACTAAATGATAAGAGGCATTAGGATAACCCTTGTTTGATACCCGTAATATAATTACTTCTTCCACATCGGTTGAGTAATTCCCCACACCTTTGCGTTGTACTCATCTTTAGTACACGATACCCCTAGTTAACCACTCGAGCCTATCCTTTTCGCGGTTCTCGTGATGTTTCGGTTTTCGAATATCAATGAAGAACATTGTTTACACCCACCCCCAAATATACACCCAAATCGCCTTAGCCTACCCTGTATGCACTCACTTTTAGTGCATTATTGTTATCACCCTAAACCCTTAGTTCAATTATCTAGTTACTTGCATGAGTTGCTAAGTCGAGTCATATTCTTTGTACACAGTTTTGGGATGATTGGGACTCATGGGAAAAAGTTAAAGTTTATAAAATGATTAGAAGGGAACGTTAAGTTCCCTTATTTATGTAATAACATACCCCAAGTGTTTTGATATTTTCAATTGGGTCAAATTAGTGTTAGAGTAATAAAACTCAAGTGTAGGGATGTGCCTATAAATCCCTATCATTTGATGTTACCGTAAAGGATGGTAGAGTAAAAGTGTATGAAAAAAAAAAAAAAAAAAAAAAAAAAAAACATACGGCTACCATCCTCTGACTATCCTTTAAATTTATGTTTGTTTGTTTGATTAGCTAGAGTTTTGAGTGTCGAGTCTTGGCTTAGCAACGCCATTCTTCGTATGCTTGTAACAAAAGATTTTTAACTTGCCACCACTAAATAGCCTATCCCACCAAACCCTTTGTTTCCCTAGTAAGCCTAACATTACAACCCTTTAAAGACCTCTTTGATAGTCTTTCCTAGGTGCTTACGCCAAAGCGATGGAGGTTTGATCTATTCTCAAGCCTATGGTAATCTATGTACTAGGACCGGTTAATGAGTGTTTAATCTTCCATTTCAACTTGTTATATTTCATATACACCGAGAGAGATGTGAGTATCCAAACACCCCATGTGAGGTGCTAGTATGTAATTCCATGCTTGTTATGACTTTTCGGGCTTATATGTGTTGTGGACTGTTTTAAACCAATGCTTCATGACCCCAACTTATAAATTAATTGGCTAAAACACATTTGCTTGAGGACAAGCAAATACCAAGTGTAGGGATATTTGATAAGGTTTTAAAATGTACCTTTTGAGGGTCGTTTAAGCCCTTATTTGTTCACTTTGTATCCGTTATTACTTAATATCGTTCCTTTTCACTTTTAGGCCTCTTGAAGGCAAATTCTTGTAATGGCACTTATTTGGACGAAAAGGCGCGGGTATCTGAAGAAAATGGCCAAAGTCAAGAATCGAGACACTCAAGTCTTTGAAATACAAGGTGGCGGCGTCATTTGCTTAAGCTATGACGCCGTCGGAGGATTTTGTGACGAGACGAAGCCAAATCTCTTATTTTCAAGTAGCGGTGTCGGGCTTTAAAAGAGTAGGCCGTCGCAACTCGGGCGGCCTAGATTCGATCCAGACGGTCGAATCGAAGAGGACGGCGTCACAAGCACAAGGTGAAGCCGTCGCAAGACTAACGTGGCCAAGGCGAAACCCTAATGGCGGCGATCCGACGGGCCACAAAACATAAGGTGGCGCCGTCGATATGTAATCTTATATATAGAATCTGAATTTTTCGGTATGTAGGTATAGTCTTTGGAGTAAAAACCTAAACCGAACCAAGGTCATCTTGTACGATATTTTAGGGTTCCAAACCTATCTTACACTAAGATAAGTGTTTTACTTCATTAATTCAATTATGTCTTTAATTATTTGTGTGTATGCTTGCATGTTCTCCATGTCCGCTAATTTACTTGTGTGTTTGCTCAGGGAATATGAAACTTAATTATTGAATATTGATTGGTTGTCTCTTATCTTAATTGTTAATGATCTAGTAATGCGATAGGTCTTCGTTGTGTATTTAATGCTTGATTGTAAGCTAAACCTTCCAAAGAGGCCTTAGAGTTAGAGTTTATAATCCCTAGTGGTTTTTTATAGACGAGACCCTTTGGTAACTTCAAAGAGTTAGGGATAAACGCATACCCTACGACTTTAGACACACAACGCAATTAAGAATAAGGACGTGACAATTCAACCATCAATAGGAGATAATTAAGGAGTAGTAAAACCTAAGTGAACACATCTTTAAACTATCATACGAGCACACAATAATTAGACATAGACTACATACACCTTAGATAATTAGATAAGTAGAGTAATCGGTAGCAATACCAACCCCAAATCCAAACCACGAGATTCGTACTTTTCCATTTCCTAAAAAACATAAAAAGATAAAAATAATCTTCCTCAACCCCAATCTTAGCGTAGTAACTTCTCACTAGCATTCCTATTCCCCAGAGAAGCGATATCAATACCGTGGCTTACCCTAATACTACACTACAACGATTAGGTTCTTTGCCTAGGGTGTTATAAAACTTTCGAGAAGAAAAGGAAGTTCCTTTGACCCCGAGCAGCGTGTAGCATTATCACTTACTCTTTATCTTTGCATTACTTATTTATATGCTTATCTATCATCATCCAACACACACATTAAATAGATTTACATAAGTCGATTTAAATAGTTTAAAATGAAGTTTTAATCGGTAAAACTATTCAACCCCCCCCCCCCCTTCTAGTTTTCCACACACGCGTTGTTCCGGAGTTAAACCTTGAAGGTCATAAGTGTCATAGACATCATAATCTTCATCCTCATAGAAACTAGTATCATATGCACCTTCACTCACCATGAAACGAGAAGTCTCATCATAAACATCTTAGACTTCATCATCACTATCATTGTTGGAAATAACTAAATTCCCAACTTTAGAAAACGAATCACCTAAATTTTTACCCTCATTAACCATATAAGGTATACTACTAGAAATAGCACAAGGTGTAGCATTGGATGAGCTAAAGATATCTTCATTGTTACCCACGTGGCCCACTTTAGCCTCCTTTAGTATAGGAATCGGCTTTCCATCGTCACCCAAAAACACAAGCTTCCCCTCAATTATTTGACTTTCAAGCTTATTAATCTTTTCAATAATAGGCGTAGTACTTGGATTGTCAAATGAATCAATGGTAACCCTTTCCTGTTTATCCGTGTTCTCAAATCCAATATAAAAACCCGAATCTTTACTAACAATAGGATCCTCATCTAAATCACCAAGGGCTTCAAAAGCATTAGGCGTGTTAACCATTTCAGCATCCTTACTTGGTTGTGTAGGCGTAGACGCCTCCTTAGTAGAGTCGTTAGAAGGAGAAACCTTTGTACTCTTTACTAACTGAATAACAAATTGAAACAAAAAAATCTAACGAATGTTAATAAATATGAACCAAACTTATGTAAATTCAAGATATAATCCTGTGACATATTAAAGCTGAAACGCCCCTTTTCCGATTTGAACAAAAAAATTGCACAAATGGAATGACCGTAAAATACCTTCTATTACAAATCAAGAACTCTAATATATTTTTATTTAGAACCAACTACTGAAAGTATTTTTAAATGAAAGTAGACTCAAAGACCTTTAAAATGATAGGTAGCATGACTCCTACGGACTTACGGTTGATTTATACAAAATTGAGAAGATGATCGAAATTTGAAAGCCCTTATTAAAATTCTAACGCAAGCAAATGACCATATGCTGAAATTTCAAATGGTCATATGCCTAGTGTGGAATTTTTTGAATTCAGCATGTAGCCATAGGTTAAATATCATATGGCCATATGGTTCATGTAGAAACATTACAAAAAGCCATATTTTTACATTTCGCTCTATTTCTAGAAAACCAACTTCCAAGATTCAAAAATTTAATGAAACTTTCCAGAATTCTTCACAACAATATATAGTTCATTTTCATTTACACTCGTGATCTAAATGACCCATGAACACATATTTCATAGAGTTTTCCAAACACCCGTTTTGACCCAATTTACATATAACTCTTGTACTAAAACCATACACGAGTTTTTAATAATACTAATACAACTTGACACTTTAAAAGACACCATTTAAATAACATATACATCAACTTAACTTGTTTTGTATACCGGTTATCGACTTATTAACTTGCATAATCAATAAGCGAGCACTTCAATTCCTTTTTGGTGTCACAAGACTACTATCCAAACCATTCATAGAAAACCTACAAAACAGTTAAACAACTAAACCGTAAGTGAAATGCTCAGTAAGTAACCGATAATAACAAGTTATCATATATATCATAATCAAAAGTATTACATATACATCAAGACTAAATTCACTTTAATCAATTCACATACTTACTTGCATACAAGGCACACTTGATCACCTTAAACATGTCCACACATCATCAATCAACATAATCCATATCATATCATGATTAGTTCCAAAACTAAACCAATAACTCACCTTAGTTGGTCAACCTAACTTGTCTAGTTCCAACTTCTTATCTAAGCCTTTTAATTCATACATCTAAACACTTAACACATCAAATATACATAACACAAGTGATCATTCAATATCATAACATATCGTAGCCATGGTTACTTACCTTGAATCCAAGCTAATATTACCAACAAGTTACCATCCTCTGTTTTGCTTGCTTTTCTAGTCAAATAATCACCAACACATATTAAAACCTCTAATTTATATAATAATTAATGGTGTCCTAACTCACCTATAACCATAACCAAAACCCTCTTTATCATTTACATGATATTTTTTTTGGGTAAAAGGTTGTTACATCCAGAAAATTTATTATTCCAAAAAATATTTAAGTACATAGGATGTAAGTGAGTCTTACGTCTCAGCCTGTATAAAGGCGAAATACAAATGCACCATTTGTGCTTCAAACCAAACCAATCACAAGAAAAACAAACCAATCTTATAAAGAAAAAAAACTACTAGATAAACTACTTATGTCTAGTATAACTATGAATCCTTATATCATAGGCGTCACAAAAAGCTAATTGCGCTTTTGTTAAATTTTCACACTCTTCATCATCATATGGGTTATCATCATAAGTCATCTTTCCAATGCTCATATAAGCTCTTCATCCCTGTTCCACCTTCGCTTTTTGAAGATTTCGTAACCTTAGGTGTCGATGCCATAAATCTTGTGGTCTCATTAGCATCATCTTCCACTTCATTCTCGCTATCATTATCCTAATTATCTAAGTTAACAACTTTACTGCTACCAACATTCCCATCCTCACCTTTCGCGTTCCCTGAATTAGTAGGTGTAATCTCTTCATCTTGTTCCACCATATTAAGAACATCAAAAGGATTTGAAGTCACAATTTTTATACCACTAGAACTAGCCACATCACCCATAGGTTTCAAAACAGATTTAATACTATCCACAACCATATTAGAATTTGAACCTTTCGATTTAGTCTACTTATTACCCGACTTCTTAGGTCTGTAGACTAACCGAGACTTAGGACCAACAACAAGACCTCTAACAGATTGTATTTGCCTCTTCACAGTCACATCGGATACAATTTTCTTAAGAGATTGATCCAAAGAATGACCAAAAACCTTACAGTTTGAACATCTAGGCAGCTCCCACTCGTACTCAACACGAATAGAATGCATGATATATCCATTACCATCAATATCAGACACTGCTACAACAAGAGTGTCTTTTAACTCAACATGAAACGGCCATATTTTTTTAAAATATTAAGTATGTCGTATAGGTCTGAACCTTATATGTCGTATACGGTCATACGCCATATAGGATCTGCTCTATACGTCGTATGGACCTGTAATACGAAAAATTGGATAAACTGAAATCTGAATAAAAACAATATTGGGAAACCTGTAAACTCTGAAATCACATTTTATTAACATAATACATAAAAATAATTTACATAAGTTTCGTAAGCAAAAGCGTTAACACTATGAGTGCGGGTGTTAACCCAAACACCCTTATTTTGACCCATTTTAAAATAATTGTTCTAGTTATATACATTGATATCAAAACTTGACTGATACAAATTTGACACTTAATCGTAAAGTATTTGGGAGTTAACAAGCTAAACAATAAATAATGGTTGAGATGCTCGTCACCTATATACCCGAGCATTATCGATCCCTTAAGTCATCTTCTTAATCTTAAAGCCCCAACATCCTTATGACCTAACTTGCAAAACATGGAAACTGAGAAAGGTAAGTCCTGATGACTTAGTGAGTAAACGAGTCTAAGTCTAAATTTGAAATGTGAGCTAATATTATATTTGAGTTTATGCATGGGTGCATAAGCACAGTTCAGGATCTAAGGTAATATCTGAAATGACACTTTCAATTGTAAGCATGAGCATATTAATCTATAATATACTATCAATGGTATGAATTTTAGCCGTCTTGCTACTTTTATATGATTTAGTCGTCTTACTAGACGAAGCCTAATCGTCCTACTATAAGTGAGAAATTCCCTAACCAACAAGTAGTCTTCTTGGTGATCTAACCTATCATCGTACTTTTCTAGACTCGGGTCATCCACAAAGGATGCTTAAACATGTAAACTTGATATATTCTTTCTAAACATGAGTTATCCACAATAGATTTAAATACTATGTTTAGGACGGGTCATCCACATAGGATGCTTCTATGGGAGATCTAAATCGTGCACTTTTTAGGCACATCATGCACTTCTTAGGCAAGCAACATGACTAATGGTGCATTTCTTAGGCATCCATGACATGGCTAATGGTGCTTTTTGTGAGCACCTTTAACATGGATTGTATTCGGTTATATCTGAATCATGACATAATAAGTAATACTCGACTATTTTCGAGTCTATGATCGAGCATGGAAACCTTCGGCTATATTTGAAGCTACCCACACATTCTAAAATCATGTCAATTCTAGTAAACATGAAGCTAGTTTCCGTTACTTACCTCGGTTGGCTTAGGCACTCTTCGAACATTCCGAGACTTTCAAGATCACCTAAACATATAAATATATCATTCTATAGTCATTAAAACTTTCTATAACATACTTACACATAACCTATATCAATATCGCTAACTTTTTGCAATAGGGTTGTTTGTTGATTTTCAAACAGTTTGTTATATATTGAAGATTTGACTCACTTAAAATTAGAGTTAGGACATGAGACTAATTTCATCAGAAAGTATACTTAGAGGACTACAATTTTGGTTTTGACCTTATCTTAATCCGATGAATGATTAATTCTCTACGATCTTTCAAGTTGACACAAAATTCTGCATAACATGTTGTTTTCTGGATAGTTTGCTGAAATTTGTTGTTTTGACACACTTAAACTTTTAATTCAGATATGGGACCAATTTTATTGGAAAGTAGACTCAAGGAACTACAAGCTTGGTTTAGACGTCATCTTAATCTGATGTACTATTGATTCTTTACAATTTTCCAAAATGCAATTTTCTGCAAACCTTGCTGTCTCGTTTCCTAACTTTACCAAAATGACCAAAACTCAAAATAAACCGACTCTAATCACATGCACAATAAAATATCAGCTTACCAAACATGTATATGATCATTTCTACCATGATTCAAGCATTACTAACACATACATCACATATAAACTTGCTAACTCGGCCTTGAGCCAACACCCGTTTAATGTTCTATCTAAGCATCATTTCATCATAATCATGAACTAGCTCATTTTTCTCTAAACATGAACTTTATAATTTCTTAATAATCATTCATAAATCACAAATTATGCTAACATGGTCTATGATCACCAACATGTGTCTAACTTCATAAACATGGTTAAATTTTATTCTTAACAGACTTATTAACTAAAAGCCTCAATTGTTACTATAATTATGAAATCATAAACTTGAATTTAACACTTACCTTAATTGAAGACATGTTAAGGAAGATCAAAACATCTTGTAGCAATCATGATCATCATAAAAATCATCCTAAATCATCATTGGTGATGATTTCTTCATTATGAAGTTCTCTCAACAAAGTTCTAGTAAACACATACATACACGTGTGATCATATTAGGATTTTTGGAATTTTTAAGTTAATGAGACCCAAGGGCATATATGTAATTTATGTTCTTAAAGTTAACTTTCCATTGTTAGTCCCTATCGTTAAATCTTTTGCACCATTAGTACCGTTAACTATTTGCACTGAAGGTCCTTATTTCTAATAAAACTAAAAGAAAGACTTTTCTAATATTCTAATAGCAATAAAATATATTTCTGACTAAAACCATAAAAATTGAAGTGTTACACAACATCAACATGAAGATCAATCATTGCTCTCGCAAAACTAGACCTACCACATGATTCCAGTAAGATATTAGTTTTCATATACACATCAAACCATAACAACAAGGTGGCGTATAAGTGGAATTCTAGAGAAAGAAAGTTAGAGGTTTAGGGAACTTTAGTGAGAGAAAGAAAATTCTTATTATGAGCTCCAACTCTACCTTGGAAGGTAGAGTATTTATAGTCTTACATAAAAGCATACACAATGGGGGTGTGGATCGGGCATACGATGGGTAAAGACCGTCCGTCCTCCACGGTGTTACTTAACTAAATACTACTTAAATTAAAATAACTACGACTATGAGCTTTCTAACGATTACATATACTTGAGGTGACCGACTCTTTAATACACGGAATTTCTAATTTCTAACAATCTCCCCAAGGAGGTCACCTCAATCATGTACTAAAATTACATTGAATACAAATAAATATTACATTAACAATTGTTCTTGCATTCTTGATGTAGTACTTTGCTCTAAGCTCGTAGTCATAGATTCTTCTCATTGCATGCATGGTTACTCCAAGTGGAGGTCTTTTCTTGATCCACGTGATAATAATATTGAGCCGACTTTTGAGATCATCACTATCAAAAATCTACGAGACATCCATTGTGGTGTTGGTATTATGTGATGTTGTGACTTTCGGACCGACATGCTCACACTTTGGACCATGATATCTTCTCATCGAGTGTGAAGCTTTCGTTGATTCATGATATTGGCGGCAGTAGCGAAGCATGGAGTGAAAATATCGAGTCATTGATGCACTAATCATGATTTCTTTTGAGATGAATGTGTTAAGTGAGCATGCGGCTATGTATTGACCGCTTCATTCGATCATTACAAGCGTCGGTGTACATGCATACAACATTAGCAATAAATCGCATGAAAGTGTCTTTGATCACTTCGTTGAATTAATTACACGGCCCACGGTTCCCTTTGATCGATACAAATCTTGCTGTGATCGGTATAATTCGAAGAATTTCCTTGACGGGGTTTCGCGCATTGCTCTAAATTGTTCTCAAACCAGGCGTCTTAAAGAAGACAACACGGAGTGAGTGAACCCGTGAATAGAGATTCATCGATTGATGAAATGAGATTTGAAAAACAATCGTGTATTGCTCAATAGAAATTGTTTTGCAATACAACGAAGGTTTTAGTGAAAATCAAGTATCAATCATAAACGCCTTTTGATTTGAAATATTTGTACCGGTCTAAGTGCTAAAGAAAAGAGTTTTAAGCACAAAGACCGGTTTTAAAGGCATCCGTCAATCCATAACTGAACCGAGATTGATTCAAGAGATTGAATCACCCATTGTTTCTGTTCGGTTGTCACATGGTTGATCTATATAATAGATCTCACATGCCACCTACCGGGAGCTTGTTTGATGTTGGCTCGAAGGTTTTCCATTTTCATTGTGAATATGTTCACATATCACTCGGATGTTACGGCAAAACCCCAAGGATAATGCGTGGGACTCAAGATATAATCTCTCTTTCCACATTGTGTGAAAGAGAGTCTTCATTGAAAGTGTCCTAATGAGATTTATTGATGATCTCGTGGCTCTAGACTCAATTTTGTGCATATTTGGATCTGTCTTGGGAGACTAGGGAGAGGTCTCCTTTTTCAATATCAACAATCTCTAAGAGAAAGTCGATAGATAATGTCGGTTCCTGTGAGAATGAAACAAGTCCTTTAAGAGGAACTTGAGTGGTTTGGAAAGTTGAAGTGCGGTCGTCCTTTGGGTCCATGACGTCTTGTCTTCAATACCGATGTTACCATCGGTAGCATATGGCCGAACTCGGTTTACGCCTAAGGTTGAATAAATGGAGGGCTATTTGTTTTCACCTTTTCTCATTCAATTCTTTTAATTCTTCACCCCTTGATGCTTACCGAGACTTCATAGCTAGAACCTTGTTGGGTTTGTTCCAATACTAGCTCGGTCTCGATCCGCACTCTTCCCATATCTCATTTTCTCCTTTTATCATCATACCTAAGAACTCTACACTAACTAGTGGATAGTCACTGGTAGATCCCTCGGTTACGGCGGATCATGGGAACACATACCTAACCTTATCATCCTTATATCACCGTACATAAAGTAAAGTTGGTCGGTCTATTTGGTATTGTTCATACGCCATTGGAACCAATTGAAAACCATTTCAAAATCAATCCGGATACTTGTGATATATTATCAAAACATTTTGTACCGAATTGTTTTGATATTTTTAGAATAAGTGCTCCCCTCAACATGTGCTTGAATTGTTTGAAATCGTTTTGCACACGGAGGCAAGAGGAAGAAATTACTTCTTTGATTACTATTTTCAAAAAAATATCAACATCACTTCCCTAATCAAGACAAGTAGATAAAGCATTTTAGGGAAGGATGAGGTTTTCATTAGTTTGCTCCCCTCAATATGTGCCTCGAGATTTGAAAAGAGTTTTGCACATACTAGAGGAACACACATTGAGATAAGTGATCACGTTATACATCATAGGTTTAAGATAGATGCTCCCCTCAACATGTGCATGGAAAATTTGAAATCGTTTGTCACATGTGGGAAGGAGAGCATGTTCATCCTTATAAATCATTTTTCCATTTACCGAATTATCAATTTAAATCCAATTTAAATCACACATTCTCCCCCTGATCACAATTATCAAATCATTTGAGATTTGTGATCTCTTATAGATTTAAATTGATTTTGAAAGCTTTTAAGGAGAATTGTGACTTGATTATGAAAGCGTTTTAAGCGATAAGGATCGGATTTAAGACTTTAAACTCCATTGATAAAACATGCATGAATATCTTTTGAAAACAATTGAATGCCAAATAACTTTTTAATTTAATTGAAATCATTCTCCCCCTCAATTAATGACATAGGTTGTTGATTGAGAGATTGATATTTTGACAAATAAGTCCGATGATTATCAAAAATAGAGATCGAGTTATTTTTAAAGCGGTTAATTTTCGTGAGGATAAATGTTTATAGAATCGAGCATGGAATTTGAAAACATGGTAAAGCATGGCTCTGTTCTTTCTTTGAAAAGCGGTTCTTGCTGAAATGACAATAAACCATATTTTCTCTTTCTCCCATTTTTTTTTTTTTTTTTTTTTTTTTTTTTTAATAAAAATTCAAACAACATCTAAAGTCCGTGTCATTCTTTGAATGACAACATCAACAAGTAGATATTATCGATTCGAGAGAAACATGACAAAATGACAATATTTTTTAAGATTTTGAATTTTCAAATTTTTATGGATTTTGAAAGTTTTATATTTTCTATTTGATTTTTGAAGGTTTTATAATTTTGTATTTTGTTTTTCGAATAAATATTTACAAGAGCAGATGAAGATAAACCTTTACTCCTCGTCTTCCTCCACGAAGGCGTTTGAGTGTTTACGGTTGAAGGCTTTTCAAGCCAAGGCGTGGAAGAATAAACTCAAAAGCGTTCTCTTGGAAGAGCTTTGGTGAAGATGTGCGCTAAGCGATATTTAGACCTCACAAAATAGAGTTCTACCATACCTTTTCCACTTGTTCCCGATGAAATGATGTCGAATGTCGATATGCTTTGCTCTTGAGTGTTGAGCGTTGTTGCATGAGAGAACAATAGCACTTTTATTGTCACGATCTGAGAGGATTTTGTTGAATTCAAAGCCATAGTCGGATAATTGAGATCTCATCCATAAGATTTGAGCACAACAGATGACATGGCTATGTATTCAACCTCTGTAGAGGAAATAGAAGTACTCATTTGCTTCTTTGAAGACCGACTCACAAGTTTATCACCCAAAACCGAGCACCTCCGGATGTACTTGACGAGTATCTTGACACCACGCATGATCGGCATCGCATATCTTTGTTAGTGACATACCGGTGTCCTTGGTACCAAAGACCCATATTGATGGTTCCTTGGAGATACCGAAAGACCCGTTTAACCGCTTCAAGGTGCTTTTTAGTAGGCAGCACGGTATCTAACACACATGCACACAATGAACAATATGTCCGGTCTACTAGGCGTGAGGTACATCGAGGATCAATCATACTACGATATTTTGTTTGGTCAATCATGATCCACAGTGGTCCTCATCTAGTTTGGTTCGATCAATCATGGGGTGTCAGGTCACTTGAATCAAATCCAAATTTCTTTAAGATCTGTTGCATATTTAGATTGATTTATGAAAATGCCTCCGGGACTTTGTGAAATTTGTAATCCCAAGAAAATGACATTTGTCCCATCATTGACATTTGAAATTTTGAACTCATTTCATTAGAAAACGATCACATTCCATTGGGTGCAGCCGAGGCAAAAGTAATATCATCAACATAAATTTGAACATGAATTAAATGTTTGCACGACTTCGGTGAACAATGTTGGATCAAGCGCTCCTTTGCTAAATCCGGTTGATAGAAGAAACTTTGTGATGTATCATACTATGCCCTTGGAGCTTGCTTTAAACCGTAAAGGGCCTTCTTCAAACGATAAGCGTGAGTAGGATGCTCTTGATTTACAAATCCTTCGGGTTGGCGGCGTAGATGACTTCTTTAAGGTCTCCGTTCAGAAATGCCGTCTTCACATCCATCGATAGACTACCATGTTCTTACTAGCGGCATTAGCGGAAGATTATGATTGCCTCGATTCGAGCAAGCGGACAAAAGATTCTTCAAAGTCAATACCCTCCTCTTGGCGGTATCCTTTAGCAACTAATCAAGCCTTGTTCTTGATACATCACCATGCTCATCTAGTTTCACTTTGAAGATCCATTTTAGAGCAATAATCATGGCACATTACGGGGCGGTACTAACTCCCATACATCAAGACGATCAAACTCATGAATTTCATCTTGCATAGCATTGAACCAAATTATCTTCGTTCATGGCATTTTAACATCCTTTGGTTCGATCTTTGAGAGTACGGAGTTGAAGAAACACCATAGGGCATCGGTTGCAAGTTGTTTCGTGTTGATACGGAGACGAGAGGATTTCAATGATGTTGTCTAATGGATGATCGTGAGTCTATTTTACGAGGTGTTCATGTGGTAGTTGTTGAGGGGTGAAGTAGTAGAGTCGATGTCTCCTGAAGAAGATGGTTACGAAGAAGATTCGAGAGCAAATATGTTTCGAATGGACCATCTTGGGAGTAGCAAAGGGATTAACTTCATCATTGATGCGAAACATTTCCATGATGTACATTTGAAGAATGATGATTTGTTGATGATCTTGAAGGATCGTAGCGGCGCTTCTTGACTTAAAGATATTGAGGCGAGGGATTGCCTTCATTCACGGGAATATGGCGACCTACTGTTGTAGGAATCGACACCTCATTAGTACTTGGATCATAAAGTTCATCAAACATAGGATCAAGCAATTTCTTTAAATCATCTTAGGATGGAGGTACATATGGAGTTTCTTGAGAAGAGTTTGGAACAAGGGATGAACCAATGGGACTTTTTTGAAGTGTGGGTCAGGCTGAATTGTCAAGGAGCCATTTGACCGGTCGACTCATCAAGCGTGGGTGAATTGTTTCCATGATATTTCGTGTTCTTTAGTTGTAGATTCGGTATCCTTTTGTTTGGAGCATACCCTACAAAAACTCCAATGTCGCTTTGGCTCTAAGTTTGCCTAAGTCTTGTCCCTCATTAGTTGGATAACACAATGCACCAAACACACGAAGGAAAGAGAGATTAGGTTTTCGTTGAGGACAAGTTCATATGGAGTTTTCCATGAGCGGTGTGAATCAAGGAGCGATTTTGTGTGTAGCATGCGGTGGCAATAGCTTGACCCGGAGAAACATTGGAACCTTTGAGTAAATCGGCATTGTTCTAGCGGCTTCTACAAGAGTTCGATTTAGTCTTTCAACTACACCGTTACATTGAGGAGTTCGTGGAACACTTCTTTGATGGTGATTCAACGCTTTCATAAAATTCACCGAGTTGTTTGTTGACAAACTCGGTTCCATTGTCTGTTCTTATTATTACATGACTGTTTTGTTAAGCGAACTGCGGTTTGTTTGATGAGTTTGATGATGATATCGGGAGTTTCATCCTTTGTCCTTAAGAACTTGACCCGGTGAATCTAGATTAATCATCAACCACAACTAACACATATTTCTTCCTAAATATATTACGCACCCTCATTGGTCCACATAAATCCATATGAATCATATGAAGAACTTACGTGCCGAGTTAGTAGGTTTGGGTTTATGGGCATACTTCTTGGTTTTTCCCAATTGATTCTTGAACAAAGATGATCCTTTTCATACTTGAGTCTAGGTAAACCTACAACTAAGTCCTTTACGGAGAGATCATTGATGGTACCAAGTTCAAGTGATTGAGACGGCGATGCCATAACCATGACTTTGTTTTAGAGGCCTTTGACAATAAGCAAATTGGAGAAGACTTCATCATATCTTCGATAGAGATGGTGTATAGATTTGAACCACGTGAACCTCTTAAAAGTTCCTTACCATCAAGTACTCTAACGAAGCGGTATGTTTTCGAAGGCTACTTCTAGATCGAATCGAGAATTGACCAACCGAGAACAAGTTGTGACCAAGACCTTCTACATAGTAAACCACGGAGATAACACTTTTGCCAACAACATAGTCTCCATAACCCATAATATCACGAAATGATCATTCCGAATCTAAGCGTGTCGATGAATTTGCTCACGAAGTTCATGAGCCGTGACGGTCGCCGGTCATATGCTTGGAGCGACTGAGTCCGGTACCACAGAACCATTTGAGCGATCCGCAATTGAACACAGACAAGAGTGGATAAGCGGATAATTGGGATCCCCATGCAAGAATGGGTTCCATTTGGTTAGTAACAATGGTTGGAACACCCACATCGGAAAAAGAAGCATTCATATTAGAAATTAAGGCACTGGAATCATTGTGAATTGATGCGATACTAGTGTCTATATTAGCCACATTCACGGTGTGCTCACTTCTTAAGGAATAGTTCTACCGGTAGGCATCCATTTTCTAGTGGGCATTGTCGATTATTCTTATGACCAGCGGTATCCAATAATAGCCTATCTTACTAAATGTTCTTCTGTGGGTTTCCTTTGTTTTCTAACTTTCTTCGTTTTGCCTTTTGCCTTTTGGCGATAATGACGATAGCGGACAATTAACATCATTAGGCAAAACATTAACACCACATTCGGGATTAGAAATAGAATTCAAGCGGACATCGGTACAAGGTTTGCAAATAGTATCGAATTGAATTAATTACGATGCGCCTATGGCTAATACTAGAATCAACAAGATTCGTTTATTCGATTCAAGCTTAAAGTTCCTAGATTGTTCTTCACTCTTTCCGATTGCACATTCTTAGCTTGCGAGGTCCTATCATTCCTTGTATTGTCTTGAGACTTTGACCTTCTCCCTTTAATGTCACCGATTACTCCTATAGGGAATGGGAACATAAGTGGGTTTACAACTCTTTGCATCACACTGTTTAGATGTCTTTGGGATCGAACTACATGCGAGCACACTAAGGTTCACTTTCTTAAAACTAGAAGTGATGGGATTTGTACTCTAGAAGGCACACTTGAGTTCTCTTTCATAGCATTGACGGATCTGGAATCTGAACTACTTAAAGGCACACTAAGGTTCACATTCAAGACATTGGGCATCGAATGAATATCATACTTGGCATTAGGCATCGAACATGGAATCAAAGGATTAACTCTCTCACCTAAGGACTTTGGGCATATTGTGATCAAGCATTCTAGGATTTCTTGAGATCGTTTGGCATATAAGCATGCATGTCCAATTGCATTATCATGAGGTTTTCTAACTTATCCTCTTCAACAATCTCACGCGAGACATTCTAGGCAATCCTTAAGGGATGAGAAGTATGTTTGAACATCAAGTTTGTTGTTCACGAGATGAGGAGGACATATTTCAACGACATAGCATATTTATTACAAGAGTGAACCTTTGATACACCATTCTCCCCATTGGTCATAGGCATTTTCCCTTTTACGACTCTTGATTCTCAATTTCCTTTTGCAATGAAGCTATTTGTTCGTTATTTTTATTCTGAGTGACCTTTATTGATTCAAATAACTCATTGAAATGACTTTTAACCTTTTATTTTCTTCTAGAAAACTTTCGTTTTCCTTTTGTAATGCATTAACTAGGTTTTGAAGATGAAACGTTTGAGAATTACGAGAATCTAAAGGAGGAGGTATTTGGGAGCTGTCATATTGTTCGTTTGACCCTTTAATTGAGAGATTTGGGCTTTCAACTTTCGATCGTGTTGCAATGAGCTTGAATCATTCATCACGTTTGTTAATTTGAAAAGCGCATCAAACTACGGAGCATCGAGGATGTCTTGATATTTGAAGTTTTGACATTTTCTTAAAGATGTTGATATTTTAGTTGTAAATTAAAATGCTCAACTTCTAGTTTAGAAAAATGTTTAACCAAATTGTCGTGATCATCCAGTTCAATTTTCTCGTTTAGTTCGAATTAGTTTTTCAAGCTCAATGACACGATCATGGGAGACTTTCGAGGCAACCGATAATTCATGAAATTTGGAAGCATTAATGGAACAATTTGTAGCGATGAAAACACATCTTGAGCAATCGATAAGGTTTTAAAAGGTACCATTTTGAGGGGTCGTTTAAGTCCTTATTTGATCACTTTGTATCCGTTATTGCTTAATATCGTTCCTTTTCACTTTTAGGTCTCTTGAAGGCAAAATTGTTGGAATGGCACTTATTTGGACGAAAAGGCGCGAATATATGAAGAAAATGGCCAAAGTCAAAATCGAGACACTCACGATTCTTTGAATTTAGAAGGCGACGGCGTCGGTGCTAATGGCGACGCCGTCCGGAGATTTTTGCGACGGTTCGAACTCAAAACTCGTATTTTCAAGTGACGGCGTCCGGTTGTAAAGAGTAGGCCGTCGCTACTCGGATGGCCTAGATGCGATCCAGACGACGTCGAAGTCGAAGAGGACGGCGTCACGGACATAAGGTGACGTCGTCGCAAGGTTAACGTGGCCAAGACGAAACCCTAATGACGGCGACACGACGGCGTCACTAAACATAAGGTGACGCCGTCGCATATGTAATCTTATATATAGAATCCGAATTTTTCAGTTTTGGAGAGAGTCTTTTGGAGTGAAAACCTAAAACCGAACCTAAGGTGTCTTGTACAGTATTTTAGGGTTTTAAACCCTATCTTACATCAAGATAAGTATTTACTTCATTAATTCAATTATGTCTTTGATTATTTGTGTGTATGCTTGCATGTTCTCCATGTCCGGCTAATTTATTTGTGTGTTTGCTTAGGAAGTATGAAACTTAATTATTGAATATTGATTGGTTGTTTCTTATCTTAGTTGATTAATGATCTAGTAATGCGATAGGTCATTCGTTGTGTACTTAATGCTTGATTCATCTTTGTGAACCTTAGAATATAATTACACGAGTAGTTGTAGGCTAAACCATCCAAAGAGTGCCTTAGAGTAGAGTTTATAATCCTAGTGGGTTTGTAGACGAGACCCTTTGGTAAGTTCAAAGAGTTAGGAGAAATGCATACCCTACAACTTTAGACACACAACGCAACTAAGAATAAGGGCGTGACAATTCAACCATCAATAGGAGATAATTAAGGAGTAATACAACCTAAGTAAACACATCTTTAAACTATCATACGAGCACACATTAATTAGACATAGACTCCCACAACCTTAGTTTAGATAATTAGATAATAGTAGAGTAATCGGTAGAAATACCAACCCCAAATCCAATACCGAGATTCGTGCCTTTCCATTTCATAAAATATAAAAAGATAAAAATAATCTTCCTCAACCTTAACCTTAGCGTAGTAACTCCTTACTAGCATTCATATTCCCCAGAGAAGCGATATCAATACCCGTGGCTTACCCTAATTACTACACTACAACGATTAGGTTCCTTTGCCTAGGGTGTTATAAAACTTGCTCGAAGAAAAGGAAGTTTCCTTGACCCGAACGACGCGTGTAGCGTTATCAAGTTTTAGGCGCATGCCGGGAATAGAATAGCTAGTTAGTAGTCCACCTCGTTTAGGTTCTTTGCTTGATTCCTATCAAGTAAACTTTTTCTCATTTTAGCTTTCTCTTAGTCTATCCCCTTCTTCGTGACCTTTGTTAGTAACCCCATCACTTTTCATCATGGAAGGTGATAACCCACTACCATTCATCAACCCACCACCAAATGACCGCCAAGAGCCCGTACTCTTGGTGAATACTCAAGACCAAGCCACCTAGGCTATAGGAACACCATTGAGCTTCCCGACCAAGCCCAAACTACGGCCTGCGATCCGACACCATCCGGTTGGTGCAAAGCGGATGTGCATTCCATGGACTTCGTTCAAGATCCAAATCAACATCGAGGATTTCCTCAAAATTGTCGATTCCATCGACCTTGATGCTACTACTCGGGAGACCACGCGCTGCGTCTCTTCCAATTCTCTACGGGACCAAGCTAGTAATTGGCTTGAGCGACTTCCGCCGGCTCCATCTCAAGTTGGGATGATCTTACTCTCGCTTCCTTGCTCAATTTTTCCCACGGGAGAACCACTAAGCTTAGGAATGACATCTTGATGTTCCAACAACGTCAAGG
Source organism: Chrysanthemum lavandulifolium (assembly GCA_022545495.1). NCBI lineage: Eukaryota > Viridiplantae > Streptophyta > Magnoliopsida > Asterales > Asteraceae > Chrysanthemum > Chrysanthemum lavandulifolium. Next base: position 285,378,213 of record CM040243.1, on the reverse strand, counting down.
TGAATCTCTCTGAAGCATGGACCCGATTCAAGGACTTACTTCATAAAGTCCTCATCACGGCATTGATCTTTAGCTCCAAGTCCAAATCTTTTATGATCATGTCAACTTCCCCACTAAGCGATCCATTGACCAAGCGGCCGGTGGAAAACTTAGTGATCTCACCGCGGAAGAATCATGGGGTATAATAGAGGACCTCGCCCTCTATGACAACGAAAGTTGGGATGACCCCCGTGAGTTGCCCAAAACCGTTAAGGCAATCTCCTTGCCTCCTTCCGACCGTAGGATGATCGAACTTGAAGATCAAGTTAGATTCCTCATGAGCTCATACGAAACTCCTAAATCTTCACACCATGTGAACAAAGCTTCTTCCTCGTGTGAGCCGTTTTGTGATCCTCATAACACGCAGCATAGCACTCGATCCCGAACATGCTTCCGTTGACTACGCATCCTCGCGTATTAATGGAGCGGAGGAAGATTCCTACAATACCCGGACCTAGGAATTTCAATGAAACCCGAGAGGCATGGAAAGGCAAGCCCGACTTTTATTGGGGACAAACCAAAGAATTCACCTCAATGATTTCTCATGGCCCCACCTAACGGTCCTAACCAACAAAACATCGAAGGGATGTTGCAAAACCTAGTTGCATCCCAAGAAACCCAAATGTCTAAGCTCTCGGACCGCTTTAACCATCAACAAGCCGAGATGGATAGGAAAATAGACAACCTTTTGAAAGCCATAACTAATAGTGATAAGAAGGTTAGTGCTATCTCAACTCCCGAGCCTTGGTATAGAGATTAAGGATCCAAGCAAGCTAACTAAGCATGTCCAATTCGTCAATACCATCGCCTTAGTTGAACCTAATGAAACAAATGGCGAAGAGGACTATACACTTGTGGATGATGAAATACCCGAGGAAGTTGATGAAGTAGACATTGACTATTTCAACAAATTTCCTACGGAAGAAGAACTATCTCGCCACCCTCACTTAGTGCGTGACCTCCGTCACATGTATGTTAGGAAAAGTCCTCGAATCAAGTTCGGGAACCCTTGGAATCTTAACATACCATGTGTCATAGGACACCTTTTTGTGGTAAAAGCCTACATTGATCGCAAGTCCCCAACCAACATAATGACTAGCACCTACTACAATTGGATATCGAAGAAGCCTATTCCAACTAGGCAAGACCCCAATGATCCTAATGTTAGTTGCAATTTTCTCGGTAGAATTAAGGGATTGCCCGTTTATGTAGGTAGTTTGGCGTTTCCCACGGACTTCATAATTGTGGATGATATTAGCACGGCCATAGACCTAGCTTGTCCCATGTTATTCTAGGAAAACCTTTCATAGAAAGCACCGGATGACCTATGACCCCTCGTTAGGAGTAGTGCGATTCAAGAATGAGACCGATGACATAGCTTACCAAATGCCGTTTAAGATTGAGAAGTTTTCATCACTCTCTAATGATGAAAAGGAACTTAAACTATCGGTCTATTATAGGAATGATGAGGATAGGGAAAAGGTGTTGATTATGTTATGGCTAAGATTTTGGATTCTATAAGGATTGCTTGAGCCTAGGACCGAATATAGGACCGATTGGGGAGAGGATGAACTCTTAGAGAAGTGCATGTTAGGGCACTTCTACAACATGGAATCCCCATTAGAAACCGTCAAGAGGCGGTAATGAGAAAACGTAGGAGCACGACTATGAGTCTAGCTACAAGACTCTTAAATAAAGAAAAGCGCTTCGTGGGAGGCAACCCATGCTTAATTGTTTGCTTGTTAGTGTCATATATCTTTTATTAATTGTTTATCCTCATGTTTAAATTTGTAAAATGCTTTATTTTGTTTTAACCTCGCCTTAATTGCATATAAAGGTATTTTACATAAAGGATAAGTGTAGGGAGGATTACACACGTTTTCAAAAGAAACGTAAACATGAGAATAACAATTAATTAAAAGATATTTATGTTTGTTTGTTCGAGTCAAATGCTTGTATCGAGTCATAATGGATGTTTTGCGAAATTTTTCCAGATTCTAAAGATGTAAATTTTCGAGAATTTTTCCAAAATCGCACCGCTTTTTGTCAGATAACGACGGCGTCAGATTGCAACTGACGGCGCCGTGAAGGAGTAAAACATCGATTACTTTTTCTCGTTTTCTCGAGCTACTTATAAATTTTGGAATTTTCCGTGTCTTAATTTTCTTAGAAATTCAGTAAACATCCATTCCACAAGCATTATATCCTAGTTTAATAGAGTCTTATATATATTATTACCTCCGATTTTACGCGAAGGTTTCGTTTGTTTTCTTCAAGTGTGCAGTTTAGTTTGTCAAGAAGAAGATACATAAGATTGGAAGGAGCTTTTCACGCATAATTCTTCTTGAAAGGATTTAACCACCACTTTACACGGATCCTACCGAGCTAATCGGGGAGTATTAGTTTATTTCGCTTTTAATTACCTTCTTTATCATAACTTTGATACTTCGGGGAACATTGGGGACAATGTTCGGTTTAAGTGTAGGAGGAAAATAAACGGAACTTTGAAACTATGCTTATCCTTGATTATTTGCTTTGTCCAATTGTATTTGTGTAATAAACCATGAGAAAATGTCGGTTAGGGTAATTTTGGCACCAAATTTAAAATTTTCATGACATATAGGAGTGGGCCATTAGTCTTAACAAAAGCATCTCACGGATAGGAAGTTATATGACTAGCACAAAACCCTTTACCACTCAAATTCCACCCAAAACGTGAGGATCGTCCTTAGATTAGTAGGAATTAAAGCATTCATCTTTAATGCTTAGAGTGTGAACCGGTAGTATATTAGATTCTAGAACTAGTTTTGTGATGCATCCCGAGATCGCTAGTGAGACTACACTTGTGTAGTTAGGAATAACTAAATGATAAGAGGCATTAGGATAACCCTTGTTTGATACCCGTAATATAATTACTTCTTCCACATCGGTTGAGTAATTCCCCACACCTTTGCGTTGTACTCATCTTTAGTACACGATACCCCTAGTTAACCCCTCAGAGCCTATCCTTTTCGCGGTTCTCGTGATGTTTTGGTTTTCCGAATATCAATGAAGAGCATTGTTTACACCCCACCCCAAATATACACCCAAATCGCCTTAGCCTACCCCTTATGCACTCACTTTTAGTGCATTATTGTTATCACCCTAAACCCTTAGTTCAATTATCTAGTTGCTTGCATAAGTTGCTAAGTCGAGTCATATCCTTTGTATACGTTTTGGGACGATTGGGATTCATGGGAAAAGTTAAAGTTTATGAAATGACGGAAGGGAACGTTAAATTCAAATTCCCTTTATTTGCGTAATAATGTACCCCAAGTGTTTTGATCTTTTCAATTCGGGTCAAATTAGTGTTAGAGTAATAAAACTCAAGTGTAGGGATGTGCCTATAAATCCCTATCATTTTGATGTTACCGTAGAGGATGGTAGAGTAAAAGTGTATGAAAAAAAAAAAAAAAAAAAAAAAAAAAAAAAAATAGAGGCTACCATCCTACATCTATCTTTAAATTTATGTTTGTTTATTTATGTTATCTAGAGTTTAGAGTGTCGAGTCTTGGCTTAGCAACGCCATTCTTCGTATGCATGTAACATAGAGATTTTGACTTGCCACCACTAAATAGCCTATCCCACCAAACCCTTTGTTTCCTACCGTAAGCCTAACATTACAACCCTTTAAAAGACCTCTTTGATAGTCTTTCCTAGGTGCTTACGCCAAAGCGATGGAGGTTTGATCTATTCTCAAGCCTATGGTAATCTATGTACTAGGACCGTTAATGAGTGTTTATCTTCCATTTCCTTTTTGTTATATTTCATATACACCCGAGAGATGTGAGTATCCAAACACCCCATGTGAGGTGCTAGTATGTAATTTCCGTGCTTGTTATGACTTTTATGGGCTTATATGTGTTGTGGACTGTTTTGAATTAATGCTTCATGACCCTAACTTATAAATTAATTGGCTAAAGCACATTTGCTTGAGGACAAGCAAATACCAAGTGTAGGGATATTTGATAAGGTTTTAAAGGTACCATTTTGAGGGGTCGTTTAAGTCCTTATTTGATCACTTTTGTATCCGTTATTGCTTAATATCGCTCCTTTTCACTTTTAGGTCTCTTGAAGGCAAAATTTGGAATGGCACTTATTTGGACGAAAAGGCGCGAATATATGAAGAAAATGGCCAAAGTCAAGAATCGAGACACTCAAGTCTTTGAAATTAGAAGGGACGGCGTCATGTGCTAATCTCACGCCGTCCGGAGATTTTTGTGACGGTTCAAAACTCAAATTGTTTATTTTCAAGTGACGGCGTCAGTTGTAAAAGAGTAGGTCGTCGCAACTCGAGACGGCCTAGATTTGATCCGCACGGCGTCCGAGTCGAAGAGACGGCGTCACGGACATAAGGTGACGCCGTCGCAAGGTTAACGTGGCCAAGACGAAACCCTAATGACGGCGACACGACGGCGCCAAAATCATAAGGTGACGCCGTCGCATATGTAATCTTATATATAGAATCCGAATTTTTCGTTTTGGTGTAGTCTTTTGGAGTAAAACCTAAACCGAACCTAAGGTGTCTTGTACAAGATTTTAGGGTTCCAAACCCTATCTTACATCAAGATAAGTGTTTTACTTCATTAATTCAATTATGTCTTTGATTATTTGTGTGTATGCTTGCATGTTCTCCATGTCCCGCTAATTTACTTGTGTGTTTGCTTAGGAAGTATGAAACTTAATTATTGAATATTGATTGGTTGTTTCTTATCTTAGTTGATTAATGATCTAGTAATGCGATAGGTCATTCGTTGTGTACTTAATGCTTGATTAATCTTTGTGAACCTTAGACTATAATTACTAGAGTAGTTGTAGGCTAAACCATCCAAAGAGTGCCTTAGAGTTAGAGTTTATAATCCTAGAGATTTTGTAGACGAGACCCTTTGGTAAGTTCAAAGAGTTAGGAGAAACGATACCCTACAACTTTAGACACACAACGCAACTAAGAATAAGGACGTGACAATTCAACCATCAATAGGAGATAATTAAGGAGTAATAAAACCTAAGTAAACACATCTTTAAACTATCATACGAGCACACATTAATTAGACATAGACTACATACACCTTAGTTTAGATAATTAGATAATAGTAGAGTAATCGGTAGAAATACCAACCCCCAAATCCAAACCCCGAGATTCGTACCTTTCCATTTCATAAAATATAAAAAGATAAAAATAATCTTCCTCAACCCCAACCTTAGCGTAGTAACTTCTCACTAGCATTCCTATTCCCCAGAGAACGATATCAATACCGTGGCTTACCCTAATACTACACTACAACGATTAGGTTCACTACGCTAGGGTGTTATAAAACTTGCTCAAGAAAAGGAAGTTCCTTTGACCCCGAACGCGTGTAGCATTATCAAATACACCAAATCCTTTGTTTCTTTAGTGTATGCAAGTTATTCCTCTCAATCTCATTATATTTTAGCTTACGCCAAAGCGATGGATGTTTCATAGTCACTAACTTCAACTATCATTGCATCAAATTCCTTTTCCATTGTTATACAATATCGAGTGCGAGTATCCCTTTTAAGACTCTCAAAGTGATCTTTTAGAAGTTTAAAGAAAGGCATGACCTCATTAAATAACATTCTTTCATTTGCTCAAAGCCCCTTTCTTGAGGACAAGCAAATACCAAAGTGGGTGTGATCCTTTTCTTGCAAGTTTTCTCAAAATCAACAAATAGTTGAAATATTACATATTGGCTAATTAAGGTCTTGCTTTTGAAGGCAATTGTTCTAGGAACAAGATGCATTGGTGTATTAGGATTGGCCACAGTCGCTCTAGGCATTTTGAACCGGGAGGGTTTGTTTCAACAATATTTTCATGTGCACTACTTTCGCTTAGTTTTCTGATGAGATCTAAATTCCAAAAACTTGTTTGATCCAGGGAGTCAACAACAAGCGTAAGGTTTTAAATAAACGGGGGTCAAAGTTAGTCATTGTAAATGTTATTGTTCCGGTTTTGTAGGATATTGGATTTCACATACACATCAAACCATTAATACAAGTAGGCGACAAGAGAGTTTTTAGAGAGAAAGTTAGAGGTTTAGGGAACTTAGTGAGAGAAAGTGAAAGATATTATTATGAGCTCCAACTCTCTACCTTGGGAGGTAGAGAGTATTTATAGTCTTACATAAACGCCACACAACGGGTCGTGGATCGTGCATACAATGGGTAAAGACCCGTCTGTCCTCCACGGTGTTACTTAACTAAATACTACTTAACTTAAACTAACTATGACTACGAGCTTTTAACGATTACATATACTTGAGGTGACCGACTCTTTAATACCGGAATTTCTAATTCCTAACAATCTCCCTAAGGAGGTCACCTCAAACATATACTAAAATTACATTGAATACAAACAGATATGACATTAACAATTGTTCTTGCATTCTTGATGTAGTACTTTGCTCAAGCTCGTAGTCATTGATTCTTCTCATTGCATGTTTGGTTACTCTAGAGGAGGTCTTTACGATCCACGTGATAATAAAGTTGAGCCACTTTTGAGATCATCACCATCGAAAATCTCTCGTGACATTCATTGTGGTGTTGGTTCTATGTGATGTTGTGACATTCGGACCGACATGCTCACATTCGGATCATGATATCTTCTCATCGAGTAGCGGAAGCTTTAGTTGATTCATGATATTGGCGCAGCAGAAAGCGTAAGCATGGAGTGAAAATATCGAGTCATTGATGCACTAATCATGATTTCTTTTGAGATGAATGTGTTAAGTGAGCATGCGGCTATGGATTGACCGCTTCATTTCGATCACCGCAAACGCCGGGTGTACCGCATACAACAGCTTAGTTAATAAATCGCACGAAAGTGTCTTTGATCACTTTCGTTGAATTGAGGTACACGCCCACGGTTCCCCGTTGATCAAGACATGTACCGCCTGTGATCGTATAATTCAAGAATTTCCTTGATGTGGTTTCGCAATGCTCTAGTCGTTCTCAAACCGAACATCTCAAAGAAGACAACACGGAGTGAGTGAACCAAATAATTTAAGTCCACCGATTGATGAAAAGAGATTTGAAAACAATCGTATTGCTCAATAGAAATTGTTTTTGCAATACAACGAAGGTTTTATTGAAAATCAATTATCAATCATAAAACACCTTTTGGTTTGAAAATGAGTACACGGTCGATGTGCTAAAGAAAAGAGTTGTTAAGCACAAAGACCGGTTTTTCAAAGGTATCCGTCAATCCATAACTCGAACCTGTGATTGATTCAAGAGATTGAATCGCCCCATTGTTTCTGCTCGGTTGTCACATGGTTGATCTATATAATAGATCTCACATGCCACCTACCAGAGCTTGTGTGATGTTGGCTCCGAAGGTTTTCCATCTTCACCGTGAATATGTTCACATATCACCGGATGTTCGTGCAAAACCACAAGGATAATGCGAGGACTCAAGATATAATCTCTTCCACATTGTGTGAAACAGAGAGTCTTCATTGAAAGTGTCCTAATGAGATTTATTGATGATCTCGTGGCTCTAGACTCAATTTGTGCATATTTGGATCCCTGCATCGAGACTAGGGAGAGGGTCTCCTTCTTCAATATCAACAATCTCTAAGAGAAAGTCAATAGATAATGTCGGTTCCCGTGAGAATGAAACAAGTCCTTTTAAGAGGAACTTGAGTGGTTTGGAAAGTTGAAGTGCAAGCGCCACCGGGTCCATGACGTCTTGTCTTCAATACCGATGTTACCATCAAGAGTATATGAATTGAACCCGGTTTCGCCCTAAGGTTGAATAAATGGAGGGCTATTTGTTTTCACCCTTTCTCATTCAATTCTTTTAATTCTTCAACCCTTCAGTGCTTACCGAGACTTCATAGCAAGAACCTTGTTGGGTATGTTCCAAGATTTGCTCGCCTCATCCGCACTCTTCCCATATCTCACTTTTCTCCTTTTATCATCATACCTAAGGACTTCTACACTAACTAGTGGGTTGTCCTCGGTAGATCCCTCCGTTCTCGCGGATCATGGGAACCAATACCTAACCTTATCATCCTTATATCACCGTACATAAAGTAAAGTTGGTCGGTCTATTTGGTATTGTTCATCCGCCATTGGAACCAATTGAAAACCATTTGAAAATCAATCCAGATACTTGTGATATATTATCAAAACATTTTGTACCGAATTGTTTTTGATATTTTTAGAATAAGTGCTCCCCTCAACATGTGCATGAAATGTTTGAAATCGCTTTGCACACGGAGGCAAGAGGAAGAAATTACTTTGATTACCATTTTCTAAAAATATCACCATCACTTCCTTGATCAAATCAAGTAGATAAAGCATTTCCGGAAGGATGAGGTTTCCATAAGTTTGCTCCCCTCAATATGTGCCTCGAGGTTTGAAAAGAGTTTTGCACATATTAGAGGAACCCGCACATTGAGATAAATGATCACGTTTCAAATCATAGGTTTAAGATAGATGCTCCCCTCAACATGTGCATGGAAAATTTGAAATCGTTTGTCACATGTGGAAGGATAGCATGTACATCCTTATAAAACCATATACCGAATTATCGCTTTAAATCCAATTTAAATCACACATTCTCCCCGATCACAATTATCAAATCATTTGAGATTTGTGATCTCTTATTGATTTAAATTGATTTTGAAAGATTTTAAGGGAATTGTGACTTGATTATGAAAGCGTTTTAATCGATAAGGATCGGATTTTAAGACTTTAAACTCCATTGATAAAACATGCATGTACATCTTTTGAAAACAATTTAATGCCAAATAACTTTTTAATTTAATTGAAATCATTCTCCCTCAATCAATGACATAGGTTGTTGATTGAGAGATAGAGATTTTGACAAATAAGTCCCGATGATTATCAAAAATAGAGACCGAGTTATTTTTCAAAGCGCTTAGTTTTCAAGCAGATAAATGTTTATAGAATCGAGCATGGAGTTTGAAAACATGGTAAAGCATGGCTCGTTTTTTGTTTGAAAAGCGGTTATCGCTCGAAATGACAATAAACCATTTATTCTCTTTCTCCCAAAAATATTTTTTTTTTTTTTTTTTTTTTTTTTTTTTTTTTTTTTAAAAATTCAACAACATCTAAAGTCCCGTGTCATTCTTTGAATGACAACATCAAGACCGTAGATATTATCGAATCGAGAGAAACAAGACAAAATGACAATATTTTTGAAGATTTTTCAATTTTTCAAATTTTTATGGATTTTGAAAGTTTTATATTTTTCTATTTGATTTTAGAATAGATATATACAGAGATAGATGAAGATAGACTTTACTCCTCGCCTTCCTCCCAAGACGTTTGAGTGTTTTCGTTGAAGGCTTTTCATGCCCAATCGTGGAAGAATAAACTCAAAGCGCTCTTGGAAGAGCTTTGGTGAAGATGTCTCGCTAACCGGTATTCATCCTCACAAAATAGAGTTCCACTACACCTTTTTCCACTTGTTCCCCGATGAAATGATGTCGAATGTCGATATGCTTTGCTCTTGAGTGTTGAACATTGTTGCATGAGAGAGCAATAGCACTTTTATTATCACAAGATGAGGGATTTTGTTGAATTCAAAGCCATAGTCGATAATTGAGATCTCATCCATAAGATTTGAGCACAACAGATGACATGGCTATGTATTCACCTCAGAGAGGAAATAGAAGTACTCATTTGCTTCTTTGAAGACCACCACAAGCTTATCACCCAAAACCGAGCACCTCCGGATGTACTTCGACGAGTATCTTGACACCGCATGATCAAGATCTCGCATAGGTCGTTAGTGACATACCGGTGTCCTTCGGTACCAAAGACCCATATTGATGGTTCCTTGAGATACCGAAGACCCTTTTAACCGCTTCAAGGTGCTTTTTAGTAGGCTTAGCCGGTATCTAGCACACATGCAAACAATGAACAAGATGTCCGGTCTACTAGCGTGAGGTACATCGGATCCAATCATACTACGATATTTCGTTTGGTCAATCATGATCCCCGAGTGGTCCTCATCTAGTTTGGTTCGATCAATCATGGGGTGTCAACAGGTCACTTGAATCAAATCCAAATTTCTTTAAGATCTCGTTGCATATTTAGATTGATTTATGAAAATGCCTCCGGACTTTGTGAAATTTGTAATCCCAAGAAAATGACATTTGTCCCATCATTGACATTTGAAATTTTGAACTCATTTCATTTGAAAACGATCACATTCCATTGGGTCCGCCGAGGCAAAAATAATATCATCAACATAAATTTGAACATGAATTAAATGTTTGCTCGACTTCCGGTGAACAATGTAGGATCAATCGCCTTTGCTAAATCCGTAGATAGAAGAAACTTTGATGTTGTATCATACCATGCCCTGGAGCTTGCTTTAAACCGTAAAGAGCCTTTTTCAAACGATAAACGTGAGTAGGATGCTCTTGATTCACAAATCCTTCGGGTTGGTCGACGAGACGACTTCTTTAAGATCTCCGCTCGTAAATGCCGCCTTCACATCCATCCGATAGACTACCATGTTCTTACTAGCAAGATTAGCCGAAAGATTCGATTGCCTCGATTCGAGCAACCGGAGCAAAAGATTCTTCAAAGTCAATACCTCCTCTTGACGGTATCCTTTAGCAACTAATCGAGCCTTGTTCTTCAACACATCACCATGCTCATCAAGTTTCACTTTGAAGATCCATTTAAGAGCAATAATCATAGCACGCCTCGAGCAGTGTACTAACTCCCATACATCAAGTCGATCAAACTCATGAATTTCATCTTGCATGGCATTGAACCACCTATCTTCATTCATGGCGGTTTTAACATCTTTGGTTCGATCTTAGATAGTACGGAGTTGAAGAAGCACCATAAGGCATCGGTTGCAAGTTGTTTCCGTGTTGAAACAGACGAGAGGGATTTCCAATGATGTTATCTAGTGGATGATCGTGAGTCCATTTTCTAAGGTGTTCATGTGGCGAGTTGAGGGACCAAGTAGCAGAGTCGATGTCTCTCAAGAAGATGGTTCGATGAAGATTCAGAGCAAATATGTTTTCAAATGGAGCATCTTCGTGAGTAGCAAAGGGATTAACTTCATCATTGATGCCGTAAACATTTCCATGATGTACATTTGAAGAATGATGATTTGTTGATGAGATCAAGGATCAAGCAGCGCTTCTTGACTTAAAGATATTGAGACCGAGGATTGCCTTCATTCACGTGAATATGAGCACCGTTGTAGGAATCGACACCTCATTAGTACTTGGATCATAAAGTTCATCAAACATAGGATCAAACAATTTCTTTAAATCATCTTCGATGGAGGTACATATGGAGTTTCTTGAGAAGAGTTTGGAACAAGGGATGAACCAATGGGACTGCTTTTGAAGTGTGGGTCCGAATCGAATTGTCCAGAGCCATTTGACCGGTCACCATCAAACGTAACGTGAATTGTTTCCATGATATTTCGGGTTCTTTTGTTGTAGATTCGTATCCCTTTTGTTTGGAGCATACCCTACAAATACTCCAATGTCGCTTTAGCTCTAAGTTTGCCTAAGTCTTGTCCTCATTAGTTGGATAACACAATGCACCAAACACACGAAGGAAAGAGAGATTAGGTTTTCGTTGTGGACAAGTTCATATGGAGTTTTTCCATGAACAAGGTGAATCGTGGAACGATTTTGTGTGTAGCATGCAAGTGGCAATAGCTTCACCCGAGAAACATTGGAACCTTTGAGTAAATCAAGATTGTTCTAGCGGCTTCTACAAGAGTTCGATTTGCCTTTCAACTACACCGCTTTGTTGAGGAGTTCGTGGAACACTTCTTTGATGGTCGATTCCAACGCTTTCATAAAATTCACCGAGTTGTTTGTTGACAAACCCGCCCATTGTCTGCTCTTATTATTCGACTGCTTTGTTAAGTCGAACTCGCACTGCTTGATGAGTTTGATGATGATATCGTGAGTTTCATCCTTTGTCCTTAAGAACTTGACCTGTGAATCTAGAGTAATCATCAACCACAACTAACACATATTTCTTCCCAAATATATTCTCGCACCCTCATTGGTCCACACAAATCCATATGAATCATATGAAGAACTTCGTGATGAGTTAGTAGGTTTGGGTTTATGGGCATACTTTTGCTTTTTCCCAATTGACATGTCGAACAAAGATGATCCTTTTCATACTTGAGTCTAGGTAAACCTACAACTAAGTCCTTTCGAGAGATCATTGATGGTACCAAGTTCAAGTGATTGAGACGACGATGCCATAACCATGACTTTGTTTTAGAGGCCTTTGACAAGAAGCAAATTGAGAAGACTTCATCATATCTTCGATAGATATGGTGTATAGATTTGAACCACGTGAACCTCTTAAAAGTTCCTTACCATCAAGTTCTCTAACGAAGGTGTATGTTTTCTCAAGGCTACTTTAGATCGTAATCGCAGAATTGACCAACAGAGAACAAGTTGTGACCAAGACCTTCTACATAGTAAACCCCGGAGATAACACTTTGCCAACAACATAGTCTCCATAACCCATAATAGCACCGAAATGATCATTCCCGAATCTAATCGTCTCGATGAATTTGCTCACGGTTCATGAGCCGTGACCGTCGCCAATATATGCTTGGAACAAACTGAGTCCGTGTACCACGTAACGATTTGAACGATCCGCAGCTGAACATGCATAAGAGTGGATAATCGATAATTGGGATCCCCATGCAAGAATGGGTTCCATTTGGTTAGTAACAATGGTTGGAACACCCACATCGTAAAAAGAAGCATTCATATCGTAAATTAAGGCACTGGAATCATTGTGAATTGATGCAAGATTAGTGTCTCAGATAGCCCTGCTCACAGGTGCTCACTTCTTAAGGGAATAGTTCTACCAAGAGGCATCCATTTTCTAGTGGGCATTGTCTCGATTATTCTTATGACCAATGTGTATCCAATAATAGCCTATCTTACTAAATGTTCTTCCCGTGGGTTTCCACTATTTTCTAACTTTCTTTCAGATTTGCCTTTTTGCCTTTTTAGTATTAACAAAGATTAATCGGACAATTAACATCATTAGGCAAAACATTAACACCACATTCATGATTAGAAATGTAATTCAAGCGCACATCAAGACAAGGTTTGCAAATAGTATCGTAATTCAATTAATTACAAGACGCCTATGGCTAATACTAGAATCAACACGATTCGCTTTATTCGATTCAAGCTTAAAGTTCCTAGATTGTTCTTCTACTCTTTTCCAAAGGCACATTCTTAGCTCATGAGGTCCTATCATTCCTTGTATTGTCTTGAGACTTTGACCGCTCCCTTTAATGTCACCGACACTCTGTAGAGGAATGGGAACATTAGTGGTTTTACAACTCTTTGCATCACCTGCTTAGATGTGCTGGGATCCGAACTACATGCAGCACACTAAGGTTCACTTTCTTAAAACTAGAAGTGCTGGGATTTGTTCCTAGAAGGCACACTTGAGTTCTCTTTCATAGCATTGATGATCCGAAATCGAACTACTTAAAGGCACACTAAGGTTCACATTCAAGACATTGGGCATCGAATGAGTATCATACTTGGCAATAGGCATCGAACATGGAATCAAAGGATTAACTCTCTCACCTAAGGACTTTGGGCATATTGTGATCAAGCATTCTAGGATTTCTTGAGATCGTTTGGCATATAGGCATGCATGTCCAATTGCATTATCATGAGGTTTCTCTAACTTATCCTCTTCAACAATCTCACGCAGACATTCTAGGCAATCCTTAAGGGATGAGAAGTATGTTTGAACAAAGAAGTTTGTTGTTCCCGAGATGAGGAGGACATATTTCATGCACAAAGCATATTTATTACAAGAGTGAACCTTTGATACACCATTCTCCCATTGGTCATTGGCATTTTCCTTTTACCGACTCTTCGATTCTCAATTTCCTTTGCAATGAAGCTATTTGTTCGTTATTTTGTTACGAGTGACCTTTATTGATTCAAATAACTCATTGAAATGACGTTTAACCTTTTCATTTTCTTCTAGAAAACTTTCGCTTTCCTTTTGTAATGCATTTACTAGGTTTTGAAGATGAAACGTTTGGGAATTTCGAGAATCTAAAGGAGGAGGCATTTGGGAGCCCGTCATATTGTTCGCTTGACCCTTTAATTGAGAGATTTGGGCTTTCAACTTTCTCGATCGTGTTGCACCGAGCTTGAATCTGCTCATCACGCTTGTTAATTTGAAAACTCGCATCAAACTCGAGCATCCGAGGATGTCTTGATATTTGAAGTTTTGACATTTTCTTTAAGATGTTGATATTTTAGTTGTAAATTAAAATGCTCAACTTCTAGTTTAGAAAATGTTTAACCAAATTGTCGTGATCATCCATTTCAATTTTCTCGCTTAGTTCGTAATTAGTTTTTCAAGCTCAATGACACGATCATGGGAGACTTTCGTGGCAACCGATAATTCATGAAATTTGGAAGCATTAATGGAACAATTTGTAGCAAGTTGAAAACACATCTTGAGCAATACATTCGTAAATCGTGTTCTCATTTAGTGTATGCAAGTTCTTCCTCTCAATCTCATTATATTTTAGTGCTCGCTCATAGTCACTAACTTCAACTATCATTGCATCAAATTCCTTTTCCATTCCCTTAATATCGCTTTCTATCCCTTTTAAGACTCTCAAAGTGATCTTTTAGAAGTTTAAAGAAAGGCATGACCTCGCTTAAATAACATTCTTTCATTTGCTCAAAACCCTTTCTCCTTCCGTTATACCAAATGGTGTGATCCTTTTCTTGCAAGTTTTCTCAAAATCAACAAATAGTTGAAATATAACATATTGGCTAATTAAGGTCTTGCTTTTAGTGGCAATTGTTCTAGGAACAAGATGCATTGGTGTATTAGGAGGATACACACGCTTCTAGGCATTTTCCAAAGGGAGGGTTTGTTTCAACAATATTTTCATTTTTCGCTTATCTAAATCCATTTTCCGTAAAACTTGTTCGGGAGTCAACAATGTCCGAGGCTTAAACATGTTCAAGGAAATCCAGCTTTTCCTTCTTGTAATCATGGGGTGTGATCTTTATTTTCTCTCTACATTTAGGATCATCTAATTTCTTGTTCATCTTTTCCTAGTGACTTCATCTCGATTTCTTATCTTCCTCAAGGCACTCAACGCAACTAGGTTTCGCCTAGGTTTAAGGATTTCATTGCCATCATAAAGAACCTTATGAGCATTTCTAGCCCTTTTAATGACCTCGGATTTGGTTCCTTAACAAGGGAATGCTATGCTTATCGCTAAGACCCTATGCTTAGTGATCATGTGAGCAATCGAATGGTGTTCCTTGTATGTACAACTTGTTTTCAAGTTTGTTTTTCAAAGTTTTCGATTAGAAAATCTTTCAAGAGTTTTGATTCCTTTGCATTAAATTCTTGCTTAAGCATTTTCACATTTTCTTGAAGTTCTTGTTTTGCTTAGCGCTTTAGAAAGCTTTTCTTGCAAGGAATTTAACTCTTGTTTTAATACTTCTTCTCGAAAATTACTTTTTCTAATGATTGTACGCACTTGGTCATCCATTTCCGCTCACGAGTGGTCAACTCAAATTTTGCACGTTGTTCATAAATAGCAACACGCTCTTTATAGGCATTTAGTTCGTAAATTACTGACTCATCGTGGGCACATGCAAAGTGTATTCATCAAAAATATAGTCATTGTTGATCGCAGGAGATGCATCACTTGGTACAACTTCACTTTCACTTTGTTTCACATATTGATCATATGGGACAACATTGATATTACCCATATTTTCAATATTTGATTCAATAGTTTCAGCTTGATAGTACTTTGTCATGCATCTTTGCACATCAAGATCATCGTATAGTTTTAGTACCTCCGAGATGAGTTTGTCTTTGGATGGGCCACCTTGTGGTGAAGAGGAGACCTTGGGAGAAACCATTGGAGAAATGCTAGCCATAAAGATTGTGTGTGTGCAGAGGTCCATCATCCACATCGAGTCGTATGCATCACAATCGCCGACTTGAAAGGCATTCGATGATTGTGACCTATCTCCGAATAGGTCGCTCATCCACATCTCGCATCATAGGTCTTGGCATTGCCCTCGCCTAGAAACAACAATTCCTCTTCATCCAAAGCAAGACCATTATCCCGAGCTTGTACAAGCAAGATCTTATCTCTCAAGTAATCAAGATTCGTGGACGCTTTGGAGATGTGCGCCTTGCAATGTGTCCTCACCACCACGCTTATAACATTTGATCGGCTTAGCTTGACCTTGATTACCATTCCTTCCTCGATTCGATTACCAACATAACCTCTACCACCCACCTCTTCCCCGATCATACCGTCTTTCCCGAATCGGTTGCACCACGATCCTCCCATCTTTAACAAGAGCTTGATTGTGTGGGTTAGATGTCGTTCGAGGTTGTTATTGGTTTGTGGGAGAGAATTCATGTTTTGACTAATCAAGAGCTAGTTGATTAATGAAGTTACCCATGTGCATCAAAGATCGCCTTGTTTGAACATAGGATCGGAATTAGTTTGTGATTACCATTTCCCATGGGTATGACTTGTGAGGCTTTGGTTGTGATTCCGATGTTTGAGTAGAAGGCGTTGAGTCATTAGACGAGCTTGTCTCTCCCCTGGTTGGTTTTGAACCGATTAAGAACCATTTTTCAAACATAGCATGTCTCTCATTCAAGGAGGAAGGCATAGAGTTGCTCATAGTTTGTATTCTTCAATCCTTTAGTGAGCTTCACAGAGGTGACAAACTTGTGCCATTCGGGATTCATGTTGTTCACAAATTTTGAGTTCAAATGAATGTTAGGCATAGTCATTCGATGTTCCTCATGTCATTCACCAACTTATGAAATCTCACATAGTACTCATAGACACTCTCATCCGGTTTCATCTTGAAGTGTTCAAATTTCATAGAGTTGTGATTCTCTCTCTTCCATAGTTAATTTCAACCCGAGAGAAGCATCTTGACATTATCCCATACCGCCTTTGCTTCGTGTTGTGATTGATCACTTGTAGATGTCTTTAGGAAGACCTTGAAGAACAATGTTAGAAGCCCCGATATCAAGATCGAATCTCTTTTCTCCTTATCATCAAGCTCATCATACATCTTTGGTCCGTCCATTCCGTAAATCGAGTTCCATCTTCAAGAAGATCAAGTACATCTCTAGTCGCCTCAACTCGACACGGTCCTTCATCAATGGATTTGAGAATGTTGACACCATTTTCCTTTCCAAGACAAGATAACTGATTCGTTGAGCCCAAGAGTCATAGTCGGGCCTGCAAGCATGGGTGGACGAGTGTCCGATCCACCGCTTGAACATCCTCTCGCAAAATGGATATGATAGTAGGAACGTTGGTAGACATGTTAATGATTATACGGATTTTATAGCTCTATGATTAAACCGAAATAGATTCTTTCACGGATTTTACTAAATCAAGAGAAAACCGTAAACAATCACCCAAGTCGCTAGAAGATAATGCACCAAGTCGCTAACACCTAATTCGCTACACCCCAAGTCGCTAAAGTCCCAAGTCGCTAGACAAATGCAAGTCGCTAAGTAGTAACTCGCTAAGCCTCAAGTCGCTAGCAAAATTTTGGCAAGAATTGCCACTCAAGTCGCTAAAGATTCAAGTCGCTAAAGAGCAACTCGCCATGCACCAAGTCGCTACCACTGTCGCTACCCGTAGTGGAGAGTCCACTACTTGTACCGTTAATCGCTAGGTCTAAGTCGCTAGCTCCAAAACCGTAACTCGCTACAAAATTGTGAAGCAAGTCGCTACGAAGAAAGAGATCCGTATATCAAGTCGCTAGCAAGAAAACCACATAAACATCACTTTTCAATCCAAAACAACCCAACCAAGATGATTCAAGCTACCAAATGAAAACCTAAACACTTGTGATGATTCTAAACATAAAAGTACTAACAAAATCCAAGCTTTAACACAAGAAATCAACCAAATGATGCACAAACCACTAAACTTTTTCAAACTCAAAAAAACACCTAAAAACCACTAGAAATCCAAAGATGTGCACGATATGATCTAACCATGGCTCTTGATACCAATTGTTGGATATTGGATTTCACATACACATCAAACCATTAATACAAGTAGGCGACAAGAGAGTTTTAGAGAGAAAGTTAGAGGTTTAGGGAACTTAGTGAGAGAAAGTGAAAGATATTATTATGAGCTCCAACTCTACCTTGGGAGGTAGAGAGTATTTATAGTCTTACATAAACGCCACACAACGGGTGTGGATCGTGCATACAGTGGGTAAAGACCCGTCCGTCCTCCACGGTGTTACTTAACTAAATACTACTTAACTTAAACTAACTATGACTACGAGCTTTTAACGATTACATATACTTGAGGTGACCGACTCTTTAATACCGGAATTTCTAATTCCTAACAAAAATTACTTTTTCTAATGATTATACGCACTTGGTCATCCATTTCCGCTCACGAGAGGTCAACTCAAATTTTGCACGTTGTTCATAGATAGCAACACGTTCTTTATAGGCATTTAGTTCGAAATTACGTAATCATCGTGGGGCACATGCAAGTGTATTCATCAAAAACATAGTTATTGTTGATCGAGAAGATGCATCACTTGGTACAACACTTTCACTTTGTTTCACATATTGATCATATGGGACAACATTGATATTATCCATATTTTCAATATTTGATTCAATAGTTTCGCTTAATTGTACTTTGTCATGCATCTTTTGCACATCAAGATCATCGATAGTTTTAATACCTCTAAGATGAGTTTGTCTTTGATGGGCCAGCTTGTGGTGAAGATGAGACCTTGGGAGAAACCATTGGAGAAATGCTAGCCATAAAATTGTGTGTGCGAGAGGTCCATCATCCACATCGAGTCGTATGCATCACAATCGGCCGACTTGAAAGGCATTCGATGATTGTGACCTATTTCCGAATAGGTCGCTCATCCACATCAAGATCATAGGTCTTGGCATTGCCCTCAAGAAGAAACAACAACTCCTCTTCATCCAAAGCGGCACCATTATATCGAGCTTGTACAAGCAAGATCTTATCTCCGAAATAATCGGCGATTCTCGTGGACGCTTGAGATGTGCGCCTTGCAATGTGTCCCTCACCACCACTTGTAGCATTTGATCGGCTTAGTTTGACCTTGATTACCATTCCTTCCTCGATTCGATTACCAACATAACCTCTACCACTCCACCTCTTCCCTGCTCATATTGTCTTTCCCGAATCGGGTTGCACCACGATCCTCCCATCTTTAACCGTAGCTTGATTGTGTGGGTTAGATGTCGCTCGAGGTTGTTGTTGGTTTGTGGGAGAATTCATGTTGTGACTAATCGTAAGAGCTAGTTGATTAATGATGTTACCCACGGTGCATCAAAGATCACTTGTTTGAACATAGGATCGGAATGAGTTTGTGATTACCATTACCCATGGGTATGACTTGTGAGGCTTTGGTTGTGATTCCAATGTTTGAGTAGAAGGCGCTGAGTCATTAGATGAGCTAGTCTCTCCCGGTTGGTTTTGAACTTATTAAGAATCATCTTTTCAAACATGGCATGTCTCTCATTCAAGAAGGAAGGCATAGAGTTGCTCATAATTCGTATTCTTCGATCCTTTAGTGAGCTTCACGTATAACAAACTTGTGCTATTCGGATTCATGTTGTTCACAAATTTTGAGTTCAAATTAATGTTAGGCATAGTCATTCGATGTTCCTAATATCATTCACCACCTTATGAAATCTCACATAGTACTCATAGACACTCTCATCCGGTTTCATCTTGAAGTGTTCAAATTTGTCATAGAGTTGTGATTCTCTATCTTCCATAGTTAATTCGTAACTCGAGAGAAGTATCTTGACGTTATCCCATAACGCCTTTGCATCGGTGTTGTGATTGATCACTTGTAGATGTCTTTAGGAAGACCTTGAAGAACAATTTTAGAAGCCCCGATAACAAGATCGAATCTCTTTTCTCCTTATCATCAAGCTCATCATACATCTTTGGTCCATCCATTCCAGAAATCGAGTTCCATCTTCAAGAAGATCAAGTACATCTCTAGTCGTCTCAACTCGACACGGTCCTTCATCAATGGATTTGAGAATGTTGACACCATTATCCTTTCCTGTGACAAGCATAACCGATTCGTTGAGCCCAAGAATCATAGTCGGTTTCTGCAAGCATGGGTGGACGAGTGTCCGATCCAAATAGACTTGAACATCCTCTCGCAACAGTGGGTATGATAGTAGGAACGTTGGTAGACATGTTATCAGCTTATACGGATTTTATAACTCTATGATTAAACCGGGAAATAGATTCTTTCACGGATTTTACTAAATCAAGAGAAACCGTAAAAATCACCCAAGTCGCTAGAAGATAATGCACCAAGTCGCTAACACCTAAATCGCTATACCACCAAGTCGCTAAAGTCCCAAGTCGCTAAACAAATGCAAGTCGCTAAGTAGTAACTCGCTAAGCCTCAAGTCGCTAGCAAAATTTTGGCAAGAATTGCTAGACAAGTCGCTAAAGATTCAAGTCGTTAAAGAGCAACTCGCCATGCACCAAGTCGCTAACACCAAGTCGCTACCCATAGTGGAGAGTCCACTACTTGATCGTTAGTCGCTAGGTCTAAGTCGCTAGCTCCAAAACCAGTAACTTGCTACAAAATTGCAAAGCAAGTCGCTACTAAGAAACAACTCCGTAGGTCAAGTCGCTAGCATGAAAAACAACATAAACATCACTTTTCAATCCAAAACAACCCAACCAAGATGATTCAAGCTACCAAATGAAAACCTAAACACTTGTGATGATTCTAAACATAAAAGTACTAACAAAATCCAAGCTTTAACACAAGAAATCAACCAAATGATGCACAAACCACTAAACTTTTTCAAACTCAAAAACCACCTAGAAACCACTAGAAATCCAAAGATGTGCAAGATATGATCTAACCTTGGCTCTTGATACCAATTGTAAGATATTAGTTTTCATATACACATCAAACCATAACAACAAGGTGGCGTATAAGTGGAATTCTAGAGAGAGAAAGTTAGAGGTTTAGGGAACTTTAGTGAGAGAAAGAAAATTTTATTATGAGCTCCAACTCTACCTTGGAAGGTAGAGAGTATTTATAGTCTTACATAAAACGCCACACAACGGGTGTGGATCGGCATACAGTGGGTAAAGACCCGTCATCCTCCACGGTGTTACTTAACTAAATACTACTTAACTTAAAATAACTACGACTACGAGCTTTTAACGATTACATATACTTGAGTTGACCGACTCTTTAATACCTGGAATTTCTAATTCCTAACAATTCCATACTCTTTGAACGCCGTAATAGGGACAACAAGTAGCTTAACCCAAACAGGTACATTCTTCATGTCTTCCTTAAACATGTTTGCCATAGGAAACCACTTGTAAAGAATCAATGACACATTATTTATCATCCATAGTCCATTCTCCAATATTGATTTGATACAAGTATTTGAATTGAACTTGAAGAAGAAAATACCTTTTGAGTTCATCATAGCATGAGTAAGACCAACTGCTCCACGCACTCTTAACATAGTGCTCAACCACGTGAAACACAACCCTTTACCCGAAAGAACCCATAAATGTTGTTCTCAAGACACTCTCAATTGTAGGATGATTCAATTGAAACGAAAACATCAACCCCGTCACCATCCAGACAATCAAGGTCCAAAAGTTAGCAACTTTCTTTCTTTTTCTCCATTTTGATGATCAACATAGGAAGCAAGCCCATTATTTGATTTATCACCATTAACAGAACCTTCATGCCCTTTAATTGATGTAGTATCGTTGGTACCAATAGTATTATCTTTAGTTGATGAAGTAGGGGTGCCAAACATATCCGAAACCCTAGGAAAAGATTCCATAATAGTTGGTTGATCAACATTCATGGGTTTAACGGGACCCCAAACACTTTTACCTTCACTAAAAGTGCTTACTTTAATTTTTAGTAGAAGCATAAACAAAAAGCATGGTTGTTGGTCACTAAAATTTGTATTATAAACTTCAAATCTGCTTGTTGATCCTTCAAAGTCTTTCAACAACAGGAGAATTTGTTCGAACCAACATTTTGTCAACAAAATGGAGGATATGTTGGGCTAATCTCGATCATAACCTCAAAGATTCTAAGTTAAATAAGGTCAAAGGACCATTTACATAATACATGGAAACTATAGTCTAGGGACTAGTATGTAATTGGCATAAACTTGAAGAGTTGTGTCTTTTGGTTTGATGTAACCACCACCACCACCACCACCGATTACCAACTGCCACCACCAACGGATGCATCGGTTGACAACAACCGAACCATCACAATGGTTCAAGAAATTAGTTCGTCTAGTATAAATAGGAAACAATATAACTAATTGTAACAACACAATAGTCACATAAATTTCTCAATAATAAAGTTATTACTTTTGTTTGATTTAAACAATCTTGATTATACGTGTGTATAACTAACAATTGGCATCAGAGCCTTGATTAAACCGAAGTTTTTTCATCACTTGCCGGTTGAAACCAAATGGAGAAAGAAGACAGTGTCACCGGAATTCAAGGGGATTAGCCATCGTCATCGAAGTTCGACAAGGGGCTAATCGGAATTCACCGGATACTCAGGGTGGCCAAACCTAGGCGATTTTACCACCACCCGCACCGTCGGAAAAGTCAAAGAAGACTTACGTGTCATCAAAAAGGTGGGATTCCCACGTAAAACCTCTATTAGGTTACAGAGAACAAGAAATCAACCTCGATTTCACCCGAAAAGACAAAGCTTCACCGGAACCATCATCACCGTGCTCAATTGGATTAGGGGTAGAACCATAATCGAGCTCTTAACCCGTAAGAACAACCGCAGGGAATAAGCACAAAAAAAAACACACCCGTAAGTTTTTATATTAAAACTTTACATATCCTTTTTATATATAAGTTTTATTTTATAATTAAACCTTTTATTTATTAATTATATTTAAATTTAATCTATATTTAAAAAAAAGATTGTGTATTTTATTGTTAAATAAAATAAAATAAAATAAATAAATAAAAATTGGTAAAAACAATTAAAAATTGCTTTTAATAAAACCTTTTCAAAATGACGGGAAAAGAATAAGGAAATCGGTTCGTGACTGGCTTCCAATGTCCTATGTTGAACAACTCAAACGCCAACATTTGGGCAATCCGATGCAAGTAATCTTAGAAGCAAACGATTTGTGGGAAGTGGTGGAACTAAAACCAACAACACAAATCGACAACAAAGCAGATAAAACCGCGATAGATTTTATTTTTTAATCATTACCGGAAGATCAAACCTCCAAGTTGCAAAACATGAATCTGCAAGAACAGTTTGGGATGCTTTGAAGACCAGACACGTTGGAGAAAACCGTGTGCAACAAGAAAAGCAACAAACATTAAAGGCAAAATTTGAGGCATTACAAATGAAAGAAAATGAATCAGTAGATTCATTTATTTCAAAATTTTCAAGTATCACAAGTAGAGCAACAAATTTCGGTTTAACCTTTGAAGACTCTACATTAGTACGAAAATTACTAACCGCAGTACCAGATTCTTACATATAGTTGCATCAATTGAACAGTAATCGAATCTGGATAAGATGTCTCTAGATGAAGCAATTGGAAGATTGAAGACGTTTGAGGAGAGACTGAAATGCAGAAAGGAAAGACAACCAGATAGTCAAGAAAGACTTATGTTTTCCCAACATGATAGTCAAGGGCAATCTTTTAGAGTACAAGGAAATTTCAAGGGCAAAAGCAACTAAGTAAACAACTGCATGTCAGATAAGAAGAACTGGGAATCTTCTCAGAATAACTTCAAGAAAGACAAAAGAAATTTGTACGCAACCTAAGCAAAACAAGATACTACAAATGCAAGAAACTTGGTCACTACTACGTAAACAGACTCAAAAGGATCCAAAAGAAGATCAGTCAAATCTCATTGAAGAAGACTTGGAGCCAACACTACTGATGGCTACAATCAAAGATTATCATGAAGTATTCTTAAATGAAAGAAACTTCGAACCACCGAAGACATCATCGGGTGAAGAAAGTTTGTGGTACCTAGATAATGGTGTAAGCAATCACATGACAGGTCTGAAGGAGCATTTCAAGGAGATTGACGAAAAGATCATAGGAAATGTACGATTTGGAGATGGATCATATGTAGAGATTAAAGGGAAAGGTTCTATCCTATTGGAATGCATGAACAAAGAACAACGTGCTATATCACATGTTTATTACATTCCGAATTTAAGAAGTAATATATTGAGTTAGGGCCGCTAATGTAAAATGGTTGACAAGATTAATGGAAAAGAATATACTACTCTTGTACAATTCAAACGGCAACATACTACTTAGAGTTACACGGTTGAAGAATAGGATATACAAAGCTTAACTTAAGAATAGGGGAACCAAGATTGATAACGCCACACGCGCTGCTCGGGGTCAAAGGAACTTCCTTTCGTCGAGCAAGTTTTTCAACACCCTAGGCAAGGAACCTAATCGTTGTAGTGTAGTATTAGGGTAAGCCACGGAATTGATATCGCTCTCTAGGGAATAGGAATGCTAGTGAGAGGTTACTACGCTAAGGTTGGGGTTGAAGAAGATTATTTTTATCTTTAATATTTTTTAGGAAATGGAAAGGTACGAATCTCGGGTTTGGATTTGGGGTTGGTATTTCACCGATTACTTCTACTATCTAATTATCTAATTAACTAAGGTGAGGGTAGTCTATGTCTAATTATTGTGTGCTCGTATGATGGTTTAAAGATGTGTTTACTTAGGTTTTATTATCGCTTAATTATCTCCTATTGATGGTTGAATTGGCACGTCCTTATTCTTAATCGCGTTGTGTGTCTAAGGTCGTAGGGTATGCGTTTATCCCTAACTCTTTGAAACTACCAAAGGGTGTCGCCTACAAAATCTCTAGGATTTATAAGTTTTAACTCTAAGGTACTCTTCGGATGGTTTAGCCTACAACAACTCTAGGTACTATAAGCTAAAGTTCACAAAGATTAATCAAGCATTAACTACACAACGAATGACCTATCGCATTACTAAATCATTAACAATTAAGATAAGAGACAACCAATCAATATTCAATAATTAAGTTTCATATTCACTAAGCAAACACACAAGTAAATTAGCCGGACATGGAGAACATGCAAGCATACAAACAAGTAATTGAAGACATAATTAAATTAATGAAGTAAAACACTTATCTTGATGTAAGATAGGGTTTGGAACCCTAAAATACTGTACAAGATAGCCTTGGTTCGGTTTAGGTTTTTACTCCAAAAGACTACACACTCGAAAAGTAAAAAATTCGGATTCTATATATAAGATTACATTCGCGACGACGCCACCTTTAATTTGTGACGCCGCCGGGTCGCCGTTATTAGAGTTTCGCCTTGGCCACGTTAGTCTTGCGATGGCGTCACCTTATGCTTGTGACGCCATCCCCTCGATCGCCTCGACGCCGTCTCGATCAAATCTAGGCCGTCCGAGTCATGACGACCTACTCTTTTAAAGCCCGACACCGCCACTTGTAAATAAGAAATTTGGCTACCGAGCCATCACAAAGTGATGCGACGGCGTCGCAGATAACACCGACTCCGTCCCTTTAGTTCCAAAGCATCGAGTGGCTCGATTCTTGACTTTGGCCATTTTCTTCAGATATTCGCGCCTTTTCGTCCGAATAAGTGTCATTCCAAAGATTTTACCTTCAAGATACCTAAAAGTGAAAAGGAACGATATTAAGTAATAACGGATACAAAAGTGATCAAATAAGGGCTTAAACGACCCTCAAAAGGTACATTTTAAAACCTTATCAAATATCCCTACACTTGGTATTTGCTTCTCCTCAAGCAAATGTGCTTTTAGCCAATTAATTTATAAGTTAGGGGTCATGAAGCATTAGTTTAGAACGATCCACAACACATATAAGCCCAAAAAGTCATAACAAGCATGGAAATTACATACTAGCACCTCACATGGGGTGTTTGGATACTCACATCTCTCGGGTGTATATGAAATATAACAAATTGGAAATGGAAGATAAACACTCATTAACCGGTCCTAGTACATAGATTACCATAGGCTTGAGACTAGATCAAACCTCCATCACTTTGGCGTAAGCACCTAGGAAAGACTATCCAAGAGGACTTTTAAAGGGTTGTAATGTTAGGCTTACGGTAGGGAAACAAAGGGTTTGGTGGGATAGGCTATTTAGTGGTGGCAAGTCAAAAATCTTTTTGTTACAAGCATGCGAAGGATGGCGTTGCTAAGCCAAGACTCGACACTCTAGACTCTAGATAACTCGAAACAAACAAACATAACTTAAAGATAGATGTAGGATGGTAGCCGTGTATATATATTTTATATATATATATATATAAATATATACACTTTTACTCTACCATCCTCTATAGTAACATCAAAATGATAGGGATTTATAGGCACATCTCTACACTTGAGTTTTTATTACTCTAACACTAATTTGACCCGAATTGAAAAGATCAAAACACTTGGAGAACATTATTACGCAAATAAAGGGAATTTGAATTTAACATTCCCTTCCCGTCATTTCATAAACTTTAACTTTTCCCATAAGTCCCAATCGTCCCAAAACTGTGTACAAAGGATATGACTCGACTTAGCAACTTATGCAAGCAACTGGATAATTGAACTAAGGGTTTAGTGTGATAACAATAATGCACTAAAAGTGAGTGCATACAAGGTAGGCTAAGGCGATTTGGGTGTACATTTGGGGATGGATTGTAAACAATGCTCTTCATTGATATTCGAAAATCGAAACATCACGAGAACCGCGAAAAGGATAGGCTCGAGGGGTTAACTAGGGTATCGTGTACTAAAGATGAGTACAACGCAAGGGTGTGGGGAATTACTCAACCGATGTGGAAGAAGTAATTATATTACGGGTATTAGACAAGGGTTATCCTAATGCCTCTTATCATTTAGTTATTCCTAACTACACAAGTGTAGTCTTACTAGCGATCTCGAATGCATCACAAAACAAGTTCTAGAATCTATTATACTACCGATTCACATACTAAGCATTAAAGATGAATGCTTTAATTCCTACTAATCTAAGGGCGATCCTCACATTTTGGGTGGAATTTAAGTGGTAAAGGGTTTTTTGTGCTAGTCATATAACTTTCTATCCATGAGACGCTTTTGTTAAGACTAATGGCCCACTCCTATATGTCATGAAAAATTTTAAATTTGGTGCCAAAATTACCCTTACCGACATTTTCTCATGGTTTATTACGCAAATGCAATTGGACAAAGCAAAAATCAAGGATAAGCATAGTTTCAAAGTTCCCGCTTTATTTTCCTCCCTACATTTAAACCGAACATTGTCCCCAATGTTCCCGAAAATATCAAAGTTATGATAATGGAAGGTAATAAAAGATGAAAGAAACTAGTACTCCCCGATTATCTCGGTAGGATCCGTAAAGTGGTGGTTATTTTTTCTTCAAGAAGAACGTTTGTGAAAAGCTCCTTCTCATCTTATGTATCTCCTTCTTGATAAATTAAACCCGCACACTTGAAGAAAACAAACGAAACCTTCGTAAAATCGGCGGTAATAATATATATAAGACTCTACTAAACTAGGTTATAATGCTTGTGGAATGGATGTTTACTGAAATTTCGGAAAATTAAGACCCGGAAAATTCCAAAAATTATAAGTAGCTCGAAAACGAGAAAAAGTAATCATTATTTTGCTCCTTCTCGACGCCGTCAGTTGCGATCTCGACGCCGTCCAGTTATCCCGACAAAACCGGTCTCGATTTTCGGAAAAATTTTGAAAATTTACATCTTTAGAACTGGAAAACTTCCCGCAAAACATCCATTATGACTCGATACAATCATTTGACTCGAACAACGCGACATGTATATCTTTTAATCAATTGAAATTCTCATGTTTACGTTTCTTTTGAAAAACGTGTAATCCTCCTACACTTATCCTTTATGTAAAATACCTTTGTATGTAATTAAGACGAGGTTAAAAACAAAATAAAGCATTTTACAAATTTAAACATGAGATTAAGCAATTAATAAAAGATATATGACACAAACAAGCAAACAATTAAGCATGGGTTGCCTCCCATGAAGCGATTTTCTTTATTTTTGAGTCTTGTAGCTAGACTCGCAGTCGTACTCCTACGTGACTTCATTACCGTCACCTTCTTCCTTATGACGGTCTCTATTGGGGGATTCCATGTTGTAAAAGTGCCCTATGATGCACCTTTCTAAGAGGTCGTCCTCTCCCCAATCGGTTCTATATTCCAGTCCTAAGTCCAAGCAACCCTTATAGAATCTGGAAATATTGGCCATAACATAATCTACTCCTTTCTCCTTATCCTCATCATTCCTATAATAGACCGATAGTTTAAGTTCCTTTTCATCATTGGAGAGTGATGAAAACTTCTCAATCTTAAACGGCATTTGGTAAGCTACATCATCGGTCTCATCCTTGAATCGCACTATTCCTAATGAGGATCATAAGTCATCCGGTGTTTTCTATGAAAGGCTTTCCTAGAATAACGGGACAAGCTAGGATCTATGGTCGTGCTAATATCATCCACAATTATGAAGTCCGTAGGAAACATGAAACTACCTACATAAATGGGCAATCCCTTAATTCTACCAAGAAAATTGCACCTAACCCTAGGATTATCGGGGTCTTGCCTAGTTGGGATAGGCTTCTTCATTACCCAATTATAGTAGGCGCTAGTCATTATGTTTATTGGTGACTTGCGGTCAATGTAGGCCTTTGCCACGAAAAGGTGTCCTATGCAACATGGTATGTTAAGATTCCAAGGGTTCCCAAACTTGATCCTAGGGCTTTTCCTAACATACATGTGATGGACGTCACGCACTAAGTGAGGGTGGCGAGATAGCTCTTCTTCCGTAGGAAATTTATTGAAATAGTCATTGTCTACTTCATCTACTTCCTTGGTTGTTTCATTAACCTCAAATATAGTTTCATGGTCCGCTTCGTCATTTGTTCTATTAGGTTTCGCTAAGGTGATGGTATTGACGAATTGGACGTGTTTAGCTAACTTACTTGGGTCCTTAATCTCTACACCGGGAGGCTCGGGAGTTGAGATAGCATTAACATTCCTATCATTATTGGTCATGGCTTTCAAGAGGTTATCTATCTTCCTATCCATCTCGGCTTGTTGTTGGTTAAAAGGGTCCGAGAGCTTAGCAATTTGAGCTTCTTGGCATGCGACTAGGTGTTGCAACATCCCCTCAATGTTTTGTTGGTTAGGGCCATGAGATGGGGGCCATTAGAAATCATTGGAAGTGAATTATTTGGTTTGTCCCCAATAGAAGTCAGGCTTGCCCTTCCGTGCTTCTCGGGCGTCATTGAAAGTCCTAGGTCCGGGTGTTGTAGGGAATCTTCCTCCCGTTCCATTAATACGCGAGGATGCGTAGTCAACGGAAGCATGTTCGGGGAATGGTGTGCAAGTGCGCGTGTTATGAGGATCACTAAACGGCTCACACGGGGAAGAAACTTTGTTCACATGGCATGAAGACTTAGGATTTTCGTAGGAACTCATTAGGAATTTAACTTGATCTTCAAGTTTGAGCATCCTACGGTCGGAAGGTTGTGAGTCAATGGGAGGCAAGGAGATTGCCTTAACAGTTTTGGGCAGCTCACGGGGGTCATTCCAACTTTCTGTTGTCATAGAGAGCAAGGTCCTCTATTATACCCCATGATTCTTCCGCGGTGAGATCACTAAGTTTTCCACCGGCCGCTTGGTCAATGGATCGCTTGGTGGGGAAGTTGACATGATCATAGAAAAGTTGGACATGGAGCCAAAGATCAATGTCGTGATGAGGACTTTATGAAGTAAGTCCTTGAATCGAGTCCATGCTTTGTAGAGATTCACCTGACGTTGTTGGAACATCAAGATGTCATTCCTAAGCTTAGTGGTTCTCCCGGTGGGAAAAATTGAGCAAGGAAGCGAGAGGTGAGATCATCCCAACTTGAGATGGAGCCAAGGGAAGTCGCTCAATCCAATTACTAGCTTGGTCCCGTAGAGAATTGGAAGAGACGCAGCGCGTGGTCTCCCGAGTAGTAACATCGAGGTCGATGGAATCGACAATTTTAAGGAAATCCTTAAGATGTCGATTAGGATCTTGAACGAAGTCCATGGAATGCACATCCGCTTTGCACCAACCGGATGGTGTCGGATCGCAGGCCGTAGTTTGGGCTTGATCGGGAAGCTCAATGGTGTTCCTATAGCCTAGGTGGCTTGGTCTCGGTATTCACCAAGAGTACGGCCTCTGACGGGTCATTTGGTGGTAGGTTGATGAATGGTGGTAGGTTATCACCTTCCATGATGAAAAGTGATGGGGTTTTACGAACAAAGGTCACGAAGAAGGGGATAAACTACGAGGAAGCTAAAAAATTAGAAGAAAAAAAAATTACTTGATTGGAATCAAGCAAAGAAACCTAAACGAGGTAGACTCTAACTAGCTATTCTATTCCCGAAGCGGCGCCAAAAACTTGATAACACTACACGCTGCTCGGGGTCAAAGGAACTTCCTTTGTCGAGCAAGTTTTTCAACACCCTAGACAAAGGAACCTAATCGTTGTAGTGTACTATTAGGGTAAGCCACGGAATTGATATCGCTCTCTAGGGAATAGGAATGCTAGTGAGAGGTTACTACGCTAAGGTTGGGGTTGAGGAAGATTATTTTTTTATCTTTTATATTTTTTAGGAAATGGAAAGGTACGAATCTCGGGGTTTGGATTTGGGGGTTGGTATTTCACCGATTACTTCTACTATCTAATTATCTAATTAACTAAGGTGAGGGTAGTCTATGTCTAATTATTGTGTGCTCGTATGATGGTTTAAAGATGTGTTTACTTAGGTTTTATTACTCCTTAATTATCTCTTATTGATGGTTGAATTGTCACGTCCTTATTCTTAATCGCGTTGTGTGTCTAAGGTCGTAGGGTATGCGTTTATCCCTAACTCTTTGAAACTACCAAAGGGTGTCGCCTACAAAATCTCTAGGATTTATAAGTTTTAAAACTAAGGTATTCTTCGGATGGTTTAGCCTACAACAACTCTAGGTACTATAAAGCTAAAGTTCACAAAGATTAATCAAGCATTAACTACACAACGAATGACCTATCGCATTACTAGATCATTAACAATTAAGATAAGAGACAACCAATCAATATTCAATAATTAAGTTTCATATTCCCTAAGCAAACACACAAGTAAATTAGCGGACATAGAGAACATGCAAGCATACACACAAGTAATTGAAGACATAATTAAATTAATGAAGTAAAACACTTATCTTGATGTAAGATAGGGTTTGGAACCCTAAAATCTTGTACAAGATGACCTTGGTTCGGTTTAGGTTTTACTCCAAAAGACTACACATCGAAAACTAAAAATTCGGATTCTATATATAAGATTACATTCATGACGCGCCACCTTTTAATTTGTGATGCCGCCGGGTCGCCGATATTAGAGTTTCGTCTTGGCCACGTTAGTCGGCGACGGCGCCACCTTATGCTTGCGACGCCGTCCCTTTCGATCTCGACGATCTGGATCAAATCTAGGCCGCCTTAGTTGCGACGACCTACTCTTTTAAAGCCCGACACCGTCACTTGTAAATAAGCAATTTGGCTCGAGTCGTCACAAAAGTGATGCGACGGCGTCGCAGATAACACCGACGCCGTCCCTTTAGTTCCAAAGAATGCAGTGGCTCGAATCTTGACTTTGGCCATTTTCTTCAGATATTCGCCTTTTCGTCGAATAAGTGTCATTCCAAAGATTTTGCCTTCAAGATACCTAAAAAGTAAAAGGAGCGATATTAAGTAATAACGGATACAAAAGTGATCAAATAGGGGCTTAAATGACCCCTCAAAATTAATAGTAAAATTTCAAAAAAAAAAAATAATAAAAAAAAAATAAAAAAAAATGACCCCTCAAAAAGGTACATTTTAAAACCTTATCAAGCATGCTTACTAGCAAATCTACGTGACGAAGCATGGCTATGGCACACAAGATTGGATCATTTAACTTTAGATCCCTAAAGTCTATGACCACGAAGAACTTGGTTCAGGGAATACCTTCTATCAAACACTCAACAGATATCTGCGACATCTGTTTGATAAGAAAACATGCTAGAGCTCCATTTCCACAGCAAGCAAAATACAGATCCAAAACAACATTATACTTGATTTATGAAGATCTATGCGGACCAATTTCACCTATAACACCTTCGGATAAAAGGTACATATTTCTGTTGGTAGATGACTACTCGAGATATATGTGGGAATATTTTTTGAATTCAAAGGATCAAGCATTCAGTGTCTTCAAAGAATTCAAGACAAGAGTAGAGAAAAACATGGAACCAAGATAAAGACGTTTAGAACAGATAGAGGAAGGGAATTCACATAAAATGAATTCCACAAGTACTGTAGGGAGAACAGGATAATCAAACAGTTAACTGCACTATATTCACCTCAACAACATGGCGCCGTCGAAAGGAAAAACAGGACAATACTTTCTACTACAAAATGGAAGATGAAGGCAACAGGGATGCCACAAAACTTTTAAGTTGAAGCAGTTAGACATGCAATTTTACTATTAAATTTCACACAGACAAACTCGCTAGAAGATGTTACTCCTTACGAAGCATCGAAAAACAGAAAACCATATCTTCAACACATCAGAATATTTGGATGCTTAGCATATGCAAAGGTACCTTCACAACATATTACTAAATTAGATGATAGAAGTATACAAATGGTATATTTAGATAGTGAATCTGGATCAAAAGTATATCTCTTATTTGATCCGATATCAAAGAAAGTCTGTGTCAGTCGTGACGTAAAATTCAAAGAAGACGAGACATGGAATTGGGAGGAATACGTCAAAGTTATCGATCTAAAAGAACCAGAATGGAGTGAGTTCATTATACAAAATAATGAAACACAAGAAACAGAGGAGGTTCAACAAGATTAAGAAAGAGAAACTAAAGACGATGTCCTTGTCAACAACGAAAATGAAGAAACACCTTCACCACTTATGAATACAGTCCGATACAATCCATAAACTTCTTACCAAATTCCAAAACTTCCACACCTTCAACTAGTGACACAAATGTTGATCACATACCCACTAGAGGATACAAAACTCTAAATGAGGTATATGATAACACAGAAAGACTTCTACTAGTTGAAGATGAACCAAGGAATTTCAAAGAAGAATCAAAGGATGAAAAATGGATTGAAGCAATGCAAGTAGAGGTCGACTCCATCAACAAAAACAACACTTGGAAATTAACTACTTTACTAAAGGATCATAAAGCCATTGGTTTAAAGTGGGTCTTCAAGACAAAAAGAGATGCGAACGGAGAGATATTAAAGCATAAAGCAAGGCTAGTAGCGAAAGGATATATTCAAGAACATGGAATAGACTTTGATGAGGTCTTTGCCTCAGTTGCAAGAATTGAAACTATAAGGTTGATTCTAGCACTGGTTGCTTACAACAAATGGGAGGTACATCACTCAGATATAAATCAGCATTTCTACATGGTGATTTAAATGAAGAAGTATATGTCTCACATCGTGATGGATTTATAAAGACAGGAGATAAAGGATAAGTATACAGATTGAGGAAAACACTATATGGACACAAACAAGCTCCACGTGCTTGGTATACTAAATTGGATAAAACCTTAAAGTTACTCAACTTTAAGAAATGTGCATTAGAGCAGGCGTTCTACACAAGAATAGACAAGACGTCAACTCTATTAATCGGAGTCTACATTGATGACTTAATAGTTACTGGAACATCGAAGAAGGAAATCCAATCCTTCAAGTATCAAATGCAAGAACAATTCGAAATGAGTGATCTTGGACTACTTGCCTACTACTTAGGCATAGAGGTTACATAAAAGTGGGGTGAAATCTTGATAAAACAAACAGGCTATGTGACTAATATACTCAAAGACACAGGGATGTTGGACTGCAATGATGCAAAGATACCTATGGAACCAGAACTGAAGCTGACAAAGTTAAGCGAAGAAAAGTTTGTAGATTCTACGGAATAACGAAGCATAATAGGATGTTTACGATATATGTTATATATAAGACCAGACTTAAGTTTTCTAGTTGGATTACTTAGTTGATTCATGCAAGAACCTCAAGAGCAACATATGAAAGAAATAAAACAGGTTCTACGTTATATCAAAGGAACCAAAAACTATGGTATAACTTACGGGCATGATGGAAACAAGATTCAAGGCTACAGTGACAGCAGTTATGGTGTCAACACTCAAGAAGGAAAAAGGACAACAGGTATAGTTTTCTACTTTGGAAATTCACCTATCACCCGGAGCACTCAAAAGCAAGGAACAATAGCCTTATCATCTTGCAAATCAGAGTTCATTGCAGCAACTGCAACAGCTACTCAAGCACTCTGGTTAAAAATGCTTCTAAGCAAGATAACACACTCTAATGAAGAAAAGATCACAATCTATGTGACAACAAATCAGCAATAGCACTCATGAAGAACCATGTATTTCATGGAAGAAGCAAGCATATAGACACAAAATATCCCTTCATACGAGAATGCGTTGAGAAGGAAGACTTAACAGTCGAGCACATCAGCGGAGAACAACAAAGGGATGACATACTCACAAAGGCACTACCAAGGATACGTTTTGTTACAATGCGACAAATACTTGGTGTGAAGAATCTCCTTCACCATGATCAAGATTAGGGGGTGAATGTTGGGGTAATTCTAATCATAACCTCGTAGATTCTAAGTTAAATAAGGTCAAAGGACCATTTACATAATACATAGAAACTATAGTCTATGGACTAGTATGTAATTGGCATAAACTTGAAGAGTTGTGTCTTTTGGTTTGATGTAACCACTACCACCACCGATTACCAACTGCCACCACCAATGGTTGCATCAGTTGACAACAACTGAACCATCACAATGGTTCAAGGTATCGGTTCGTCTAGTATAAATAGGAAGCAATATAACTGATTGTAACAACACAATAGTCACAGAAATTTCTCAATAATAAAGTTATTACTTTTGTTTGATTTCAACGATCTTGATTATACCTGTGCATAACCATCAGGATATATGGGCTTCTCATTCCTTTCTAGACATATATTGTTCTCGAGCTACAACGGAATTCAAAGATGACACATTTAGACACTTAGGTAGTTCAGTTTTATCAAACAAAACCCACCTACATTTGGTTCTTGAATTGTGATGGTTACTATCACATGAATACTGTAAAGATGTTGACTCGTGCAACGTAGTGGCGCAAAGTCAAGAGACTTGACATAAAGTTTTGCCCTAGAGCCATTAGTATGTGAGTATTCCTATACCGTTTCTATGATAATATGTGATTCATTGGAGGTACTATAGTTGTTTTTCGATAGACATACTCTGCATTTGCCTTATTTTGGTAACCATAGTTTCCGATATTTTGGCCGACTAATCCACATGGTTTGAACCCACCGTCACACATACTCAAACCAGGTAAAGCCCTCCTTTTTCAGGAGGTTGGTGTGGCCACTTCAAGGTTGTTTGCACCTAGTAGGAATTGAACTTGAGACCTCACACATTTTAGAAAGATAGTCACAAGTATTTTTGCCACTAGGCCACTCTTAAGTGGTTACTCTGCATTTACCTTAAAGTACACGGTTTCGGGCACTTAGGGTTCTTGAGCTTTACAATGTTTACTATTACAATATGCAATTAGTAAAGCATTTTCTTGAATATTGTCCATCACTCGAGGAGTTTAGTTTTTTGGGGGTAAAGGGTTACCCCGGTAAAGAATATTAATCACACAAAAAAATTAATTACAATGAAATGTAGCTTAAATATCACATTAACCTCAAACAAACGCTTGAACGATAACTAAATCACTTGTGACATGCCACATAACGAGGCGTTTAGTTTGATAGATTGCATAAAGTATAAACAAAATGGTTGATCCTTTATTTATTACAAGTACGAAGGTGAGACTCTCGTAACTTGTAATAGTAGGTACTTCCTTCGTCCCAAATTAATTGTTCACTTCCATAAATAGATAGAGAATATAAATCAAGTTTACCACATTACCGTCATTTGACTTTATGTATTACAAACTTTAAAGAAGTTCTAAATTAATTAATTAAGGGTAAAACGGTCATTGTGCAAAAAGTATGAGAGAAAAAGTTATAATGATTATGTTTTTCTTAAACTTTATATTTTTTGTCGGTGGACAATAATTTTGGGACGGAGGGAGTATATTATTTGTGGATTTAACGGAACTTGGTGCATGGTTGAGGTTTCTTTCCCATAACTAGTCTCATTTGAGTGTGTAAAGTTAGAGGTCCTTCTATCTTTGAAAATTTAGATAGGTTCGAGAAATATGCCATTCTCTTCGCCTACTTGGTGCGAAAAAATATATCATCTAAATTGGGCAACACCATATGCACGATGTTTGACAGAATTTCTCCTGTGGATTCTTTATCGTTTAATCTTTATTTCATTTCAGGTGCATGCGTATTTCTTTATGCAAAATTGTTTGCTTTGAATTTTGCCAAAAACAGAATATAGGTATTCACATTAGAAATAAAAATTGAGTGATAAAAAATTCACGTGAAAAACTCTAACACCTTCCATATGGTGTCTCCTAAATCCTAATTAAGATGATATTTCGTGTTGCATCATTTCGTGTGGAAGAATAACAGCTTTCTTTAACTTACCTAAGTTTCGAATTTTAGTTAAAGGATCTCTACGACATACTCGGACGGCATGAGTAGTTGCGGGAATGGAACCAAAACCCCCCCAACCAAGTTCCAAATTATCAAAGTCTTGAGGTTTGGACTTGAAATACAAGATGAACTTGTCTTATCAAAGAGTCTATCAAACACACCTGAGTAATTAACAATTTTCAAGAAATTGCTCGACTAAATTCATATTGAAGTGGACACTGTTGAGCACAAGAAACAACCTTAATACCTCGAATTAATCACAAGTTATGGGACACACACGCAAGGGGATATTCGCATACTTATACCCCGGATGGAGACAAAACATTGAGTCATGTCTCTTGATCTTGCGTCCAGACGCTGCACAAATCCACATCCACACGATAGTCATCTTAGTGACCAACACAATTTAAATGAAAATTATTCAAATGTAGGTGTGTTCTGTTCGATAAATCAAACTAACAAACTGTGTGAATATGTCTTTTTCAAAGTTTGTTGCATCTTGAGAACAATATACGTCTATAGATGAAACGAAGGTCTTTTTTACTTAAATGTTGCAACTTCATCAGTTGTTGGAAGACCTTGAAGAATCTACTGAAGATTAAGGTTCTACCTGTTGCCATTCTAGTAAATATACAACAACAACAAACCCAATCCCGCCGAGGCAGGGTATGGGGGAGGTAAAATGTAGACAGATCGTACCCCTATCCCAGGATGTACCCGGGAGTAGAGAGACTGCTTCCAACGAGACCTCCGGCAAGTGCAGGTGTGCGGGTGAGAAAAAGAGAGAGAGAGAGAGAGAGAGAGAGAGAGAGAGAGAGAGAGAGAGAGAGGAGAGCAAAAGTCAGTAAACAGCATGCAAGAAAAGGTATACGGTAGCAGGCAAAACAAAACAAAGAACACAAAACCGAAGAGAGAACCAGGCAAAAAAAAAAAAAAAAAAAAAAAAAAAAAAAAAACAAACACAAACACAAAGAAAAACAGCGCACCGGGTCTAAATCTACGGTAGAGCAAAGACGAGGCAACCAAACCAAAAAGCAAGGGCATGGCAACAAAGATACACCAAAAGCCTAACCTCTAAAGAAGACAAAAACCACAGAGCTCCTACCCTAAAACAATTACCCGCAGATCCTAATTCTATCTCTCCACGTCTTCCTATCTGAGATCATGTCCTCGGACAGGAGAAGCTCCTTCATGTCGAGCTTAATTCTGTCTTCCCACCTGAGTTTGGGTCTACCCCTTCTTCTCACGCCATCCACTAGGAGCTCTTCAACTCTTCTAACTGGTGCTGTTTGTGGCCTTCTCCTGACATGCCCGAACCACCTCAACCTTCCTTCTCTCATCTTCGAGATAATATTCTCGACCTCAAGTTTTGCTCTGAAAACTCCATTCGGAATCATGTCCAGCAAAGTTTTGCCACAAATCCATCTTAGCATTCTCAGTTCTGCCACCTCAACCCGGTTAGCAAGTGCCTTGGTGATGGGCCAACACTCAGACCCGTACAGCAAAGCCGGTCTAATCGCCACCTTATAAAATTTTCCCTTAAGCTTAAAGGGGATGTTCCTATCACAAAGTACTCCAGACGTCGCTCTCCATCTCTCCCAGCCAGCCCTGATCCGATGAGACACGTCCTCGTCTATCCTCCCTGATTTGTGAATCATCGATCCCAAATATTTAAAAGACTCCTTGGGTGGCAGGATGTGGTCACCAATACGAATATCTTCGTGATGGCCTGTCTCGATTCTCCCAAAGTCACATCTCAAGTATTCGGACTTCTCTCTACTCACACGAAGGCCATTGTTTTCAAGGGCCTCCCTCCAATGCTCAAGTCTGAGGTTTAACCCTTCAGCCGATTCTGCCACTAACACAATGTCGTCCGCAAAAATCATGCTCCACGGGATGCCCTCTTGGATCCCTAGAGATAACTCATCTAGGATCAAGGCGAAGAGATAAGGGCTAATGGCAGATCCCTGGTGTAGCCCGACCTCCACCGGGAAAAACTCTGAGACCCCCACGGATGACCTGACACGGGTCCTAGCCCCTCATACATATCCTTAATAATTTTACAAATCTCCTTGGTGTACCCTTATCAATCGCTTCCAAATCAACTCGCGTGGAAACTATCATACGCCTTTTCAAGGTCAAGGAACGCCATATGCAGTCCTTCTCTCTCTCCGAACTTCTCCATGAGACTTCTAAGAAGGTGAATAGCCTCAATCGTAGACCTTCCGGCATAAAACCAAATTGGTTCTCGAGACACCTCGTCTCCCTTCTCAACCTCTTCTCAATAACTCTCTCCCAAAGCTTCATGGTGTGGCTAAGAAGCTTGATGCCCTATAATTGCTACACACCGCACATCACCTTTGTTCTTGTAAATGGGATGACTTCACCGAGTCTCCATTCTTCTGGCATCTTATCACCGGAAAAGATCTTGTTGAAGAGGCAGGTCAGCCAAGCTACCCCCTCCTCACCCATACACCTCCAAGCTTCTACTGGGATTTGGTCCGGTCCTACTGCTTTGTTACTTCCCATCTTCTGTAGAGCAACCTTCACTTCTGGTAAATATGTTCTTGCTAATTCATTAAACATTACTAATTAAGGCTATCATAATCATACTATATATCTTTTATATAATAAAACAAAACCCTGCACGGGTATTATACTGACTACTATATATCTTTTATATAATAAAATAAAACCCTGCATGGGTATTATAACTAGTTTTGTATGTATAGTAAAATTCATGTGTCTTAAAACGCGTTATATATGATAACTACTATGTTTGGGCAAATTAACCGGATCATGCATGTCAAGTTTAATCAAACATCATACAAAAGTTATAAGACATGAAATTTTGTTATCAAGCATGATAAGACGAAAGTAAATAAACAAGCCTAAAACAATGATGTAAAAAAAAAAAAAATGTCATAATTAAATTTGGGAGATTTTTTATATAATACGTATGATTTTTGTTGGAATCACTCCTAAACAGTATTTCAAGTATTTATATTTCATATGTAATAGGTAGCTTTGTTATGGCCTTTATGTTTGTTTAAGGTCAAGCTTATGTAGAAGGCCCATAAGCTTGATCCAAGCCCAATAAGGAATAGGGAAGGAGAGGGAGTGTTGCCCTAGCTCCTTGCCTATATAAACTCTTGTAAACCCTCATTTGAGGGTTGGTTGTTCAAGTTATTCTTCCATTCACTCTCACTACGCCTAACCATACTACTCATATTGTGTGTTTGTGCTTGATACTTGTTCATCCGCCTTTATCTCTTCTCTTATAAGCTTGTGTTGTAAAACTAGTGACCTAACAAATGGTATCAATCGCCAAATAGTTGGGTGTACTCGTTTGTTTTGAAGTTTTGGTTTTGAATCTTACGGCGTAGAGATAACGCTATCTTTGGTTATCTTAAAAACTCGTTTTTACACTTTTAATCCAAGATTCTTGTACTTTCAATGTTTTGAGGTGTTAAAATACTTGTTTTGGCAAAAGTTTCAAACTTTACGCGTGGATTTACGTTTTAAGCTTGTTTTTGTTCGTGGGTGTCGTTTCTACAGAACCCGTTTAGCGCTTTTGGTACATCAAAATTCACACTCTTGTGTTCTTTTGGTACTATTGAAGCTATTCCATAACAAAAAGCGGTTTAGAAACACACTTGGGCGTAATCAAAGTTACGAGTAATCTCGTATCAAAACCCTAATATTACGCGTAAGACTCTCCTTGGTTTTGATCTTCAATTTTCGGTTTATTCCGTGTTTTCTTACTTGGATAAGTCCAAAATACGTCGACTTTGGATATCTTTTGCCGTGAAGTGTAAAAGATCACTTGGGATAAAACCCTAATCTTACGCTTAAGCATAAAGCTTACGCGTAGAAAATCTTACGCTTAAGATTCATCTTACGCCAGACCTAGTCCCACGATAAGGTAATCCCACGCCTAACTTTCACGCCTAACTTATTGTTTACGATAACTTTAGTTTTTTTTCCCGCCACGCGTAAGCTAAATCCTACGCAGTAACTATTCTTGTTACGCGTAACTTTTGGTGTTTTTACGCATAAGTGCTACTTGGTTCTTGTCTTTCCTACGCCTAAGGACACTTCATCAACAAAGGTTCATTTGACTACAAAGATCCAATCTTACCACACAAGTTTATCATCATGTCTCAACCACCATACTCTAACTATTTCCTCACACTTATAATCATCAACAACAACAACAATTAACTCCACAACATCAACAATGGAATCAACAACAAGCCATTTATCAACAACAATTTAATCAAGAACATACTCCACAACTTGGTGCAATTCCACAACCACAAATGGTTCAACCACAATCAAGCCTTCAAGTTCAACCCTACACAACCGATTTCAATCAACATCCATCACGGACCACTATGAAGGAACCCACTTGGTTTGCAAAGATGTGTGAAGCTTTAAGCGACCAACAATCAATTCATGAAGTTGGATCACTTAATAGACCTCCAATGCTCACTCCAGAAACTACGATCAATGGGTGATAAGGTTCTTTGATTTTGTGATCTAAAGAAACCACATGGAAAGTTCTTAAAGAAGGTTATCTTGAAGGTCCATTTGAGATGCCTCATCGTCATTGTACCCGGAGATCCAAACTGCTCCACCAAGAGATGAACAAACCAACATTGCTACGGTTGCGAGATCTTAATGCTACGTAACTTCTACACTATGAAGTTGATGAACTTGCAATGGAATACATCCTCTTAGGATTACCAAACCCAATTCTTCGTAGTGTTGATGCTCAAAAGATCGCACAAAAATGTGGGATCATATTCGTCTTCTTATGGAAGGATCCAGTACTCAATCGTGAGGATTTGGAATCCAAAATTTACTTGGCTTATGAATACTTCATGATTGAACCCGGAGAGACACTAGAGTCCTATCATCATCGCTTTTCAGATATCATCAATGATTTGGATAAACACAACATCATCATGCCAAGAATTGCGGTGAATACTAAGTTCCCGAGTAGTCTTGGTCCGAATGGGAGAAGTATGTCATTTTCTCCGCTGCGAAGAATATGCATCATTCTACTTATGGATTGTTGTACGATTACTTGAAGCCTCATGAAAAGGAAGTTGATCGGAAAGGATTTTCCGTGCTCAAATTGCTAAACAACACAACCGGATAATCAACAACTTGCCTTATATGCTCAATGTAATTATCCCTCTCAACCAAAGAACTCAACCAATCGCTTCAAACACACCTCCAGAATAACCACAACTTCAAAAATCAATTGGTTCCATACAAGAACAATGCTCAAGCATATGTCGCTGAAGCACCGAGGAAACAGATCCGTTCAAGCATTGCAACAAGGATTTGTGATGATTGCTAACGCTTTTGGTCGTTACACCAACAAATCCAACAATCGATTCGTTCCTCATCGAACACACGGACTCAAGCTGTTGTGAACAATGGACGTGTTGAAGTTCGTAATCGTGATTATGGTCGCCGGATGGGCGGTGGTCAAGGGTTTAATGCTGGTGGGAATAACAACAGAGCTCAAGTGGTGGAACAGGAAATGCTCGACTCGATTAAATGGTCTTCGATGCTACAACCGCAATGAGAAGGGACACTGGCTAATGCATGCCCAAAGCCAAGGACTAGGGCAAGTGCTTATTTCAAAGAGGCCTTACTTTTGGCTCTTAAGGATGAAGTGGTGGATCTCTTACGGACAAGAATGAGCTTCATGGCGTATGAGACTCGAGATGATGATATGGAGGACTTGCAGGCTAATGCAACCGTTATGTTGATGGCTAATATGCATGAGTCGCACATGAGTGATACAGCCCGATAGTATGACATCGATGGCTTGTCTCGTGCACCGAACAAACCATCATCATATCTCGAACTAATATCTCCGCCAATATCTCGAATCCGCACGGATCGATCG
The DNA here is from genome assembly GCA_022545495.1 of Chrysanthemum lavandulifolium. Taxonomy (NCBI): domain Eukaryota; kingdom Viridiplantae; phylum Streptophyta; class Magnoliopsida; order Asterales; family Asteraceae; genus Chrysanthemum; species Chrysanthemum lavandulifolium. The sequence goes on along the minus strand of CM040243.1, from coordinate 285,335,338 downwards.
CTCAAATGAGTCTTCTACATCTTCTCGATGATTTTCAAGTTAACCCAGTAGTTACATTTGACGATCAAGATGACCTCATGGTTTCCTTTGATAATCAAATTGACTCCGTGGTCGTACTTGAGGATCTAAAGAATGATCATGTTGAGACTCACGTTGAACAAGATGATCTATTGCCTCATCCGGATTTTGCTCGGTTAATTCAAGACCATAAAATCAAAATGGAGGAATGTTATGCATTAAATCAGTCCTTAAAAGTAAAATGCATCGCTAACCAAGGATTTTGAATGTTTACAAATGCAACTCAATTTTTTCAAAACTCAAGAAAACGGTGAAAAGGTTTTGAAGCCGCTTTGCAAAATCTCATCAAACGAAAAATATTTAGAGAGACGGATCGTGATCTAGCCGCCTCGAAGAATGCTTTGTTATCCGAATTAGAACAATGAAACATGAACATAAAAAGCAACGTAACGCTCTCACCTTGGAAAATCAAAAGCTAAGGTGAGTTGTTAAATTGTCAAAAGCAGGTTCTCCATACAAAAAGCATTCAACGAATCGGGTAGATGACCTTCTTGCGTAAATTCTCGGTTTGCAAAACAAAATTAAAGAGTTTAAAACGGTTGTTTACAAACATGGTGAATCAAGATGACTATGGAAAAGTTTACCTTAAAACCCAATCCAAATGGATATGGAAAAATCTAGTCGATTACAAACCTAAGCTTTCACTAAAAACATTCAAACCAACTCTCAAGTTTCCAAAGGCACAATACAAAATTGATAATATGTCATGAGTGTTGTTGAATACCATCGTCAAGAGGAATTAGATGCAGACGAGAGTCAATCTAAATTAAAACCGTTGTTTACAACAAACCTTTAATTATGAAAAAGCGGTCACTTCGTCACACCAACGGATTCTTCTAACACACCAAGGGTTATCATCAAAACACCGAGTCTTCTATTGTTAATCCCAAAACAGTCTTTGCACAAACTTATGGTCCTTTACCTTCCATTAGCGAAGTAAACTCACAACCGAAAATCGAAAAATTCTTCGATATTTTGACATTTTCATGGTCGACCTCAAAATTTTACAACATGAGATAGAATATCGATCCGAAATCAAAGTTGAACATTTTCAATCGCCTCGCGCGAGAACAAAGAGACATTTTCGAAAAATCTTTTACCTAATGTTAAAAACTTGAAAAGTTGTGCAATTGCTCGAAAAGGATTTTCATAAGGAACTTGGGGTAATGAAAAACGTTTGAGAAAACGAAACATCTATTACTAACACAAAACGCAAAAGAAATTGTTGAGAAAAGATGTTGATCGACTCTTGGAAGATGTTATATGTGTCGATATCCATAATGTTGTGCTATTCTATTCGTTGCCATATGCATCGATCATATCTCTGCGATATTGTTGAAACTGTTGTAATCTGTTGAAAACACCGATAATGTGCTTCGGATCGAGTCTTTAAAAGTCGAAAATAAACGATTACACACGAAATTTACAATGCAAAACGTCGTCTTCATTGGTGTGAAAAGATATTCACAACCATCAACTTAGTTTTCAAAAGAAAATCGCTCAATTGAGTGCAAAGTCTTCGATCCTAAAATTGAGCAACTGGATGATCAAAACGTGTCTTTGAAAAGTCAAATCTCAAAATATGAACAAGAACTTTTAAAAGTTAAACAGAATATGGTGTCATATTTGATTTACTCAAAAGACTCGAGATGAAGCATCTAATGAACTTTGATCACTATCTTGCTCACACTAGAGAGTCATGAATTTTGGCGGTAATATTCGCTCGAAAATCAAGATCCGATTCACACCATCTCTAAGTTACGGAAATGTTAGGAAAGTATGAACAACTCCCGCCTCATCGTGATTAAGAGATTAGCACCAACACACTTAGTAATCGTGAACCTAGAATTCCCACCGCCAAATCACAAGTTGCTAATGTGTTTCCCTCTCGAAACAGAATAGTTGCATCTTTTCCAAACGTCCGCACTTCACGGCCTAGAGCACTCAAACAAAGAATAGGAAGTTGCGACCTAAGAAAAGATCAATAAGGAATGCTAAAGTAGAAGAACACCCTAGGACTCGAATAAAACTCATGTTACTTCCACTATAGATGTTGCGTCGGCAAATGTAATAGAAATAGTGATGTAACGAATGCTAAACCGTTAAGTACCTTTGATATTCATCGATGCACCTTGTGATATTTGTCAAAAGAGTATGAATTCGATTGTCATGAAAATGTGTTGCTAAAGCTATAATCTCTAGATTACGGAATCCTAAGAATCGGAATACCTCTATGCCCACTAATCATTCTAAGTCCGTGCTTGGTAAACCACCTTCTTTAGATTCTAAGGCAACCATTGCTATCACAGTAGCTACCGCTTCACCTCCTAAGAATGTAGTACCACCTAGTGCTTTCACTAAGACTAAAGCAAAGAGTAGTTATAGATGGCGAAATGGATATATAACACACTACGATTTAAGTGGATGCCTAAAATTCTCAATGTGTGTATGTCTAAATATACGCTTGGAACCCTCTAACATTTCGGGTTCCACATCTACTTCTATTCCATCCGTGTCGTCTGTGTGTAATGCACGGTGATATGATCATTCTCGGATTGTTGATAGCGGATGTTCCCGACACATGACAGCAACCTTAAACTGTTATCAAACTTTATTGCAAAGTTCATTGGCACCGCCGATTCGGAACGATCACTGCAGACCATCATGGGCTACGGAGATTATGTTAATGGGAACATCGAAATCGCAGGGTTTACTATGTGGAAGGCCTCGGTCATAATCTGTTTTCGTGAGGTCAATTTTGTGATGGAGATTTGGAGGTTTCTTCGTGGAGAAAACTTGTTTCATTCGTGATCTACATGGAAATGACCTTATGTCCGCTCGCGTAATTCTAGTCTCTACACTATCTCTATGCAAGACATGGTTGCGTCCTCTCCCATTTGCTTACTTTCAAAGGCAACATCTACAAAATCCTCGGCTATGGCAACCGCTGTCTCTCACATCTAAACTTTCAAACCATCACCAACCTTGCTCGACACAAACTAGTTGAAGGACTCCCACGATTCCGGTATTCAAAAGATCACCTTTGCTCAAGATGTGAACAAGGAAAAGCACTCGTGCTCATTTTCCTTCAAAGGTGGAACACAACTCTCAAAGATGTGCTTCATCTTCTTCACATGGATTTGTGTGGCCCGATGCGCGTGCAAACGATCAATGGCAAACGCTACATCTTAGTAATTGTTGATGACTACTCACGATGGACTTGGGTCTACTTTCTTCGTAGCAAAGACCAAGCTCCACAAATGATCATCACCTTTCACAAAGATATGTGTTCACTCCGCAACACCGCCGTAATCATCGAGCGCACAAAGGAACTAAATTTGTTAACAAAACCCTTCGTGAATTTTATGAGAAAGTGGGAATTCAAAGATCAAACATCTATTGCACGAACACCGAACAAAACGGAGTTGTTGAAAGACGAAACCGAACGTTAGTGGAAGCTGCAAGAACAATGTTAATCAATGCTAAACTTCCAGATTACTTATGGGCGTGTCGATCATCGCATGCTATACTCAAAACCGTTCTATGATCACAAACGCCACAACAAAACACCTTTCGAGCTTGTCCACAACTATAAACCGAACCTCAAACACTTTCATGTATTTGGATCCCTTTGCTATCCAAATAATGATCGTGATGATTTTGGAAAGCTAAAAGCCAAAGTCGATATTGAGTCTTTATTGGATCTCGTGACAATTCTAAAGGTTTCGAACTGGAATCGTCGAACTAAGGAGGTAATGGAAACGATTCATGCTCACTTCGATGAACTCACGGAATGGCTTGTGCACACATAATATGTACAACCCAGATGTGTCAAGAAAGGACCCCGTGGTACGCCTCACACAATCCTTATAAAATGAGCGAAAGCTTCTTATTTTTGAGTAAAACCTATCAAACCTTTCATTTCTCAAGGTTTTGCTCAAAAGACAAGTACTTCCCATAAGATTTCTCAAAACCTCAACCGCTTATATCACTAATTGAGGGGAGTATTTGATGAAAACTTTGTTCACAAATTGTTCACGTGGTCACTCTTCCCCAACACTCAAAATGGTCATATTTATTCTCAAACCGCTCAAAATAACAATTTTATATGCCATTTTGAGGGGAGAAAATTGTGTGATAAGAAATATGTTGTACAAAATGCAAATGAATATGTGTATCTCGACTTAACCAACGAATTGATTGGTACTAAACTGCTTTGTAACTCGAAAAGACTTGTCCGGACGGGTAATAATTTCAAGCTAGTTCGCTAGTGATGTAAACGTGTCTCGCAAAGGACTTGTACCATTCGAGAAACTTTTGATAGACATGAACTCGACGGGTTTGACAACCTTCCAAGGTTTGTCTACACCTTCAAGGTAGTTATTAGAACTAGTTGTCACCTAAAAGTCGACAATATATCTCTTTAACTATTCAACGTAACCGTGTCTCGCGGAGATTGTCTATCTTTAGTGGATCAATTCATAAAGTGCGCTCTTTCCTCCTCACGTGCATTTAACCATTAAAACTATTAAGCACATGTGGGGGAGTATTTATGCAAAAACTTATCTCTCATCGTGGTTCAAACATGTTTTCATTTACAAACCCTTTGAGAGATATTTTAACTTACAAATGGTTATAATGGCAAACATAGGTTAGTCATGGAGTTATAAGGTGACTAAGGTTAGGAATAACTGTCCTATGATCCGCCAGAGCCGGAGGGATCTACCCAAGGACACTACCATTAGTTAGTGTTAAGTCCTTAGGAATGATTATAAAAGGGAGAAAATGAGAATCGGAGAAAGAAGGAGTTGAAGAATCAAAAGAAATGTAAAGTAAAGGGTGAAAAGAAATAGCCCTCCGATTATTCAACTTAGGAAGGTATACCGGGTTCAATTCATATAGCTCGGTTGTCACTTAGTGACACCGGTATTGAAGATTAAAAGACGTCATGGACCCAAATGACGCATGCACTAAACCTTCTTAGCCACTCAAGTTTCTCTCAATGAAACTTGTTTCATTCTCACAGGAACCCTACATAATCTATTGGCTTTCTCTTAGAGATCACGGTATTGAAGGAGGAGACCTCTCCCTAGTCTCCGCTCAGAAAACCAAAACGCACTATTGAGTCTAGAGCCACGAGATTCATCAAAAGATCTCTTAGGAACACTTGACATTTAATCACTTGTTGATCAACAATAAGATCTTCGATGATTCGGTGGTTCATATCGAGTCCTTCATGATCTTAGCAATCTGTCGAGAACATTTATGAGATGTTCACATCCGTGATCCTCGATGATTGAATGGAAATTCTCGCCAGGTCAACATCAAACACCGACAAGAAGTCACTTCGGTAACTCCCGTGGATTACGCGGGTGTGTCTCAAACGGTCTACGTCGTGAGGTGATGCTTGGTGTACCTCAATGACTCATCTCGAATCAGATGTACTTCGTACATCGCGTTATCTCACTTGTGGGACTCCAGTCAGAACGGCCTTTGTAAGAATTAGAGTTGTGTTTTCACACTGTCGTTAACACTCTCAAGTTCAAACTTGTAAGTGCCGGAAACCGCTTATTACTAACCGCTTGAAATGTTTTCCTTCTTATGGAAGCTCGGGGCGGGATGATCGTGCCGATTCTTCTCATGTTCACGCCAACATCATCACTAATGGAAGTTCTATCCCAATGCAACACAACAATCGTAATGAATCTCCTTCTAATCAAAGAATCTACAAAGTCAAAGACTTAAAGAACTTCATCGAAGATTGATTTCCAACGCCAAAGAGCGTGTGAGCATGTTGAAGAATGACGTGGAGACACCTGAGCAACAAGGCACTGAAGCGCACCGATGCGCACAACAACATACTATCACTTTCACCACAATGAACAATGATCAAAGAACAAAGTCAATGATGACGCCAAAGCGTAACTGCTCAAAGTTAACGATCTCTACACCGGGAGATTGTTCGAATCAAGACAATTCCTCTCACAAGAAAGAAGAATGTCGAAGACGTCATCGCTACTATTACATCAACGCCTTCACCGCTTACATTCATATATATACTTGAGGGGAGATTGTTGGAATCACTCTAAACAAGATTTCAAGTATTTATATTTCATATGTAATAGGTAGCTTTGTTATGGCCTTTATGTTTGTTTAAGGTCAAGCTTATGTAGAAGGCCCATGCTTGATCCAAGCCCAATAAGGAATAGGGAAGGAGAGGAGTGTTGCCCTAGCTCCTTGCCTATATAAACTCTTGTAAACCCTCATTTGAGGTTGGTTGTTCAGTTATTCTTTCATTCACTCACCACGCCTAACCATACTACTCATATTGTGTGTTTGTGCTTGATACTTGTTCATCCGCCTTTATCTCTTCTCTTATAAGCTTGTGTTGTAAAACTAGTGACCTAACAATTTTAATTGTTAAAAAGGTAATTATAAATACCTAAAGATGAGCTTGTCTTTTGTATAGTCTATGGATTATAAAATTGATGTCCAAGAATTTGTCTATTGGCTTTGTTGTAGGGCTACCCCTTTGTAGTTGACTTGAGAATTTGGTTTGACATGTAGAACATCGTGCTCTAATAAAATGAACACAGATTAAATATTATGTTGTCTTGGTCATCTATCAAGAAACAAAAACGCGTCACTAGAGTTTAAATCAATTAATCGTGTAAAAAACACTATATGTGATTCGGCACTGTTTGATAGTCTGCGCTCCTGTGTTGTTAAAGATTATACAATTCGCTTCTGATTTTTCGTATTATGGCTCGAAGATGTGAAGCACCTGTAATTGGAATCGATTTAGGTACAACATATTCATGTGTGGCTGTTTGGCAGCCTGGACGAGTTGAGATAATTACAAATGAGCAAGGCAACCGGACAACGCCTTCTTGCGTCTCTTTTACTGATACGGAGCGTTTGATTGGTGAAGGAGCTAGAAATCAAGTTGCAATGAATCCTACCAACACAATTTTTGGTACAGATTTATCTTACAATCTAGCTAGTGTTATATTGTATGTTAATTCTTTTTTCTTTCTTGGTCTCAGTCATTTTGACAACTTTTGAGATGATGGTTAGTTGTCCATATGAACAAAAAATATGTATAAGTTGAATTGTCCAAAAAGATTAGGAATATGTCCTATATATCAAAGAAATTAGTTGTTTCAAGATAGTTCTGTCACTTAGGCACCATGATTCATAATGTTTTAGGACAGTAGAGAATGGCATGATGAAGCTTGATTATATATTTATATGGACATCGGAACATGGTCTTTTTGAATTATAATGATACTAGATTGTCATATTAGATTTGAATCTGAGAAACATGTTACTTTTTTTGGTTTGAACCAGATGCTAAGCGGCTGATTGGTAGAAGGTATGGTGATGACAAGGTCCAAGATGACATGAAAGTATGGCCTTTTAGGATCGTGGAAGGGAAAAATGGTAAGCCAATGATCGTACTCAAGCACAAGAATGATGAGAAGCAGTTTGCAGCAGAAGAAATTTCATCCATGGTTCTTGCGAAGGTCAAAGAGGTTGCTAATGCATACCTTAATGTTGACGTCAAAAGTGCAGTTATCACTGTTCCCGCTTATTTTGACGATTTACAGCGCCAAGCAACAAAGGATGCAGCTACTGTTGCTGGCCTTGATGTTCTTCGTTTACTGAACGAGCCAACTGCGGCTGCTATTGCCTATGGACTAGACAAGAAAGCTATTATAAGTGGCGAAACTAATGTTCTTATCTTTGACTTAGGAGGTGGTACTTTTGATGTCTCTCTTGTCACCATTGACAAAGAGGATTTTAAGGTTAAAGCTGTTGGTGGTGATACTCATCTGGGTGGTGAGGACTTTAATAATCGAATGGTGCAACACTTTGTTGATGAATTCAAAAGGAAACACAAGAAAGATATCAGCAAGAACCCGAGAGCATTGGGGAGGTTGAGAGAAGCTTCCGAGAGAGCAAAGAGGTTTCTATCCTCATCAACTCGGACTGAGGTTAATATCGACTGCTTGCACGATGGTGTTGATTTTTTTTCAAGTATAACTCGGGCGAAATTTGAGGAGCTAAATATGGATTATTTCAACAAGTGTATGGAAAGTGTGGAAAAGTGTCTAGCTGATGCCAGATTCGACACGGACATGGTGGATGAGGTGGTTTTAGTCGGTGGGTCAACAAAGATTCCAAAAGTTCAACAAATGTTGACGGAGTTCTTTGATGGTAAGGACCTTTGCAAAACAATCAACCCTGATGAGGCTGTTGCTTATGGTGCAGCAGTTTTGGCTGCAAACATGAGTGGTAAGGGCAATCAAGTAGTTCGAGATCTGAATTTGCTTGATGTCACTCCTCTTTCGCTTGGTGTGGAGTCAATTGGACAGGTCACGAGTGTTTTAATCCCAAGAAATACACCCATACCTGTAACAAAAGAATCACTCCGTCAAACGGTTGTTGACAACCAGTCCGGTTTTCTGTTCAAGGTTTTTCAGGGTGAGAGAAGTAAATCAATAGACAACATTTGCCTAGGTGAATTTGAGCTTTCCAACATCCCTCTTGCCCCTAGGGGTGTGACAAAAGTAAAAGTACGGTTTGACGTTGATGCAAATGGCATAATGGAAGTATCAGCGGAGGAACTTAAAACTGGTCACAAAAACAACATTACAATCACAAACCATAATGGAAATTTGACGGAGGTAGAACTTGAGAGGATGCTAGAAGACGCGGAGAGATACAAATTGGAGGATCAAGAATATAAAATGAAGGTAAAGGCATATAATGAGTTTGAAGAATACGTTTATGACTTGAAAAAAAGAGTGGATAATCCCAACGTGAGGAGCAGGCTAAGCCAGAAAGATTTGCGAAAGATAGTTGATGCTGTTGAGAGAGCAATGCAGTGGCTTGATTACAATAAGCTTGCTGAAACTGATGAGATAGCCGACACGAAAGACCAATTGGAACGTGTGCGTGAGTCTATTGGTTGGTAATTATGAACTTTTTCTCAAGTTCTTACAATTTATTTTGATTTCAATCCAAAAGGATTACTTAATGTTGTGTGTTTCAATTCATGCACTTTCTTTATGTTTAGTGATCTTTATTATAATGAAACTTTAAAGATTGCCTTGGTTTGTTCTCCAATACATATAGGTGGTTAACTGGTAGTAAGACTTGGCTAGCTTTTCCTTTAATTTTACCGACTTATCAACTCGTCCACACGCATGTTCTGATTTTGGGTAGGTGAATACAAGAGATCTGTTGGACAAGGTTGTACTTGTGCTATACTATAATTCAGGTTCTCAACTATCACAGCATAAAAGAAGTCCTTACAAGCCTTATTAAAAACATTTTAACAAGATCATGTGGTGTTCGATTTATACTGTAGATATCGCGTTATTTGGATTTAAGAGGACTTTGGCCAAATATGTAGTAGATACAAAATAATTCTTCCAAAAGTTATATCCCATAACGTAGAAGATATAGCGTTATGCTATGACAACTTAAGCTGTTCAACATAAAAGGTATGTTTTATTTTCAAACATCTAAGCGAACTTGTGTAATATCCAGTATGGACAGATCTAAATGTAGACAATCTATGTAAAAAAAGACACGTTTAAATATCTGATCACAACATACTTTAGGAAGAAGTTTTAGTACAGCAATTCTATCATTCCATTCATAAACAAAACTCATAAAAGTATAAAATATGGAACCCCTAAAACTTAACCTGTAGTTTCTAAGTTATATAGAGAGGCTCCTTTAACAGTTTATGTGATCAAGAAGATGTCAACAATCGCTTCATGACGGTTTTCTGGTCTGAAGTAAGTCTTGTAGGGAAATAGATCCTAAATTTTACTCTTAGGTTCCCTTTCCTTGCGGGTTCCCTGGAAATAGGCATTCCTTCGCCTTCTACCACTTCTTCATAAGTTGGGCTAATTATAGAATTTATAGGAGAGTCGCTTTATTTTGCTTACTTAAAATCTCATGCATACCAAGGAACATATCCTGACTGTTGGATCAAAAAGACAAATTTAATAATAAAAAACACGGAGGGACCACTTTTGAAACTTCAGCAAACACGCCCTACCAACCCAACCCCCAGACCGATCACTTTCCACAATTTAACTATCAACAAAAATCTCACTTTCTTTAACCAAAAAATCTCACTATCAAAAAAATTCAAAATAAACCGTTTTAACCGTTAATATAAAAAAAATTAAAAATAAAAACGCAAAAAATGAAACCATCGACAAATGCGTAGTAGATCCAGGAAAAACCGGTTCAAAATGAACCTAATGAATCTCAAGATGAAGTAAGATGCTTCCAATTAATTATTTAGTTGTTATTTTAGTATCTCTAGTGATTTCGTAATTATTTATGTATATTATTGCCATTTATGAAGATTTTTGTGTATTTTTTGCTGAGTTTTTGTTGATTTTATTTGAGTTTAATAAGATATTTATTAAGATTTATCAGTTTTTGTTGATTTTAGATGTTTAATGAGGGGTTGTTATAATAATGTGATGAATGTTGTGATTTTCTTCAATTATTTGGTAGTATATCACCTCGATAAAAGTTGTAGTTATTTTCTTTGATTTGTGGTAGTATAACATATGTGATAATTAATGTTGTAGTGGTTTTTCGATTTTTGATAGTATAACACATGTGATGATGAACAGTTGTAGTGATTTTCTTTGATTTTTGGTAGTATATCATTTGTGATAAAACAGTTGTAGTGATTTTCTTCGATTTTTGGTAGTATAACACCTGTGATGATGAACAATTCTAGTGATAATACTATATTGCTAGTATATATGATGAGATTTTTTATTTATTTTTTTAACCTGAGAGATTATATTTTGCTTTTGAAAAAAATATAGAAGATGATATTTATGAGCATCTTGACACGATAGAAGCTTTAAAAGATTAGTTTATATTAATAAAGCTTTACACATAAAAATTGCGAGACATTGTGTTATTATCTAAAAAATTGTAAATGCAATTTGTGTCGTCAAGCAAATTTTGACTCTATCTCTAGAGATTGACAAAAGTAAATGTATATCGTAACATAGTGTCTCCTTTAGAAATATCAACTGTGACATGTGATAATACCCCTATATGTATGCGGCATACTTTTTAACATTTAGCTTTGTATTATATCACATGTGATACACATACATATAATGTTATAAATTGCAATATAATGTTATAAGGTGATATGACATACTTGCAATAGAATGTTATAAATTGTATGACGAACGCATACACATTCGAGTTTATTTGTCACATATGATATTCACAAACTTACTTGGAATTTATTTTGTGTAGGTTTGGATATAACATCGGCGAAATAAAAAGAAAGAACTAAGAAACAAGGTTCTGAAATGAAAAGTCTAAAAGCTTGTCAATTAAGAAAAAAAAATACAACTGAAAACATAATGAACACATCAACACCTTCACCAACAATAACAACACCAATAAGAGTGAACACATCAACACCTTCAACACAAACATCACCCACCCAAATGACAAAGACAACTGTCAAACGTTTAAGTCTCGAGGAAACACCACAAAAACAACCAGAAGAAACACCAGCAACAAATACGGAAGAAGTATCACCTGAGATACCAACTTTGATACCAGCAAGATATGTTACACCTTTAAATCAAGCATCACCTGAGATAAACATAGAAGAAGAAACACAACCAGAAAATACTTAAGAAATTCATGTGATATCACCTATGATATCACAAGATCCACAACCTACAATAGAGACAGAGACTCAAAATAAGAAAGAAAAAAAAAGGTTCTTGAAAAGAAAAAAAGGAATGAAGAAGTAAAGACTGCAAAAAAGAATGAAGTGGGAAAGAAGATAAAAAGAAAGGATGCTCATAAATCTGGAAACAAGGATGTTCTAGAAAAAGCATCAGTGAATGAGGTTGAAAAGACAACGAGAAGAGATGCCAAGACACAGACAACACCGAAGAGGAAAAGAATAGAAACAGAATTCGCCGCCTGCGACAACGAGAGGCGCTGCCAAGAAGCAAGAGTCAGCAGAGAAAGAAAAGAAGGTGGTCTGTAAAAGCAAAAGGTTTGAAAAACACACAAAGGAAGATCCAAAAAAGAATAAGGTAGTTAGAGGAAAGGAAAGAAAAACATGAAGATGAGGATGACCGTGGTGATGAAGATTTTGTTGTCGAGAATAAGAAGAAGGTAGTTAGAGGGAAAGGAAAGAAAAAACTGGAAGATGAGGATGACTAGGATGAGGAATAGGTAGGGAAAGATTTCAAGCCATTAATATAAAAAACAATAGTCCAACCATTTTATGATGCTAGTCATAAGTTGAGCCTAGAAAGGAAATCCATGGTCAGAGAGATGGGCTTCGGGAGCATGCTTGAATTTCCATTCTACCAATCATTTTTAGCACAATTTATTTTATCCTTGAAAGTTGCCTTATTTTATCCTTAAAACTTAGATGTAAGCACAATGGAGCTAAAGCGCCAAATGGACATGTTCTAAAATTACTCCAAAAGAATAAGAGAAGACTTAGGAATCCCAATGGGACCTAATTCTCTAGAATCTGACTCAATAAGAGAACATGATGACCCATTCTACCAATCATTTTTAGCACAGTTTAAAGCAAACAAGAGGATAACAAAAAGTTTATCAGAAGTGATTCAAAGCACTAACAACACAGATTTCATGTTCCAGATAAATTGTCTGATGTTGTTTGCAAACTCTTGATAAACTGCAGTAATTCCTCTATGTTAAAGCATGATGTGTTGAGGAACATCATGTCTTTGGATGTGAAAAGAGATATAGATGGTGCACTTTCATTTTTGACTGTATGCAAGTGAGCAAGGTTAGTTGGGATGATCGAACATCCGAGAAATGGTATTTTGGACCGCATGTAGTGTTCACGGTAAGTTAGTAGTTACAGTTTACTTTTTTTTACCTATTTAATATCACATGATATAATACATACTGAAATATTTTTTTTATGTATGATATATTTGTTAAAAAAAAGCTCATTTAATTGCATTACACGAAGTTTGATGAAATGAAGGTGGAATGTAAATGGCCTGTGATAAAGAAGTGGGATTCAAAGAAGGTGGCCAGGAAAAAGAGTTAGAAACGGAGAAAGGAGAGTTTGGAATGGTGGAAGTTATTGAAGAAGATGATGAGAATTAAATCTAGAAACAAAAAATAGGTTAGCTACTTTACAAATAGGTTTAAATATCACAAATAATAAAAGATCTGATATAGTTCTATGTATGTAATATCACAAGTGTTAAATGCTTAAATCTTTTATTATTATTATTATTATTATTATTTATTTATTTATTTATTTATTTTATTATAACAACACTTTATTAAAAAATCATAAGATTTACAACAAATTAGTGGGAAGCCGAGATACTATCTGGGCTCCCACTCCTCTAGCTATTGCAAAGCAAATCCTACTAAAAATATGAGTAGCAAGACGTGTCCCAATATCTTGAGTAATGAGAGAACTTTCGGATCCGCTTTAGTAAATATATTAATAATAATAATAATAATAATAATAATAATAATTAATAATAATAATAATAATAATAATAATTATTATTATTATTATTATTATTATTATTATTATTATTTAAAAACATGAAATATATGAAGCAATAGAAGGAAAATTTAAAACGGTTATGATTGAGAATAAAGAATTGGAGGATGTTCTAAAAAAAGCATGGAGAAGTACAGAGAAGATAAAACGCTGAGATTGTTTGTGGATAGGTTCAATACATGATTCAAGAAAGGAATGGAAGGAGATGTGAGAGAGGCAGATAATGAGGCAGGCCCTAGTAGAAGCGATGGTAACGATGATGGAGGAGTTGACGAACAAGGGAATGGTGGAGGAGATAGTGAGAAAGATGATGATGGTGAAGGTCAAAATGGTAATTGTATATGAGAAATGGTGATGGTAGAAACTGCAAATGTTGGAGAAATTATCACAGGATCGGAGATAATGATAAAGGAGAAAACATAGATGTACTAGTAGAAAACAGGAGTATAGGTAAAAAGAAAAATGACTTTTTAGAAGATTTACGTGACCAATATCATAACAAAGATAACTGGATGAATTTCCTAATTTCATAGGAAGAAAACTTGAAAGCCCAACAACAAAAAAAGGAGAAAGAGGATGCGAAAAAGGAGAAAGAGAAACAACAAAATTTTCAAAGGAGGCAGCAAAGGAACTTGCCGATAAAAGAACCAAAGAACATGTTAGATAGTTGTGATTTGAAATATAAATGTGTATACAATATCACAAGTGATAAATGCTTATATAAAAAGTGATAAAATGCTTATACATACGAGGCCTTACCAACCCGTGCGTTGCACCAGCTTGGTTTTTGGTTGAATAATACATGTTTTGTATGTAATGTTAGTGCAGATGGTTGAATATGTGCACATGGCTGAATTTAGATGCCTTTTGAGAAGTTTATAGGTTTTTTTTATTGTTATTGTCTTTTTATTTTATTTTATGTTTATAGGATAATTTTTACGTAATTAGTTATATGTAATGTATTGGATTTATTTTAGTTGATTTGGGCTATCTAATTTTTTTTATCTTTCTTTCAAGTTTTGAATATTTAATAAGAAGTATTATTTCTTATATATCTATGATGGGGTTGGTTCCCACACAAAAAATATTTGAAGACTGTTACACAAAATGAACATACTGAGTTCTTTGTGTATGTTTTTCGAGTCTTGTTTGTAGTCTTGTTCGTAGTGTAATGTTTGGTAATAATTTTCGTTATTATGTTTCTAAGTTGTGATGTTATCATGACTTTTGTATTTAAAATAGTTTTTTTACATTAAAAGTTACAATTAAAATAGTCTCTTCACATGTTATATGGTAAACCCGTGCGTACCTAATTGTATCTAATTGTTGATTGCGTAATGTATGAGTAAATTGTTGAGTTGTTAACGTGATTTTTAAGCTAAAATATACAACAATGCATAACTTGGGCTGCCTTGAACAATAAAAAACAAATTTGATTGTTATGTGTTGATTGCAATCTTTAATATAATATTATTGTTAAATGACATTTAAAAACCAAATATCATAAATACTTGTAATTGATAACTAAATATTTAACGGTTGTTGGACAACAAATATGAATGAAGTTTGTTGGATTTGAATTGATGTTGCATTTGGTATGAACATATTAAATTCTCCTATGAAGATAGGAGTTTCGTAAAGGAGGTGATCCATTGATGGACTGCGAACGACAAATGAAATGAAATCTACAGTTATAGACTTACATAGTTACACTAATGATATATATGCATGCATATATAACTCGTAGCTTATAGATAAAATGCTAATCATGCAGAAGCAACAAAGGAAAAATCACAAAGATCAACAACATTGTTAGTTTTCATGTTTTCTTTCTCAAAAGGAACCCACAAAGATCACTAATGCTCTTACAGATGAAAGTTGGGTTGAAGCCATGCAAGAGGAGTTGTTGCAGTTTAAGCTGCAAAAGGTGTAGATTCTTGTAGATCTACCTCATGGAGTAAAGATTATTGGCACAAAATGGGTCTACAGGAACAAGAGGGATGAAAGAGGAGTAGTTGTTAGAAATAATGCTAGACTAGTGGCCCAAGGTTACAGCACAGGAGGAGGTATAGACTATGATGATGTTTTGCTCCCGTGGCTAGAATAGAAGCTATCGAGTTATTTTGGGCCTTTGCCTCTTTTATGGGGTTCATAGTCTACCGGATGGATGTCAAGAGTGTCTTTCAGTATGGCACTATAGATGAAGAAGTGTATGTTGCTCAACCTCCTGGTTTTGTGGATCCTGCTCATCCTAAGAAGGTTTATAAGGTGATCAAAGCCTTATATGAACTACATCAAGCTCCCAGATCTTGGTATGCTACACTCTCTACATTTCTTAAGAAGCATCGATACAAAAGGGGAACCATTGACAAGACCTTGTTTATTAACAAGGACAAGAAGGATATCATTAGGGGTGTCATTCGGGCTGACCCGACCCGAACCCGACCCAAGTCAATTCGGGTCGGGTCAATCGGGTTCCAAAATATATTCGGGTCAATCGGGTCAACCCGAGTTGACCCGAGTTCTAAACAAGGTCGGGTTCGGGTATATTTTTTGACAACCCGACTAACCCAGTTCAACAACACTTTTACGATGTAAAATACTCAGTTGACCCCGAACCCGAATTGACCCGACCCGATTGACCCGACCCGAGTTGACCCGAACCGAATTGACCCGACCCGAGTTGACCCGAGTTTTAAACAAGGTCATGACCCGAGTTTACCGACCCGAGTTGACCGAACCCGGCCGGGTCAACCCGAATAACACCCCTAGATATCATGCTGGTGCAGGTTTATGTAGATGATATCATCTTTGGCTCTACAAGAATGCCTTGGTGTGAAGAGTTTGAGGCCTTGATGAAAGGCAGATTTCGGATGAGTTCAATGGGTGAGCTTACATTCTTTCTTGGATTGCAAGTCAAACAGAAGCCAGATTGGCTTTTTATTTCTCAAGACAAGTATGTTGTTGAGATGCTGAAGAAGTTTGACCTTGTAAATGTGAAGATTGCAATAAATCCAATGGAGACCAAGGTGGCGTTGACAAAGGATGAGGAAGCTGATGATGTGGATGTGCATTTATACAGATCCAAGATAGGTTCTCTCATGTATTTAACTTCCTCTAGGCCTGATATTATGTATGTAGTTTGTGTTTGTTCTCATTTTCAGGTTATTCCCAAGACTTCACACCTTCATGCTGTGAAGAGGATTGTTAATACAAATAAGTCGTAAAAACGTTTATTTATATTTTACGATCTTCTAATGTTTTGTCGATAACAAACATAAAATCATTTTAACGAAACAAATAAAATACATAAATGGTTTGAGCAAATAGTTTACTAACACACTTACATTTTCATATAAAACACTAAACAAGTAATAGTGTTTACATTTTATAGAAATGCATATGTATAACAACTAGTGTTTACATAATATGGATATGTACTTATATATGCTTAGTATATATTGTAATGGGTAATGTAATGGGTAAAAATCTGAGTACTTGACCCATTGATTAGATACATTGAATGTAGTTGGGTAAAACCCAAAATCCATGACCCATACCCATGGAGCTTGATCCATAACCCATGACCCATTGCATGACATCATGCATGAAGTCGTGTTGGGTATTATACATGACCCATGGACCTAAACCATACTCATGATCCAATATCTAGATACATTGTATCTTATTTGATACCCAAGACTCATATCCATGACCCATGATCCATGACCCATAACCCAAATATGGAGGAGCGTCTGGCGGATCCCCCAGTTTACACTTGACGGATCCCTCATGTAAGGGATCCGTGGGATCCGGGGAACAGTAGATGTTTTTACCTATAAATAGTGAGCCATTTCTTTATTGTAACTTACCCCTTTTACACATACTCTCACTTAGTACTGTAAACTCTCTAACCTCAGATCCAAAGGATCTCTCTATGTAGTTTTGTGTTTGTGTGATTCTCTAGGTTCCTCTTAAAGGCGAGATCACCACCTCTTGAAGTCGAGCAAGCTCAAATCCATAGGTTGCCAAGCTTCGTCATCATCAAGACTACTGAAGTTATCTTGTTGATAGTTCTTTCCTCCCTCCTTAGAAGTGTTGTGTTAAGGCATTAGTGAAAAGTGCCGAAGGTCCATGTTGAAGGCATTAGTGAAAGGTGCCAAGGATCGTGTCAAAGGCATTAGTGAAAGGTGCCAAAGGTCCGTGTCGAAGGCATTAGTGAAGGGTGCCCAAGAGTCGTCTCAAAGGCATTAGTGAAAGGTGCCAAGGGTATACATTCGATATGGTGCATCGATGTACAAGATAGATAGTTTGGGTTAAAGGATTTTGATATCCTAGATGATGTTGTAATAAGGAGTGTGTCTCCTTTGGAGTAGTTGTGTAGTGTTGGTTAGTAGTTCCTTCTTTGTAATGGAACTCGGTATCTAGCCTTGTACCGGATAAAGTGTAGGCGACGTTGTGATAGGTTTGGTTCTACCTTGTAGAAAAACCCGTTGTCTAGCCTTGTACCGGAAAAAGAGTAGGCGACGTTGTGAAGGCTTCTCCGCCACAAGGAGCTTGTGTTGTGTAGTGCTTACAAACTCTCGAGTAGGTGACTCGGGGAGTGGAGTAGGGCAAGAAAGGTGTCCTTGTAGCCGAACCACTATAAACATTCGTTTCGTGATTTTGTGTTTCTTACTCTTTAACTTTCCATTACTTATTTATATGTTTATCTATCATCATCCAACACACACCTTTAATAGATTGATATAAGTCGATCTAAATAGTTTAAAACGAAGTTTTAATTGGTAAAACTATTCAACCCCCCCCCATTCTAGTTTTCCACAAGGATCTTTAAATACCTTAAGGGCAAACCGAATTTGGGCCTATGGTATCCTAAGGAATCATCCTTTGACCTGGAAGCTTATTCAGATAGTGACTATGTTGGGGCAAGCCTTGACAGGAAATCCACAACTGGTGGTTGTCAATTCCTTGGCTGGAGACTCATTTCATGGCAGTGCAAGAAGTAAATAATAGTGGCTACCTCTACAACTGATGCTGAGTAGGTATCTTCTAAGTTAGTTCCACTACATCCCCCATCTTCATATTGCCAATAGGACCGCTCACTACCTCATGGTTTAACATTGGTATTAACTCTTGATTCACTAAAAATCCATACGCACTCCACCTATAGCTTCCCTCGCCAGCTCTATCAAGAACATCTGTCACAGTTGCATTTGCAGGAAATTCTTGCACTGACATCTGCCAACATTACCCAGCGATATTTTGAAGTTAGTTTCCATACACCAATTGAACAAACGTTAATCATCAGATCCAAACCTAAAGGGTCAGAAAAAAGACAAATTGTTGAACTTCCAAAATACCAACCTTGTCGTTCTCGATCACAATTACAAACACATGTCCATCTGATACACAAGAAGGTTTATCGCTTCACCAAACTTCTGATTGCTCATCTTATTGATACTTATTCGGACCTTCCCAATCGCCTTGATGATGAAGACATTCACACATTCTTCAATGATTACAAGGTTGACATGATAAAGGTACAAGCTTCATGCACAAGAAAAATAGGCAAAATACTTCCTGATTGTCTCCTAACTGAACAAGTGCAAGCTATTATTGCCTACCATAAGTATCATGCTGCATACCAGAAGTATCATGCTGCATACACTCAGTCTTCTCAAGTTAGATCCACCAAAAGCAGAAGAGGTGGTAAGGCTGCGAGTTCAGGAAGCTCATCAAGGGGATCAAAACCAAAGGCACCCAAAAGAACAAAGAGATATGTGCCAGTGCCTAAGAAAATCCTTTCACTAAAACTTCTCCGAAAGCCTCTGGTAACCCTGATGACTCTGCTACCGAATTTGATAAAGAAGAAAGACCAGTCATGATAAACGAGAACGTAACTCTCGAGTATGCAAAACAAATCAGTTTGGTTAAGCAAAAAAAGAAGGAATAAGAAGCAAAGAAGAAAGAACAAAAGAGTGTGATGACATCTCTGCGACATTGAAGACACCTTGCTATACATGTCAAAAGAAGGTGGTGAAGAGCTAGAAGATGAAGAGATTGAAAGTCGATGCTTGACAAAAGGAAGATGAAGGCTCCTCATCACTTGTCCTAAAATTTCGTAACAAAATCGATAAACCTTGTTAATACAAATAAACCATAAAACTTTTATTTATATTTTACGATCTTCTAATGTTTTGTCGATAACAAAGGTAAAATCATTTTAACAAAATAAATAAAAATACGTAAAAGCTTTAAGCCAATAGTTTACTAACACACTCTTACTAAACATATTAAAACCATCAAAACATGTTTAGTAAATAAGTTAAATAAAACCAAAGACATTTTACAAAACACTAACAAGTAATATTGTTTACATCTTATAGAAATGTATATGTATAATGATAACATAAAATTATCCACGATATTCTAAGTGTTAATTTCCCTTTTATTGACATATTATGCTTAAAATACTACTAAGATCGTCCTTATTCCTTCTTATTTTATTTTAGGAGTTATCTACTATGAAGAAGCAATATTTAGACAATTTTGAGCTCAAGGACGGATTATTCTCACATTCACTAAAGATCACGGCATAACTAAGTAATGAAGTTACTCGAGATTCAAATTTTGGTTTAAATGTGAACCGCTAAGAACCGCTTATTCGTGCCAAGAACCGATTAGATCGGCTAAGAACCGCTCTTTAGGCCAAGTAGATCCAAACTAAGAAACGTCTATTCCGGACAAGAACCAATTAGATCTAGCTAAAACCGGTTATTCCGGCTAAGAACCAGTTAAGAACCGACTATTCTAGCCAAGAACAAGTTAGATCCAGATAGGAACCAGTTATTCCGGCCAAGAACCAGTTAGATCCAGCTAAGAACTACCTATTCTGACCAAGAACCAATATGAACAAGTTAGAATTAGTTAAGAACCGATAATTCCGGCCAAGAACAAGTAGGAACCGGTTAGAACTAGTTAATAACCAGATATTCAAGCCAAGAACCAGTAAGAACCAGTTAAGAACCACCTATTCCGGCCAATAACCAGTTAGAAACAAATAGGAACCAGCTATTCCGGCCAAGAACCAGTTAGATCTAGCTAATAACTGCCTATTCCGGCCAAGAACCAGTTGGAACCAGTTAGAACCAGTTAAGAACCGGCTATTCGGTCAAGAACCGGAGGAATCGTTAGATCTAGTTAAGAACCACTATTCCGCCAATAACCAAGAAGAACTAGTTAAGAACCCGCTATTTTGGCCAAAACCAATTAGATCCATATAGGAACCGATTATTCCGACCTAGAACTAGTTAGATCCGACTAAGAAGCGCTTATTCCGGCCAAGAACCGCTTAGAACGAGTTAAGAACTAGTTATTACCACCAAGAACCGAAGAACCGATTAAGAACTAGCTATTCGGCCAAGAACCGGTTAGAACCAGTTAAGAACCAGCTATTTTGGCCAATAACCAGATAGATCCAAATAGGAACCAGCTATTTTGGCCAAAAACTAGTTATATCCAGCAAAGAACAGCCTATTCCGGGCAAGAACTAGTAGGAACCAGCTATTTCGGCCAATAACTAGTTAGATGCATCACTACACAAGTTAAATCCAAAAAAAAGAAAAAAAAAGTATTTTGGTGGGAAAATTGGAGTAAAATTTATTTTTTAGGGGAGACTAAACGTTAAATTTTTACACGAGATTCAAATTTTGGTTTAACTATGAACCGGCTAAGAACCAGCTATTCAGGCCAAGAACCAGTTAGATTTGGCTATGAACCGGCTCTTTAGGCCAAGTAGATCCAGCTAAGAAACGTCTATTCCGGCTATGAACCAGTTAGATCCAGCTAAGAACCGGCTATTCCGGCCAAGAACCAAGTTAAGAACCGGTTACTTTGGCAAAAAACGAGTTAGATCCAGTTTGGAACCAGCTATTCTGGTGAAGAACCAGTTAGATGCAGCTAAGAACTGCCTATTCCGGCCAAGAACCAGTAGGAACCAATTAGAACCAGTTAAGAACTGACTATTCCGGCCAAGAACCAGTAGGAAGCAGTTAGAAATAGTTAAGAACCGGATATTTCAGCCAAGAACCAGTAAGAACAAGTTAAGAACCAGCTATTCCTACCAATAACCAGTTAGATCCAAATAGGAACCAGTTATTCCAGCCAAGAACCAGTAGGAACCAGTTAAGAACCGGCTATTCCGGCCAAGAACCATAAGGAACCGATAGAAGAATTAAGAACCGCTATTCCGCCAAGAACAAGTTAGAACCGATTAAGAACCAAACTATTTCGCAAATAACCGGTTAGATCCATGCAGGAACCAGCTATTTCGGCAAAGAACCAGTTTGATCCAGCTAAAAACAGCCTATTATGGCCAATCAGTAGGAACCAACTATTCCTGTAACACCCCCAACTTCGTGATATGCAGCGGAATTCAAACTGGGTGTTACTTCATGGTAAAATAGTTATAATAATAGAAAACGAACTCTAATGGAGTCGTTTTAAAAGATTTATCATTTGGTTTATATAAATATCAGAGTTTACAAAATGAGGTCCCAGTGGTTTCAAGGTTTACAAATTACACTAAATGAGTTTTTGAATGATAATAAAAATTATAGCCATCTAGAGTATCCGTGCCCTTCCTTTCCATCCTTGCCAGCCTCATTCATTATGGACATGAGATAAACATGTTTAAAAGGGTCAACACAAAGGTTGAGTGAATCCATAGGTTTATTGTTAAATGTTGAACACATAATGTTTGTGTGGGTTACGTTGTTATACACCCATAATGTTGAAAACAAAACAGTTATTATTTCACTAAGCTCATGCAACCAAGGTGTTAAAGTGTTCCAATATAAATTGGTGAAATTGTTGGTACCAGCCCTAATAGGTAAAATTTCCGTTTTACCTAATGTTACTCAAATATAGTGCGTTTGTTTGCCTTTAACGGGGCCAACACAAACGGGATTCGTCAATCCCAATAGATCTATTCACAATATTCATACTCACTCTCTCTAGTGATTAATGGTTCATGATTTAGGGACTTATGTTTGGCAATTATGTTTACTTAGTGACAATAAAACAATCAGATAGCATAAAGTTCAAATGTTTGTGTGTTCATGTTAAAAATAGCATGTATCTCCCCCAAGGGTTTGTAGAACAATTAAGTAATAGAAAGTGGGGCTATGAACTCACCTCAGAGTAAATGATATCTAATGTTTAATGAGAATGATGGATATGCCGTGAGAACTTCTACGAGCAACCTGTAATAGGATATTGCGACTTAGGTTTGAAATAATGATGCGAAAGAAATAACAAGCCTATATACGTCTTTATATTGATCATGATGTAGTACATGTTAGTTGTGTATGTCATTTATAGAAATGGTCTAGTTGTGAAAACGTGTTTAGTTTATGTATATCGTACTACCGTTCGGGCCATCACAATTCAGAGGTAATGTAGTAAACGTTCGAGGAGCTAGGACACTTTAATTCGTAAATCTAGCAACTCGTCGATCCGTTTACCCAAATGAACCCCTCACATGAAGTTCCCTAGTATTGTAGCATTCGGCATGGAAAAACATATGTTTTGCTCATTTGATCATTTGACATATAAGTTAAGTGGTTACAAAATATGTTTGGTCATTATCCGAAAGTGAGTTTTAAATGTCTAGTAAGCGTGTAAAGTTTCATGGTTTATCGAAAGAGTAGATCCAAATTGTATTGTATACATTTTGGTTTGTCAAGGCTAAGACCTTTGGTTTACGGTCTCGGCTTAGGAAGCCTTGAGGCTTTAGCCATGGCCTTGCCGTGGCTTTGGACTAGGCTACCATGGTCTTGAGACTCAGCTATATCCTTAGCCGTGGCTGTGGTCTCAGCTTAAGGCCATTAGGCCTCTTGGTTTTCCTTTAGTTATGACAAAAGTATAGTTATATAGGGCAGTTTCAGTTTTTGAAAAAAAAATGGCGTTTTCAGGGCCCGAGCTTCTTTTTAATTAAAGGAAAACGTCGTTCCGGACAACTTTCATGTTTTAACTTTTTGATGAAATGGAGTAGAAGGCCTTGAAAAAAAAGGCAGACCCCTAACAGTTTGTTTATGGCAGTTTCGGCGTTTTGGTTTCGCTAACTTCTTTTGGCTGTATCTTTTGACTCGTGTACTCGTTTTTGGTGATTCAAATTGCTATATTTTCCTTGTAACATCCTTTTTAACAGTATGTAATTGTCTAATATCATGGTTATACTATTTTGGTCATATTTTACAATATATGTCACTAGTTTTCTTGTTTACATCCATTTAGCTAACATATGATTCCTTTAACTTATTTTAGTGGTTTTTGTACATCATGATAACAATATAAAGACCATATATAACATAAATGAAGTATGAGAAACATGTAAATGATGTTGAGCAAGAGAGTGTGTTAGGGTTTCTTACAACTTTTGGCTTTCCAAAGAAAGGAAGTTAAAAACAAGGATTAGGACTTTGATTGAACTAGGATCTCTAGTTTCCAACTTCTTCAACCTCTTGATACCAACTTAGGATCACTTGAAAAGCACTTGAAGTCTTCTACTAGAACACTTCTTTTGTGGATTGGAGATCACCAAAGGATGGAAGAAATTAGGACTTTAGATCAATCAAAACTTTACAAGAGCTTTGGAATTGATATGGAGCTTGTGTTTCTTGAATAAAACTTGAAGTAAACTAGAAAATTTAAGGTGTATGTAATTTTGGTTTATGTTGGACGTTCAAATGGAGGAGGGGGGATGAGTGTCTATTTATACTAAAATGAGGAGGTTAGTTTGCAAGACTTTTAGGAAGCTTAGTTAGTAAGATTTAACACTTGTATGGTTCTAATGGTCCAAGGCAAGAGATCAAGACACCTTGCTTGTGACTCCCCCCCCCCTATAGGCGGTTTGGAGAGTAGGATAAGATGACTAGATGATAAACTTGGTATTATCAAGTTTATGGAGTGAGTTTTGGTTTCGTTAATCGCTAAGCGTAAGTCGTTAAGTCACGAAACGTAAAACCGGGTATCATAAAATATGAAACTTGTAGAAATGATTAAACTCATCATTATACTCCATAATAAAATATAAAATAAGTGGTAAGATCCATCGGGTTGCTTAAATTTGTTTAAAGTCGGAAACGCGAGTCAAAACGCGTATGTTGTGTAAAACGCAGAACTAAAAAACGTAAAATTCCAAAACTTGTGAAATTGTCGTAAAATGGTAGAAATACATATTTCTAATGTTTATATGGTTTACTTGGACATATCGAGATGTCTCGAATGACGTTTAAACCTAAAAGTAATTTTGGGACACGGTTTTGTGAAATCGGTTCGAATGGATTCAACGACGTTGTCGGGACGACTTGTCGAGTATCAACTTTCTTGTCATGATGGTAAAATAAAATAAAATTTTTACGGGATGGATGAATAGTAACTTTTCAAAAAATGAAAAGTAACACGAAAATGTGGGTTGTTACTGGTCTCACCACCTTAATTGGAATTCGTCCCGAATTGGTGTATGTTATCCGATGTTGAAGTGTCTAGGAAAATGTGGGTATATGCGTCGAATTCTAATCTTTGCGTTCTCATGTTTCTGGTCATAAAATGTGTTATGTACCATTCTATGTTTTTGGTGGTGGCTTAAGTTGATAATCTAAAAGGTTTTGTTAAAATCTTATAGAGTCAAATATACCTCAAGTTTGGATTTTCCCGTTTCTCAAAAAGAATCATATCTTATTTTATCGAGGCTCTCAACAAAACCTTAATTTCTAACATGGAGTTTTTGTTAAATTTTAATGCCTTACATCTATGTAATTTTGTTTATGGTGATAGTGTGTAGCATGCATCCAAATTTATATTTGTATGGTTTCCTTAGTTGTTTTGTGGGTGATCTCTAGACACCTTAGTCCAAAGAAATGGTTGGTGACACTTTCGTCTATATAGTGCCTCAAATGGAATAGTTTTGTTGTTGTTAGGGTAACTATTGTTAATCGAGGTGTAAGATATTGTTGATGTGAAATGGTTTGTAATGATGTGATAATTGTCGTTGTAGGAAAGTCTTGCTAGTGGCAAGTGGTTATCCAAACCATTTCTAAGAAAATCGATCATGTCTTAGGTAGTTTCAAGATGAAGGCTATATCGTATAGTGTTTATGTCTACTAGTGTTTGAAAGAAACGTGATCTTGTGAAGTTTTACATCTTGACTTACGATGGGGTTCGAGATAATGATGTGATATGTTGATGATTAAAAGAGTGTAGTGTATGTTTACCATTATTCTTAGGTAGAGATGTCAAGTTTGCTTTAAAATCATTAGTGGATTATAAAGGATTATGGCGGAATGATAGCCTTAAAACCTAAACGGCTAGTACTTCTAAGAAATGACGAGAAGATTTGATGACTATCCCAAGATAGTAGTTAGGATTATTTTATAAATGAAAACTTTCAAGAATGAAATTAGGTAGTATAAATAAGTGTTAAGATCTCGCTGAGTGGTAAGACACAATCATGTCTCTAGATCCTTTTAATGAATTCGGTGGTTTATCGAGTTTAAGTACGAAATTAACTCGAATATAACCCTTGTATAACTATTCTCGGTGTTTGAAAATTTTAAGTCGAACATAGTTAGTCGACTATGTTCCATCGTCCCTAGGTTAAATATAGGTGACTAGACTATATTTAGCCGAGGTTCGATAAATTTTTCAAATACCTAAATTAGGTATACTTGTGATATGTCCATAGCTTTTGAGAAAATGTCCACTAAGCAAAGGCGATATCCAACCATTCAGTTACAAGTCCCAGCCATACAAGACTTGTAACCTATGTTTTCACATTCCATTGCATAGAAGATAGTATGGGTAGATACGTGTGAAAAGGAAGTCTTAAGTAATTCTAAAATAGTCCATACTTGGCTAGCATCACAGGCCTTTAACAATGAAGGTTTCAGAAGATAAATTTGATGAATCTAGAGAAAGTTGCTGAACTTCGGCTTTTGTAGATGATGAATCAGTTTGTCCTTTAGAAATCCCATTTCTTGTATTTTCATTAGGGAAATTGATAGATTATGACGGGTTTCACGTAAAACAATATCATATAAGGTTTATAAGATAATTTCTAGAGACTTTGTATAACTTACAATGTCCGTGAAGTAAATTATACCATTGTGTAACTCACAATGTCTTGAGAAATGATGGAGAGATCATTGTGTAACTCACAATGTCTTGAGAAATGATGGAGAGATCATTGTGTAACTCTAAATGTCTTGAGAAATGATGGAGAGGTCATTGTGTAACTCATAATGTCTTGCGAAATGATAGAGATCATTTTGTAACTCACAATGTCTTGAGAAATGATAGAGATCATTGTGTACTCACAATGTCTTGAGAAATAAATTAGACCATTGTGTAACTCACAATGTCTTGAGAAATAAATGAGACCACTATTTCATTTACGTCTTCTAGGGATGTAATTAAGACCACCGTGTTACTCACATGATTCGAGAATGTAATAGAGACCATCGTATCATTCACGATTAATCGAGAACGTAATAGAGACCATTGTATCTCACAGTGTCTTGAAAAATGAATGAGACCATTGTATCTCACAATGTCTGGGAAGTAGGAAAGACCATTGTAATCAATTACAATGTCTTGGATAAAGTTTCATAATCCTAAAATGCACAAGTAGATACATGATTGGGAAAATATGATTGTGCCGCAATGCCTTAGAATAGGCATACGCAGATATGTTTAGTTTATCGTTTAGCTAAAATGATTGAAAATATGTCGAGTGTATATATCAATATACTAGTATGTTTGTGTAGCATAAACTACCTAGAAGTCACATAATCGTCTGGAGGATGGAAAGCACGGAGAGCGAAAGCCTATAAAATGTTTTGTTTGTAAAAGTGGTTATAGTTTAGGTCTCGATTAGACCCGCTTTCTATAATTGTGGCTCGATACCAATCTGTAACACCCCAATTTCGTGATACGCAGTGAATTCAAACTGGTGTTACTTCATGGCATGACAGTTGTAAGAATAGAAAACGAACTCTAATTGAGTCGTTTTAAAAGGTTTATCATTCGATTTATATAAATATCGAGTTTACAAAATGAGGTCCCGCTTTTCACGGTTTACAAATAAATTTTGAATGATAATAAAATTTATAGCCATCTTGAGTACTCGTGCCTTCCTTTCCATCCTTGCCACCTCGTGAATTTGTGAACACGAGATAAACATGCTAAAAGTGTCAACAAAAGGTTGGTGAGTTCATAGAGTTTGTAGATATAACCTTGAAAAATCATCGTGACAAGTATATGTATATAGATAATGGGTTTAAAGTATAAGTACAATTCATGTACTTATGTCCGTATGTCTGGCTACCTCAGTATGTAATACTTGGGTCCACTTTGATGCTTTGTACGGTGCCTCAAGTATATGATACTTGGGTCCGCTGAGTTTAGTACGGCTGCCTCAAGTATGTGATACTTGAGATCGCTTTAGTTTGGTACGGCTGCCTCAAGTATGTGATACTTGAGCCCGCTTTAGTTTGATATGGCTGCCTAAAGTATATGATACTTGAGCCCGCTTTTGTTTGATAGGCTGCCTCAAGTATATGATACTTGAGCCCGCTTTAGCTTGATACGGCTGCCTCAAGTATATGATTCTTGAGCCCACTTTTGTTTGATACAATTATGTATGCACATAATTATATAAATGCGATTCACGTATGGCAATACTGTTACTTAGCATAAATAAATATTCAGTTCAGATAAACATATAGTTGCAAATAATCGTGATTGTAGATAAAAGTAGTTGAGCATGTATCTCCCCCAAAGAGTTTATAAAACAGTTGAATGATAGAAAATGGGGCTATGAAACTCACGGTCATCCTTAAAAGTTTTAGATTACTTGTGAAAGTAAATAATTGAGCATGTATCTCCCCCAAAGAGTAAAGTAATTTAAAAGTATTTGCAAATAAATATTCAGCTCAGATAAACATATAGTTGCAAATAATCGTGATTGTTGATAAAAGTAGTTGAGCATCCTAAAGAGTTTATAAAACAGTTGAAGGATAGAAAATGGGGCTATGAAACTCACGGTAATCCTTAAAAGTTTTAGAGTACTTGTGAAAGTAAATAATTGAGCATGTATCTCCCCCAAAGAGTAAAGTAATTTAAACGAGAAAAAGTGGGGCTATGAAACTCACCTCAGAGTAAATGATATCAAATGTAAAATGAGAATGATGGATATTTCGTGAGAACTTCTATGAGAAACCTAGAAAAGGATGTTGTGACTTAGGTTTGAAATAATGATGCTAAAGAAATAACAAACCTATATCGTCTTTATATTGATCATGATGTAGTACATGGTAGTTGTGTATGTCGCTTATAGAAATGGTCTAGTTGTGAAAACGTGTTTAGTTTATATATATCGTACTACCATTCGGGCCAACACAATTTAGAGGTCATGTAGTAAACGTTCAAGGAGCTAGGACACTTTAATTGTAAATCCAAGAACTCGTCGATCCGCTTTCCCAAATGAACCCTCACATGAAGTTCCCTAGCATGGTAGCATTCGACATGGAAAAACATATGTGTTGCTCGTTTGATCATTTGACATATAAGTTAAGTGGTTACAAAATATGTTTGGTCATAATCCGAAAGTGATTTTTAAATGTCTAGTAAGCGTGTAAAGTTTCATGGTTTATCGAGGGACTAGATCCAAATTGTATTGTATACGTTTAGGTTTGTCAAGGCTAAGACCTTTGGTTTACGGTCTCGGCTTAGGAAGCCTTGAGGCTTTAGCCATGGCCTTGTCGTGGATTTCGTCTAGGCTACTTTGGTTTTGAGACTCAGCCTTGTCCTTAGCCGTGGCTGTGGTCTCGGCTTAAGGCCATTAGGCCTCTTGGTTTGCCTTTTGTTGTGACAAAAGTATAGTTATATAGGGCGGTTTCAGCTTTTGAAAGAAAATGGCTGTTTTATGTTTTTCAGGCCCGAGCTTCTTTAGCATTACAACAAAACGTCGTTCGGACAACTTTCGTGTTTTAACTTTTGATGAAATGGAGTAGAAGGCCTTGAAAAAAATGGTCGGCCCCTAACAGTTTGTTTATGGCGGTTTCGGCGTTTGGTTTCGCTAACTTTTTGTCAGTATCTTTTGACTCGTGTACTGCTTTTGGTGATTCAAATTGCTATGTTTTCCTTGTAACATCCTTTTAACAGTATGTAAGTGTCTAAGATCATGGTTATACTATTTTGGTCATATTTCACAATATATGTCACTAGTTTTCTTGTTTACATCCATTTTGCTAACATATGATTCCTTTAACTTATTTTAATGGTTTTTGTACATCATGATAGCAATATAAAGACCATATATAACATAAATGAAGTATGGGAAACATGTAAATGATGTTGAGCAAGTGAGTGTGTTAGGGTTTCTCACAACTTTTGGCTTTCTAAAGAAAGGAAGTTAAAAACAAGGATTAGGACTTTGATTGAACTAGGATCTCTAGTTTCCAACTTCTTCAACCTCTTGATACCAACTTAGGATCACTTGAAAAGCACTTGAAGTCTTCTACTAGAAAACTTGTTGTGTAGATTGGAGATCACCAAAGGATGGAAGTAATTAGGACTTTGGATCAATCAAAACTTTACAAGAGCTTTGGAATTGATATGGAGCTTGTGTTTCTTGAATAAAACTTGAAGTAAACTAGCAAATTGAAGGTGTATGTAATTTTGGTTTATGTTGGACGTTCAAATGGAGGAGGGGGGATGAATGCCTATTTATGCTAAAATAAGGAGGTTAGTTTGCAGAACTTTTATGAAGCTTAGTTAGTAAGATTTCACACTTGTATGGTTCTAATGGTCCAAGGCAAGAGATCAAGACACCTTGCTTGTGACTCCCCTATAGGCGGTTTGAGAGTAGGATAAGATGCCTAGATGATAAACTTGGTATTATCTAGTTTACTGAGTGAGTTTTGGTTCCGTTAATCGCTAATCGAAGTCGTTAAGTCACGAAACGTAAAACCGGGTATCGTAAAAATATGAAACTTGTAGAAATGATTAAACTCATCATTATACTCCATAATAAAATATAAAATAAGTGGCAAGATCCATCGGGTTGCTGAAACGCTGTTTAAAGCTGGAAACGCGGGTCAAAAACGCGTATTTCGCGTAAAACGCAGAACTGGAAAACGTAAAATTTCAAAACTTGTGGAATTGTCGTAAAATGGTAGAAATATGTATTTCTAATGTTTATATGGTTTACTGGACATATCGAGATATCTTTATGATGTTTAAACCTAAAAGTAATTCTCGGACACGGTTTTGTGAAATCGGTTCTGAATGGATTCAACGTACGTCGTCAGGATGATTTGTCGAGTATCAACTTTCTTGTCATGATGGTAAAATAAAAATAAAAATTTTACGGATGAATAGTAAAAGTAAATAGTAACTTTTCAAAAATGAATAGTA